>CM050166.1:244841434-245252845 GCA_027410445.1 Discoglossus pictus | reverse complement strand
GACCCAATTTATGAGAAGGAACCCTAAGCTTAAGATTCCTTGTTGACAGCCAAACCTTGTCACCAACATGATAAACTGGGGCCTCCGTTCTATGCCTATCAGCAGCTCTCTTGTAACATTCCTGAGCCTCCAAAAGAGTCTCCTTCAACATGTCTGGGGAATCTTGTAAGGTGGTTAGCCGATCAGTGACTGCAGGAATGGAAGTAATAATTGAGAGACTCACTAGAAAGGTTGGATGGTAACCATAGTTGGCAAAAAATGGGCTCAGAGAAGTGGAGCAGTGTTGGGCATTGTTATAGGCAAACTCCGCCGTGGGTAGAAAATCCAGCAAGTCATCCTGCAGGTAACTAATATAGCACCGCAAATATTGCTCTAAAGTCTGGTTGGTTCGCTCAGTCTGTCCATTACTTTGTGGATGAAAAGCTGATGACAGATTGACATTAATACCTAGATTAGAGCAAAAATGTTTCCAAAAACGAGATGTGAACTGCACTCCCCTGTCAGAAACTACTTCATCAGGCACTCCATGCAAGCAAAATATTTCCTGAATAACCAGGTCAGCCGTCTGTTTAACTGAAGGGAGACCACGAGCTGGTATGAAATGACCCATCTTAGTTAACCTGTCCACAACAACAAGAATGGTAGTGTGTTCCTTAGAGGGAGGTAGTTCCACAATAAAGTCCATGGATATAGATCAGCAGGGACGATGAGGAATCGGAAGAGGCTGAAGCAAGCCAACAGGGGATGAGCGAGGAGTCTTATGTCTGGCACATACATCACAAGAGGACACATACTTCTTGACATCCTCATAATACTTCAGCCACCAAAAGGATCGGTCGAGTAACTCTTGTATCTTTCGGATTCCAGGATGACCTGCTGGTTTTGAGTCATGGTAGAGACGTAAAAGGTCCAGTCGCACTGACTCCGGAGCAAACAGACGTTGTTGAAAAATCCAAAACCCATTAAGCATCGTCATATGGAGATCACGAGGAGGATCACAAAGAACTGGATCTTCAGCGTAGCCCTTTTTAATGCGAGACATCAGATCAGAAGGAAATGTAACTCCAATAAATATATCCTCCGGCAAGATGGTGGTCTTGGTTACGGTAGTAAGGAGGGGGTCAGCTATTCTAGACAAGGCATCCGCCTTACCATTCTTGGAGCCAGGACGGTATGTAACCAAAAAATTAAACCTTGAGAAGAATAGGGACCAGCGTGCTTGTCTGGCTGACAGTCTCTTAGCTGATGGAATACATTCCAGATTTTTGTGATCTGTGAGGACAGCAATTGGATGGGTAGCTCCCTCCAAGAGATGTCTCCATTCAGTGAAGGCAGCTTTTATAGCCAATAGTTCTTTATTCCCTATGTCATAGTTTCTTTCTGCTGGCACCATCTGGCGGGAATAGAAGGCACACGGATGTAACAGCATCTTAGGTCCAGTCCTTTGAGACAGTATAGCACCAACAGCTGAATCAGAAGCATCAACTTCCACAATAAATGGTAATTCCGGCTGAGGATGTACCAGGACGGGAGCAGATGTAAACAGAGTCTTTAATCGGGAAAATGCGGTGTCAGAATTATCGGACCACTGAAAAGGAGTCCCTTTACGTGTAAGTTCAGTGATCGGTGTAATAACGGCAAATAAATTCTTAATGTAAAAATTGGCAAACCCCATAAATCTCTGAATATCTTTTTCATTCTTGAGGATCGGCCAGTCCAGCACAGCTTTAATTTTACTTGCGTCCATACTTAAACCTTAAGGAGTTATAACATACCACAAGAATTGAATTTCTGTTTGTTCAAACTCACATTTTTCCAGTTTAATGTATAGGTGGTGGGTACGAAGGTGCACCAGACCTATACAGACCTTTTTTCGGTGGTTTTCAAGATTATCAGAAAATATTAGGATATCATCCAAATATGTCACAACAAACTGATCCAGGAGATCTCGTAGTACATCATTGATAAGATGCTGGAAAGTTGCAGGGGCATTACAAAGCCCAAATGGCATTACTAGATATTTGTAATGCCCATACCTGGTTCTGAAAGCTGTTTCCATTCATCATTTGGTCTTATGCGAACAAGATTATATGCCCCCCGAAGATCAAGCTTCTTAAATATTTTAGCTGAGCGAAGTCTCTCCAAAAGTTCAGGAATGAGAGGTAAGGGGTAGCGGTTTTTAACAGTGATGTTATTAATGTCCCTGTAGTCAACACATGGCCGTAGGCTGCCATCTTTCTTTTCTACAAAGAATATAGGAGCTGCTGCTGGAGAAGTAGATGGTTGAATAAAGCCTTTGGCAAGATTTTCTTGTATGTATTCACGAAGAGCTTTCAATTCAGGCTCAGAAAGGGAATATATACGGCCAAATGGGATAACAGCCCCAGGTAACAGCTCTATTGGGCCTGTGAGGTGAAAGCTGATCAACATTCTTCTTATCACAGACATCTGCAAAATCCCGATATTGTAGAGGAAGCTTAGTCAAGTTTGTAGCAACTATTTCATTAATTGTTGTGGCAACAGGTGTTACCTTAGAGGGCTGTCAATTCATTAAGCAGTGTTCTGAAGGAAAGGACAAAGTTCTGGTCTTCCAATCAATCTGTGGGTTATGCAGAGCAAGCCAAGGTACCCCTAAAATCACTGGAAACTGTGTTGAGGAAATTAGGTGGAAAGATATAGCCTCATGGTGATTCACTTCCAGAGTCAACTTTAAGGGCACAGTCTCATGTATAACCGGGCCTGACGTAAGTGGAGAACCGTCCACTGTCTCCATTAACACAGGTGAAGAATTAGGGATAGACTGAATTCTATTTCCTGCTGCAAATTTGATGTCCATAAAGTTTCCGCCTGCTCCAGAATCTATCATAGCAGTAGTTGAAATTTTACGATCACCACATTGCAATGTGATAGGCACCACAAAATGAGGATGTTGAGTCAGCATACCCTCTTCACCATGAGCCTGAGAAAACAAGGGTTGTGTGACAGAATCCAGTTGATCTGAAATCTGGGATTGGTGTCAAATCTGTGCATCCTCAGCCGCCATAGCTATTGTTCTTTTGGATTTGCTAGGGCAATTAATGGCATACTGCCCTGCACTACCACAATACAGGCATAAATTGTGAGTGCGTCGCCACTGTTTTTCTTCATTGGATAATGGCCCTCTTATTAGATTTACCTGCATAGCCTCAGGTTTAGAGTCTGTAGGTGTTTGTGGGGTCGGAGTAGAAATTCTTGAATAGGAAATAGGAGTAGCACTTGGTCTAAAAGAGCCCTGTCTTTCCAATCTTCTTTCAGAAAGTCTCCGATCAATACGGATAGCCAAACGCACAAATGCATCAAAGTCAGCAGGAAGATCAACACGAGCTAGCTCATCTTTTATAGCTTCTGAGAGACCTTTTCTGAAGTGGGACCTCTGGGCTGATTGGTTCCAGGTAGTATCAGCAACCCACTGTCTGAATTCAGCAGCATATTCAGCCACAGAGCGCCTCCCTTGATGCAAATGAAGGAGAGTGGCTTCTGCTGTAGCAAATCGAATGGGGTCATCAAAAACTAGGCACATGACCTCAAGAAAGTCATTTAAATTACCCAAGACTGGACTGTCCTGTTCCAGAAGAGGGGAGCCCCAAGCCAGGGCTTCATCTTTGAATAGGGAGAAAATAAATCCCACCTTCTCTCTTTCAGATGGAAAACGGTGAGGTAACATCATGAAGTGCAAACAGCATTGATTCAGGAAACCCCTAAATCTTTTGCGATCTCCTCCAAACTTTTCTGGTAGGGGCAAACGGGCATCTTGTGCAGGTGTAACAGTAGCAGCCGCAACATCACGTGCCCTGTAGCTGGTATACTCACTGTGCATTGACTGAACTTTATTTTGCAGTTCAGCTACCTGGTCCTGCAGCACTTGAATGGTCTGTGCCTGGATCTGCACAGTGCTTGCAGTAAAAGCAACCTGCTGGGCCAATGCAGAATCTGACCCGGCGGTCTCCATGAAAGGGCCAGATTATTCTGTAATGATATAGGAATCACAAGGTTTTGGAGACCAGCAGCCTAGGTCAGCAATGATCCAATTCAGCAACTTGTAGGTGAAACAGGAACACGCTTTATTGAAGGGAACAGGAACAACAATAATCTGGCAAGGTACATAGACAGGAAGTGCCTTATATAGGCCAAGGACCAGACACCTGACCAGACACAGCTGAAGGGACTAGTCACTGATACTATTGCTAGCAGAGTCAAGGTTTATCAGAACTCAAGGAAATTCACAAAGGCAGGCTGGCGCAGTTGTAGGGAAGAGGTTCAGCAGCCTGGGGACCAGGGTTCAAAACCCAGCAGAGTCAATTCCTCACACATTGATAATTACAATAAAATAAATGACAGATGCGTTTTGCTGCTGTTGTTCTCAGATTCCTCAGTGACAAATCCTTGTTTAGGTCAAGGCCTGCTCAAACCAAAAGTGTAGGAATCAACTATGTTATACATTGCCTTACCATAATAATGTTATACCTATAGATACATTTTATTAGCCTTTATATCAAAATAGAATATATTTATTTTATCACCATAATCTTATAGTTTTGGTATGTATGTTGCTATTGGCTATATTACTTAATACATTGATTATGCATTTATAAACGTGTCATATCATTGAAGGTTAATATCATGCAGTCCTCTGTGGTATAAATACTTTTGCAATCTGAGCTTTATCAAGTCTCATGTTTTGTTATTGATTTTACATGTTGATTATCTATATATCTAAATTATTTTTCTGGTTCTGTCAGATAGATTGTTGTTTATTGCCTTATTACTAGAAATAAACGTTATTGTGCATAACATGTATATTTGTCTATAAATTGATATTTCTCCCAACAATTCTCTAAAGCTTTTTCCAATTCTACATATCTCTAAAAATCATAAACTGAAACAGATTTCCATTACCTTTCTCATTGTCATCCTTACAGAACACATTTTTCAATCTGTTAACTATTTTATCACTACTTGTCATCCTCGGCTTATTCAAATTTGTTGTTAAAATAAAGATGAAGGGGTTTGTTAAGAATCTGATGGGATTTTACTATCTATGTCCTTTACAGCTAGTTCCCGGTGCTTGTATTGCAAAATATTTTGTTTATACATATTATCTGCTTCCACTCTCTGTGTGTTAGCCCACTCGCTATCTGAAAGCCTGGTATTCCAGATTTCAGGGGCGTCTTGACTAGCGACTAATGTCAGAGTGGCTCATATAAACATGTCTATTCTACTTTTTGATCACTGTTTACCACAGCTGGTAAATTATGAAGATTTTCAGAAACCCTACTTGGGTTACAGATGGTCTCTCATTGGAGCCGCACTAGGACTCATCTAATGAAAGATTTTATTGAATTATCTAACACTCACTTTTACGTCCATGCACTGTGTACCTTTGCCTGCAGCCCCAGTATAACTGACTTGCAACCCTATCAAAAAGCTACAAGTTAGAACCATGGCTCATGTAAATGTCTAATTTACACAAAATACGATTATGCAAGGTTTTGAATTCAGTAGTCTAAATCAAGACTTACTAAGGTGTGCTCCCTTAAAGACATAAAATTATTCTTTACTGCTGGCTTTAAAGACCAATGAAACTTTTCAGAAAAAAAAAATACTAGCAAAGTTAGAGAAGGCAGATGACATAACATGTATATCTAAGTCCAGAAAAAAATTAGAATAAAGAAAAAGAAAACACAGTGTCCTTGGATTCAAGCCACAACAGCAAAAATATGTCACTATTCTGTTTTACTGGTCAAAAAAATATTACATAAAGTTAATATCTTAATAATTATAATTAGGCATATATACCACCTACTTCCCTGATTGAACAATAAACATCTAAGTTAAAATCACTTTTAATATGCTTTTTAACAACAAGGTTTTGAAAAATTAGAAAAATTGAGAGGGCACAAATTTGGGCTATTTTCTGTGTAGCTGCTTATGATATTTATTATATAATACATTCTTTGCTCTGTGTTCCTAACAAAGGTCAGTTTCTAGATAAGGCTAACTTTTTAGCAAAACACAGGCAAGTCGAGAAATATGAAGTAAACCAAATAACTGTTACAGTCCCTTTCCCCACCTCAAGTTACATTGTATATAACAATTATACCCATCCCTTTTATACATTACATTTCAATAAAATAAATAAAATCAAATGATCCAAATAAAATCAAGAATAAAATCAAATGATCCAAATCCTATCATATGGTTTTGTTCCACTCTTGTAAATCCGTTGGTTGCACCATAGACATCCAGGACCTCACTGAGTACTGGCCTTGTGGAAAAAATGCTTCTGGAGCAGACTTAGGGGTACTGCAATCAGTGTTGATCAACAATCCAGAGCACAGAATGGTCATCAAGGGTATCATACACACAGTCTCATCTGTGGTGTTTTAGATATGTTACAGATCAAAATCTTTTAAGACTGAAGTGATATTTAGCCAATGATGTCTTGGACAGGAGTGGAAGAAGAATGTTTATTCAAAACTGTGCAGTTTAAAGGCACAGAGGAATTGCATGCAAATTCTGAGCAATTCTTTGGTTTAAAGCAGTACGTTTTATACATAAACTGTAAATAGCTGATGCATTTTTTAAATGTACATTAGTTAGTAAACAGAGCAAATCATTTCACACAATTAAATCTCACAATCACAGAAACACTCTTAGCAACTTACAACATTATCTCAGAGAAACAGTTTTGTTAAACATCAGCCTTCCTACCCTCAGATACTAATCCAAGACTTATAACCTCAATGAAACATACTGTCAAGGCAGTTATCAGTGCCCTTCTTCATACCTCAACGGCTTTGTTAACGTTTAGACCATCAGCAATTTTCTTAGGCCAAGCAAAGTGTAAATGCAATAATACTTCAGCTGGTTTAGCTCACCCTTTGGCTACATGAATACCTATTCCTTAATTCCCAACATCTACAGCATCACTTTTATAAGATTCTAGTTCCCACTTCCTTAATCTAATTTTTTTTCAAATATATACTATTTAAATGATTGCAACCTGGGAAAGAATCTAATTTAGCCAAATTGTCTGGATCTGGGCATCACCTCTAAGGTCATCCCAGCCCTTCCAAACAGCCCTATGGAAGATTTAAAAGGCCCCCGTCTTACCATCTTTACTTGGCCACTGCCTGTCAGTGTGCAGGAGCTGAGACCACTGGATCATTGTTGTTAGCGAACACTGAAGTGTTTCTTTGTTGAGTCTGTTCCTACCATGTGTTGCACTATATGCCTATGACACGTGCGTGATGAGACTTTTGTATTTTGGGCCAAAATAAGAGTACTTACAGTAGGTTTTCAAAAGAATATATCTTTATTTGCAAAGTTGAAGTCCAAGCCAAGTTGGTTAAATCAATTTGTAAATGCAATAAAAAAAGTATCAAACTTGTTTCACTGTTTTTTAATCCATAGCTTCCTTAGTGATATTTACCTATGATACATGAGATTACAATTATAGATATAATTACATATATACATAGTAAACCGGTACAATGAGCAATAGAAATACCTTATGTCTTAAAATATAGTTAAAAGAAAAGCTTGAAATACTAAACAACATCTACATGAGAAAGGTGTCTATCTGTGCTTTCTATAATAGTGGTACAGTGCCTACATGTTAGCCCAGGGAGGCAGAAGGAGCTTAGGGAGGTTAATGCATGGCTAAAGATGTGGTGCATTAAGGAGGGGTTTGGGTTTTTAGAGCACTGGGCTGACTTCTCACTTCAGTACAATCCCTACAGCAGGGATGGATTGCACCTTAATGATGAGGGAGCTTTTGTGTTAGGGGATAGGATGGTAGAAAGGCTGGAGTTTTTAAACTAGTAGGTGGGGGACGGACTAGATATAAGTAATGGGGTAGAACGTGTAAAGGGTATAAGGGATGAATTAACAACTCATAGGGGAGTAGATGGAGGGAGGGGTAGTATAGTTAATAGGGAGGTAGTACTAAGTAACTCATGTACAATGGCAGGCACTTCAGAACTACAGACTCATAACATAAGGTGTATGCTTGCTAATGCCAGAAGTTTGCCAAGAAAAATGGAAGAGTTAGAATTTTTAGCAATTAATGAAAATTGGATTTAATAGGTGTTACTGAAACATGGTGGGATAAATCTCATGACTGGACTGTTAATCTGGATGGTTATAACCTATTTAGAAAAGATAGAGGCAATGGTAAAAGAGGAGGAGGGATTTGTCAGTATGTTAAGCCTAAATTTAAGCCTATAGTCAGAGAAGACATATATGGGGGAACTAGTGATAAGGTTGAATGCTTGTGGGAAGAGTTAAATAGCAGAGCAGCAAATTCCAAAAGAATATTAGTAGGAGTATGCTATAAACCCCCAAATATAGCTGATAGTGAGGAAATACAATTATTGTCACAGATTGGTAATGCAACTAACCATGGGCAAGTTATAAAAATGGGAAATTTTAATTACCCTGAAATAAACTGGGTAAATGAGACCAGCAGTTCAGCTAAGGGGAGCAGGTTCTTGAGAACACTCAGGGATCATTATCTGGCCCAGGTTATATAAGAGCTGACTAGAAATGAGGCTATCTTAGATTTAGTTATCACAAATAATATTGATATAGTATCAAATGTAGAAATAGGGCAACCTTTGGGAAACAGTGATCGATTCAATTAAAAAAACAAAATTTTAAGGGGCCCATAAAAACTCTTTTTAAAAAGACAGATTTTAACGGTCTAAGGGCTGCAATACAAAGTATAGACTGGGACAAAAAACTGGTAGGTAAAAATACTAAGCATAAATGGACAACATTTAAATCCTTACTAAATATACATACTTATCACCATATACCAAGTTGGAATAAAAGTAAAAGGAGTAAATCACATCCAATGGGGCTTATCAATGTTTTAAAGATCAAGATACAGAGTAAAAACAGGCATTTAAATTATACAAACAAGAGGGGTCAGAGACTGCTTTACAAGAGTACAAGGAAATCAACAAGGCTTGCAAAAGGGCTATTAGACTGGCTAAAATAGAAAATGAAAAATGAATTGCAAAAGAGAGTAGGACTAACCCTAAAATATTTTTTAAGTATATTAATGGGAAGAAGGCGAGGAAGGAAGGAATAGGAACATTACAATGTGACACAGGCCAACTGAAAATTAGTGATCAAGAAAAGGCAGATGAGCTAAATAGGTTCTTTTCTTTGGTATACACAAGGGAGGTACCAGTGGTGGGGACACTGCTACATAATGGGGCTACACTACCTTCACCAAATAACTGGTTAACGCAGGAAGAAATCCAAAAGAGGTTGGAAAAAATAAATGTTAATAAAGCCCCGGGTCCTGATGGAATACAACCAAGAGTACTGAGGGAACTGGGATCTGTAATAGCCAACCATTATATTACATTTTTCAAGATTCACTCAACACAAGGTCTCTACCAGAGGCCTGGAGAAAAGCAGATGTGATACCTATATTTAAAAAAAGGGAGCAAGAGCAAATCTGGGGAATTATAGACCAGCGAGCCTCACTTCTGTAGTGGGAAAGCTTTTAGAAGGGTTAATAAGGAATACTATATAAGAATATGTCTGAAAAGGATTATAAGTAAGAGTCAACATGGATTTATGAGGGATAGGTCATGTCAAACAAATCTAATTAGTTTCTATAAGGAGGTTAGTAGGAACTTGGATCAAGGCAACTCAGGGGATGTAGTCTATTTGGATTTTGCAAAGGCTTTTGATACAGTGCCACATGGGAGACTATTGTGCAAACTAAGAGATACAGGAATTGCAGTAAATATCTGCTCATGGATTGAGAGCTGTCTAAAAGACAGGAAGCAAAGGGTTGTTGTAAATGAAACATACTCCGATTGGACTAATGTGGTAAGTGGGGTTCTTCAGGGTTCAGTATTAAGTCCTCTCCTTTTTAACATATTTATTAATCACTTAGAGGTGGGACTGGAAAGTAGTGTCTCCATTTTCGCTGATGACACGAAGTTGTGCAAGGTAATTAAATCAGATAGTGATGTGCTTTCCCCCAAAGGGATATACATAAAATTGAGGAATTAGCATCTAAATGGCAGATGAGATTTAATACAAATAAATGTAAAGTTATGCATCTGGGAAGGAAAAATATCCATGCAATTTATAATCTTAATGGAGCAAATCTAGGGGTATCAGATATTGAAAGGGATTTTGGAGTGCTTGTGGACAACCACCTAGGTAACAGCGCTCAAAGCAATGCAGCAGCTGCAAAGGCAAATAAAATATTAGCATGTATTAAGAAGGGTATAAAAGCAAGGGAAGCAAATATAATTCTGCCACTATACAAATCCCTAGAACGCCCTCATTTAGAATATGGGCTACAATTTTGGGCACCACTTCATAAAAAGGACATTTTAGAGCTGGAAAAGGTACAGAGGAGGGCAACAAAACTAATAGGGGAAATGGAGGGGCTAAGTTATGAAGAAAGACTAATCAAATTAAACTTATTTTCTCTAGAAAAAAGGCGTCTAAGAGGAGGTATGATTACCTTATATAAAAACATCCAAGGTCAGTATAAAATTTGTCAAGGGAGCTTTTTGTGCCAAGAGGTTGTCAACTGACAAGAGGATATCCCTTGAGGTTAGAAGTAAAAGGATTCCACCTAAAAGAAAGAAAAGGGTTCTTCACAGTAAGGGTGGTTAATCTGTGGAATACACCTGAGGAGACAGCCGATTCGATAGATAACTTTAAAAGGGGACTGCATTTATTTCTAATTAAAAGGGGAATTAAGTGTTATCCTGTTTAATTAGAGAAAGAGTATTGATCCAGGGATTAATCCGATCGCCAGTAAAAAAAAAAATCCCTTTTAGACAATTGGCTAACTTACACTTGTTTGTTTTGTTTTTTTGCCTTCCTTTGGATTAATTAATTAATAAAACATTTAAATTAAATTAAAAATAAATAATTAAATAATTGATTAATAATTATTTAACAACAATTAATTAATAACTTATCCGCATATTACAGATCATAGAAGATCTTAAAAGGTTGAACTTGATGGACTGAAAGTCTTTTTTCAACCTTAGTTACTATGTAACTATGTAACTATGTCATCATTATAAGAAGGTAATGAGTAAATACATTAACATGAATGTACTTTCAACACGTGTGTAATATATACATCGTATAACGAGTTACAACCATATACATAATTAAAATTACTATAAATAGGTGTAAAAAATACATAAAAGTAAGCTGTGGATAGTGGTTCTAATCCCATAGGTGCCACTCCATATTGAGGATACTAGATCATTAGAGCGGACAAACCTTACATATAAAATAAACATTTTCTAACATATATATACATATATACATTAGATTTTAGGGAGAGTAGAAATCATTAAATGTCATTAAAAGTCATTAAAAGTCCATACCCCAAATTGTCAGGTGTCTAGCTTATTTCTTATCTCACACTTATATAGCTTGAAACAACTTAGTGCTGTCAGCTAATAGATTAGATCTTGTATCCTGTGTGATAATAATGAGAAATGCGTAGTTACAAATCATGCTTTTTATAAATGGGGTGAAGACATAATATACAGTTTTGAAGCTGGGGCTTAGTGTGATAGCATTTTGTAAAGATCTTTGTGTCAGCTAATATGCAGGTACATGATGGGTCTGCAGGCCCTAATGTATATACACATTTGTTTTCTTGCTGTGCAGCCCCAATCTGCTTGCGTATTTAAACAGGTAGTGGATATATTATATAAGCGGTGGATAGAGCAAGAATAGTAATAATAATAATAACCTGATGTGAAACAAGCATCTGTGAATGGGCTCTGGTGTTATAAGCCTCATAAAAGAGCTTTAGTAAATATATAATACAGTGTAATTAGAAAGGGGATTGGCTACACTGAACTTGCCTCCTGAGACTGATCCCCCTGTATATAAATGAATGCTGGATAAGGCTTTCTCGTGGTGGGCGTCACCTCTCTATGGTCGAGGGCCAGCTCAGAACAATAGTGTGACGTCATAAAGAAAAGACTATCAATCACATGGACTGTTTATAGAGCTATGAAGCGAAAGTGAAACTAAAGGCGCTGGTATGTGACATTTCCCGTTGGGCGCCTTCTAGTGACGCCTTATCCCGGAGCTACAAGAGTGTTTGCTCTTAATAAAAATGTGTTGCGTTGGTGCGTAACCAACTATTGGAGGCTGTAGTTGGTCTCCTTGCCCACATTAAAGATGGAACCTCTAGTTCCAATAATCGGAATTATAGTGAAGCTGGGTAGGTTAAAATATATCAACTAGCTATGAGAACTGGCATGGTTGTGCACAAATGTGTGTGTATTGAGAGCTGGCACAGGAAAATACCTGATGTGGCATATATTATTATTTTGTGTCTATGCGTGCCCAGTTGATTATGCCATTAAGTGTGCCTTGTTCTGGATATTTGCTCAAAGAAGCACATCATAAGATCTAATCTACACAGAAACGAGAAAGCTATGCTGGACAATCTCAGTAAGGACACCTCAATTGTCATCAGACAGGCGGACAAAGAAGGAGGGATTGTGATACAGAACAGAGAAGAATACTTAAAAGAAGCACTCAACCTGATCAAACTTATACAAGCCTCCTACAGGTTCCAACAGACACGTTTTTGAAGGAGAACCACATTCTGATTCAAAATGCATGACAAAATGAGATATTAACAACAAAGGAATTCCAGTATTTGAACATATACTCTCCAAAGAAGGCCATCATCTATCACCTTCCAAAAATCCACAAAACCCACCTGGATGACCGATCGTGTCAGGCATCGGAACCGAAAAATCACAATACGTGTATTATTTTCTCCAACCACTGGTCACTACACTTCCATCGTATACCAAAGATACACCACATGTTCTGGAGAGCCTATCACAGCTGGAATGGAAATACTCTTATTATTGGATAACCCTCAACATCACTGCCCTATATACATCGATCCCCCAAAAGTAGGGAGCTGCAGCAAAAAAATACTTCATGAAAACACATGGGGATATGGAAACATCGCAAATTCACTTTATAGTAGCATCCATGACGTTCATTCTCGAACACAACTACTTTATGTTCAAAGATTCCTTCTATATACAAAAACTGGGAACATCGATGGGAACAAAGTCTACTACCAGTTTTGCAAACCTTTATATGGGTTTATGGGAGGAGAAACACATTTGGAACAACAACCCATTTTCCCAAAATATTATTTACTGGAAGAGGTACATAGATGACATCATCGTGATCTGGGAAGAGACTACTGATCAAAACATGAACTCATATTTTGGATACGTGAACGAAAATTAAATGAATTTGAGATTCCCTATGTACCATGACCATCACTCAATCCCATTTCTAGACATCGTACTAATAGGGGAAACAAACATGATATCGTCCAAGTTATACTCAAAACCCACTGATGCCAATGGGTACTTGCATGCATCTAGCGGACAGGATCCTCAATGGATCAGGAACATTCCAGTTCTGCCGCATCCGTAGAAACTGTTCTAACCTGTCCGAATATGATGCAGAGAGTGAGATACTAACCAAAAAGTTTCTAGAGAAAGAATACAATATGAAGATTGTGGAGGAGTCAAAAGAGAAATAAAGAACCATAAACAGAACGGAGCTCATTAAAAAGAACGACCAAAAACAAGAAAGTCAGTGGGAACAAATGTAGATTTCTAACGAAATACAACAAAGCAGCCGGACCTATTTCAGCTAGTATGAGAAAGCTATGGCATGTCTTGAAAGAAGATGACATACTCAAAGATATTCTATCAGAAGCACCCACCATTACCTTCAAAAGAAACACCAACCTCAAGAATACCTTAGCTCCCAGTGAACTCAAGAAAAGGGAAACGACTTATATCACCACAACAGTCACCCTAAAGGTGTGTGGAACCCATAAATGTGGAGCCAAGAGATGCATCACTTGTGGATACATACCACACAAACACAAGGACAGAATCCTCTCCAATACCAGACACAAGGATCACAAAATCCACCATCTGACCAACTGCAAAACAAAGTACATTGTGCATGTTATCTTGTGTGTTTGTGGAAAACAATACGTTGGCTGCACTAAAAGATCCCTCAAAGAGAGATTTAGAGAACATCTGAACAATGCCTCCAAAGGGGTACTCATGAATGGAATTTCAGCTCACATCACCAAGAAACATAATAAGAGTACCAATGGAATTACAATTAAAGCAGTGGAACACATAAAATCATCAGGATGCAGAGGTGACCAACTACTCACTCTAAGATGCACTGAGACAAAATGGATCCACAAATTAAGGACACTGGAGCCAGATGGTTTGAACAGGGATGTAGACTTGGCTTTGCTTTTCTGGAGTCATCACCTGCTGGATTTTGCACTGCTAGAGTTGAACTAACCCACAAGGTCATACATCGTGCACACCAAATAGAAGACAGATGCCGAATTTTAAGATGACTACATACTATTGTTATATATGTGATTATCGTTCTTTATTAATAATTATTTAGATGATAACTTAGGCATTGCAGTTGAATGACACTGTGCGAAAGATATAATGATATATTTATACTGGTATTTATATATGTTTATTGGCACATAAGTGAGTACACCCCTCACACTTTTGTAAATATTTTATTACTATCGACTTGCCCGTCAAAAATGATGGGGCAATACAATTTTAATGCTGTTAAAACTGTTTGCCACACAATTTGAGTGTCTGACATTCTTAACCTGTTTTTTATCCACAAAAAAATACAACATTTTGAATAAAACTTTTTATTTTTGTAACTTTCAACTTCTATTTTACAGGTATGGAATATATATATTTTTTAATATTAACTCTTTTAATTGTCATATATGGAATAACAATATAACAATGTCTGAAGTTTTCATGAATACATATTGTAAACCATAACATAAAAGTTTGTAACATGCAACTTGTTTTAAAAAAAATCTTGAATCTTTGTTTTAACAATACTAACATTTTGAATTGATAGTTATCCATGAATAACAGAAGACTTTGTAAACTTTATTTAGAACAATTACATGCTTTGTAACATTCTTTTTGTTTTTTTAAACTCTTGTTAAACTAAATCTGCATTGAATCCAGAGGAAGGCAAACAATTAAAAAACATATTGAAACTTGGGCAATTGTATCAAAGAGGGAAAAAAAGGAATTCCTTCCTGACCCCATAAAATGTCGATCAGATTACTTCCTGAATCAATACTCTGTATTTAATTATACAGTTAAATGTATTAACAAATGGTGAAACTTTTAGTAACATAAATCCTTGACTATATACAATATAGAATGAACCAACTTTCCCCAACTTTGAAAATACAATGTTAACATGTGAAATAGTAACATAAAACAATAACATTTAACCTTGAATTTAAAGAAAATGCCACCTAATTGTTTTGTGGTGCCAATCATGTAAAAGGTAAGTTCTAACACATTCCAATCTGTATGAACACTGTTTACTGTTGTTTTTCTTCTTTGTTTTTCTTTTTTTTTACTTTTTTTGCTCTTGTTGTACTTTGTGCAAATGGCACATAGAGTCCCAGTGAGCTAAATTTTGTCCTGGATGTAAAACCACTGTTCTCTATGTTTTTTTTGCCATTGTATAGAGTTTCGTATTGAAACAGTGGTCCTCTAAAATCAGTCCGATTGACATAAAATGTTGTTGTTGAAATGAAACCACTGTCCTCTATATTTACAGCACCTCATAGCACACAATGTTTTCAGTAAAAACGCATCCATCTCCCAATAAATCATCCTGACTTGGGTTTTCTTCGTACTTTAATTATTGCATCTTGAAAATGCAACATAGAGTTGCCATGTGCAAACACAGGTTCCTTCAAAAAAGTACCCACAGACTTAAAAGTTTGTCCTTGTGATTTTTTGACGGTCATGGCAAATGCCATGATAATGGGAAATTGTTTCCTTTGAAGGACAAAAGGCAAACCACTCTCACTTGGAGCCAAATCAATTCTCGGTATAAGCATTGGTTCGCCTTTATGGGTACCAATCATAATTTATGCATGTATAAAATGACCCTTTAAATCCTTCACAATTAATCTGGTCCCATTACAAAGTCTTTTTTTGGGATTCATATTTCTCAGTAGCATGACAATTGCCCCTTTTTTAAGTTGCAAAACATGTGGAGGCATTCCAGAGGAATTAATAAATTCCATAGTAAAATTTGTATCACTATCTTTGTCATCAGCCAGATGATTCATTTTAATATTTCGTTGTTTAGATTCAAGGCATCTATATTTTTTGATGTTAATATGACTTTGCTTGCAATGTTTGAATAATCCTCGTTATTGATGGCATTGAGGAAGATTGTGGAAATTAGCGGTTCTTTTGCAATCATTTCTGTTGGAATTTGAACAGCGTCATCAGGTAAATTATTTATTTTTGGCTGTTTTTCTTCTCCAATCTGAATGAGCCAATAATTGAATTGATTTTGAACTTCAGATCTCATATTTAATTCTAATTTAAGGTGTGTAAATATTTTCCACAGCTTACTTCTTTTTATACACATTTCGACACAGGTAATGTTTGCCTAAAATCTCCTCCTAACAACATACCCTTTCCACTAAATGGCAAATCATTAGCCATAAACTCTTTTAATAATCGATCAATACATTGCAGGGCATAGCATGACATCATAGTTGCCTCCTCTATTATAATTAATTTACACTTGTGACATTTTTTTGCTTGTAATGAATTCATTTGAATATCTGACACTAATGTTTCCAGAATGGGAACTGGCAGTTTAAATCCACTGTGCACAGTTCTACCACCTTCTAACAAAAGTGCGGCAATTCCAGTGGTTGCAAATGGCAGTGCTATTTCACACTGTGCTCAGATGCAACTCATTAACAAATTATATAGATACGTTTTGCCTGATCCACCAGGGCCATCCAGATAGAAATAATGCTCTTTGAGCATGTCATCTTCTATTGCATTTGTGAAATGCTTCCAATTGCAATGCATTTAAAGTTCCAATTTTTTCTTGCGTTTTTTGGTATTCAATGTTAGTGTCATACTCATCAAAGTTAATTTCATCTATAATTCCTGGATCAGGCAGATTAAAATTGGTACAATTTAATCTATCACAAAGAAAGATTTCCTGTATTTCCATTAATGCTTTCAATAGCGCAATGGTCACATTGTAACATTTCAAGAAATCTTCACACATATGTAATGTAAATGTTTCCCACAAAGTTAATGCATCAGGTAAATTGCAAAAGATGCAAATTAAAGCAAATTGTTCTCTCATTTGCTTTGGCATTTGACATAGTGCTGCTTCCCGGAGACATCTCTCCCATTCTGTATTATCTGCCAGAAAGTTTTGATGTCTTGCAGCTTACTGGAAATTATCATAAACTATGTAATTGACGGTGCGTAAATGTTCATAACAAGTAAAAAAAGTAATCTTAAACTGAAACTTTCAATGTCTCGTGGACTGACAGTATAAATCCTTGGGATAATTTGATAATATTTTTTTTTTGTTGTCTCCATTCACCATTTACGAATACATAGTGATATGGAATGACAATGTATAAAAATGATCTGGACTGAGTGTCCTGACAATTTAATTGAAACCAAGCAGTAAGCGTTGTTGCTCTATGTCCACTTTGTGCTAAAGCATTTGTTTCATTGCCTGCAGTGAAGCAAACAAATTGACTTTGTGGCAAATGGACAGCTAATTGATACACAGCATGTGACAGATCATGCATCTCAAGTTTGAGAAGATGCCACATTGCTTCTGGAGCACTTACATAGCGAGCATCTAAATAAAATGAAAGTTCGTCATGTAAAGTTGAATTTTCTTTTTCATTTTGCGCACCTTGCACAACAACAGTTGCTGCATCATATCCTTTATATATATATAATTATACACATATTTGATGAATGATATGTGCGTTGTATTTCATCAGCAAATGTGGATTGTATGAAACCACATATCTATTATCGACCTTTTGGCCATGGATAATAGCTGTGTATCCATCACAATTAGCATAGGTCTGCATTTGAAATTGTTTTGGAAACTTTTTTTTATTTTCCATAAATGGTGAATTTGGATTGATATCTCCACATGGACTATGTATCATTCTATGAGTTACAATCTCATAAAGTTTGGAATGTTTCTCTGGATGTGGCAGTTCAGCAGTAATTACTGAATCCACTCTGTGTGCTATATTCAATTTATCTTTTTCTTGCGAGATTAAAAGTATACGTGCATGTAGCAAGCCTCTTTTTTTAAATTCAATGGTATAAACTAAAGCCACACATTTTTCAATTAAGTCTGCTTTAGTTATATCATGAATTAATTTTATTTTATTTTGAATACTCTTGCCACCAAATCTAGTCAGTCAGAAGTAGTTTGTCCAAGCTGTAAATTTTCTTTGATCTCTGGCCATTGTGGATTACATGTAAATGTAATGAATAAATCTGGTTTGCCAAATTTAGTTACAATAGCCATGGCATCATTGTATCTTTCTCGCATATTGTGAGGAGATCCTTGGAAAGAGGATGGCAAAATCATTGCTCATCCAGCAGGAATGTCTCTGTTTGCAGCTAATTCAGCGACATACTCCATCAATCCACAATATTGTTCTACTCAAAGCTTGTTTTGTTGAAATTTTACAAAATGTATATTATTTGCTTCGACTTATAGATAGGAATCAATAATCCATTGTTGTGTGAGTTTGCCCCCACATAAAATAGGATTAAAATGATCCCGAACAGCAGTTTCTGCCACTTTATATTCCATCATGGAAATATTGTTTCTTACACGAACTTTACTATTGGAATAACTTTGCAAACGTAATTTTGGTTGCCATCCTGCCTAACCATTTTATATGTTTATAAAAGGTTGTTCTTGATTGCGTGAAAGTATTCTAATATCCCGCTCAAATGGGGGTTCCCCATCATCATTTTTAAATACCATGGCAACCTAATTTGCTGTTGGTAAATTATACCACCTTTGATCAGTATGGCGATCCCTTTTGAGAACCATATTTACTCTTGGCATTGGAAATTGATGTCTTTCCACATGTGCCAGTTGTTCTTTTTCAACCTCAGCTAATTGTTTGTATGCTTTACTTTATGGGTTGTTGGCCATAATGTTATCAAGCTGTTCAAAGATTTGGGGTAAGCATTGTTTATTTTCAGGAAGCATCATTTGTTGTTCAACAGCTTCGATTGTATCAAGGACATATAACTGTGCACATTTCCTTTGTTCTCCTGATTCTGGGTGTAAATGTGAAGTCCGGTAGTATATTTGTCCTTGGACTTTAAAACAGTAAGGACCATGTCCTGCGAAATTTTCGGCAAATGTTGCACCCATTGAAGCAAAATAAATTGCACTGTTATGAGACCGAATGTTATTCTTCAAATTGGTGTAATTTTTTTAATTTTTTTTTAATTTTTATTTATTACAAAGTTTACAAACATTAAAATCCAAATATCAAAACATCAGTATTTAGACACAATCAATAAAAAAAAAAAAGAGCAAGAAAGAAAGAATTAAAAACAACAATATGGAACCATAACTAAATTTAAACATTTCAGGATATGTCATAAGGAAAGGAGTTATTTTTCAGAGTATCAGTGCATATTGAAATTCAATTCTAGGGAGGAGAGGAGCAAAAGGTTTTCCTTTTCTCATAAATGGCTCATTATGTCTTCCAAAAAGACCATTTTAAGATAGGAGAATGTGAGTGTGTTGAGTACTCCAATTCTATTTGTTTATTTCTCTCTACAATGGTCACAAGTTCCGTCCATGTCGGTAAGGATTGTTTTTTCCATCCTCTGGCTATAAGCCACTTAGCTGCCATTAAAGTATTTATAATCACATTACTTTGTGTGTAATTAATTTTACTTGGAAACATATGGAATAATACGATCCCAGGCGTTGTTTCTAGATGAAAATTGATGATTTTTGATATATGCCCTAGACATAATGTCCCAAATTCTTTAATATTTGAGTAATTCCACCTCATGTGTTCATAGGTTCCTATTTGGTTTTCACATCTCCAACAAAACCCTTGATTTTTTTGTGGGGCAATCTTTTTTAATTTAATTGGGGTTATATACTATCTCTGCACTAACTTAAAGTATGTTTCTCTTAAGGACGAATTTGTTACACTTTTCTCCATTTTTAAAAATGCTTTATACCACTGGGTTGTGGACCAAGTTATCCCTAAATTTTCTTCCCATTTTTGCAGCCTTTTTGTTTTTTCTATTTCTAGTTGAGATTTTATTATTTTATGATATCTTGATATTGTACTTTTCTTATCAATTTCATTTAGAGATTTAGAGATTTTTTAAATTGAGTCAATTCTCTATTAGGTAATTTTCCATACTCTGGGCCTCATTCTATTATCGGCCGCAAACCGGCCGTAAGGCTGCGATTCCTTGCGGAGGTCCCGTTACCTCGCAATTCAATTAAACGGCCCCGCAAGGATCTCCTCCTACGGCCGGCCGTAAATCTTGCAAAAGGCTGTAAGCTCTGAAATATAAAAAGTCAAAAATAAATTCAAGACAGCTCTGTAAAGCTCTGTAAATGCTAGGGATCATATTGGGGGACATGAGGATTAAAAGTAACCCACTCTCAAGCTTGCACATCAGCCCAAACCCGAGTTCAAATTAACTGTTTATTTTCCGGCTGCGGCGTGGGCGGGTCTGAGGTGCTCCAAGCCCTATGGACTTTTTACATGGATATTTGATGTATATTAAAAAAATAATATTTTACGGATTTGAGTATAGGGAAATTTTGTGCTATTTTTGCTAACACCGAAAATCACTTTATAGTCTTCTCAAAGTGCAGGATGGCTTTATTTGGGCTATATTTCGTGCTTAATTGGTGCTAGCGGGACCTCTTTCCTGCAAGTAAGCTGCGGCTCGGTTTTAGCCTTGCAGAGAGGTTTCCCGGAGCAATTGAATTGCAAATAGGATTTTATTACGGCCGATTTCCTTGCGGCCGTTTTAGATCAAAGGATTTCCTCCGGCGCGAGCGGCCGCAAGAGATAGCAAGGCACCGGCCGCAAGCCTGCCGGAATCCCCGGCCGGAGGGGAATAGAATAGCAGAATAGCTTGCGGCCGGTCCTTGCGGCCCCGCAACGGCTGCGGCCGATAATAGAATGAGGCCCTCTGTATTTATTATTGACATATATAAAATATCATAGAAATGGTGTAATTTGAAAATGTAGGATCACTCATTATACTTTCTAAATATTCTGGAAATAGGTGCCTTTATGGAAGTCTTACCTTTCCTTTCTGACAGCAACTAATAAACTCTCCATCAGTTGGTTTTTCTTTCAGAAAAAAATAGGCCCCATTACTCCACAATAATGAGTATATACTGTTAGTTCTCTATCAGGACTATCATGAGCTTCCTCAATATAGATCTCAGTACAACTATCTATATCTACATTGGTGTCATCTCTATCAACATGAGTCAGGAGGCAATATAGGGTCATTAGAGAATGTTTTAGAAACATTTTTTTGTTAAAATTTTTCTTTTCTTTGAAGCTCCAGCAGACTAATTTTGTGCTTTTTTAGACATTTGTCTTTTCATCTTCTGCGTTGTCTGCCATTGTAATCTGTTATTGGAAATAGAGGTGTAAGAATTGCATATGTTTTATTATACGTATTTTTTAACCTGTCATATATTTCTAAAAAAAATCTGTCTCTGTCTGTCGCTCTGGGTGTCTGTCTCTCTGTGTGTCTGTGCCTCTGTGTGTGTGTGTCTGTGTGTGTCTCTCTGTGTGTGTCTCTGTGTGTGTGTCTGTGTGTGTGTATCTCTGTGTGTGTGTCTCTGTGTGTGTGTGTGTATCTCTGCATGTGTGTGTCTGTGTGTGTCTGTGTGTGTGTCTCTATGTGTGTGTCTATGTGTGTGTGTTTGTGTGTGTGTCTATGTGTGTGTGTTTGTGTGTGTCTCTGTGTGTGTGTGTGTGTCTGTCTGTGTGTGTGTCTCTGAGTCTGTGTCTCTGTGTGTGTCTCATCTGTGTGTGTGTGTGTGTGTGTGTGTCTGTGTGTGTCTCTGTGTGTGTCTGTGTGTGTCTCTCTGTGTATGTGTCTGTCTCTGTATGTGTGTGTGTCTGTGTGTGTGTGTGTCTCTGTGTGTGTCTGTGTTTGTCTGCGTGTGTGTTTGTGTGTCTCTGTGTGTTTGTGTCTATGTGTGTCTGTCTGTGTCTCTGTGTGTGTTTGTCTCTGTGTGTGTGTGTCTGTGTATGTGTCTCTGTGTGTGTCTCTGTGTGTGTGTGTGTTTGTCTGTCTGTGTGTGTGTCTCTGTGTGTGTGTCTCTCTGTGTGTGTGTGTGTCTCTCTATGTGTGTGTGTCTGTCTCTCTCTATGTGTGTGTGTGGGTGTGTCTCTCTGTGTGTGTCTCTCTCTCTGTGTCTCTCTCTGTGTCTCCCTCTCTGTGTCTCCCTCTCTGTGTCTCCCTCTCTGTGTGTCTCTCTCTCTGTGTGTCTCTCTCTTTGTCTCTCTCTCTCTTTGTCTCTCTGTTTGTCTGCCTCTCTCTGTCTCTCTCTCTCTCTCTGTATCTCTCTCTGTGTCTCTCTCTCTCTCTCTCTCTGTCTCTCTCTCTCTCTCTCTGTGTGTCTCTCTCTGTGTGTTTCTCTCTCTCTGCGTGTCTCTCTCTCTGTCATGACTGCAAAACCATAAACAGGTAATCATGTGTTCCTAAAGAAGGGCAAATCAAAAGAGCTGTTAGCAAATTATAGATTGACATGAAAAAACTTCTGAAGTGTAATTCTCATTCATGTAAAGATAAATGTGTTTTCATATATGTATTTTTTAATGAACGACAACCTGTGAATAATGTTGATGAAAAAACACTTAGGGCCTCATTCTATTAGTGGCCGTAAATTGGCCGTAAGGCTGTGATTCCTTGCGGGGGTTCTGTTAACTTGCGATTCTATTATACGGCCCCGCAAGGATGTCATCTTACGGCCGGCCGCATATCTTGGAACCGGCCGTAAGCTCTGAAATATAAAAACGCAAAAATAAATTCAAGCCTGCACTGTACAGCTCTGTAAATGCTAGGGATCATATTGGGGGACATGAGGATTAAAAGTAACCCAATCTCAAGCTTGCACATCAGCCCAAACCCGAGTTCAAATTAACTGTTTATTTTCCGGCTGCGGCGTGGGCGGGTCTGAGGTGCTCCAAGCACTCTGGACTTTTTACATGGATATTTTACGGATATTAAAAATAAAATATTTTACGGATTTGAGTATAGGATAATTATGTGCTATTTTTTCTAACACCTAAAATCCCTTTATAGTCTTCTCAAAGTGCAGGATGGCTTTATTTGAGCTATTTTATGTGCTTAATTGGTGCTAGCGGGACCTCTTTCCTGCAAGTAAGCTGCGGCTCGCTTTTAGCCTTGCAGAGAGGTTTCCCGGAGCAATTGAATTGCAAATAGGAATTTCTTACGGCCGAAACTCTTGCGGCCGTTTAAGATCAAAGGCTTTCCTCCGGCGCGAGCGGCCAGAGATAGCAAGGCGCCGGCCGCAAGCCTGCCGGAGCCCCCGGCCATAAGGGAATAGAATAGCCGAATAGCTTGCGGCCGGTCCTTGCGGCCCCGCAACGGCTGCGGCCGCTAATAGAATGAGGCCCTTAGAGACTTATTAAATTGAGATTTAGCGAATTGGATAGTGCTCTATATAACCACAGAACATATTTTGGTTATGTAAGTTGTAGTTAGTTATCTTCTATCCAAAAGCATGGTCTTCAGTAAGTAAGAAGTTGTGTTCAAAAATATGCTGTGTGCTTATATAGAGCTCTATTTAATAGTGCAACTTGCAAGTTAATAAGGCTGTTAATCCTGTTTTTATAAAGAATGCTATCAGTAATGATACCTGTCAATTAGATGTGATATCAACTGAAATACTGCAGACATCACTCTGTGTCTTCAGGGAGTTGCAAAGATGATGGATCTGTAAAATGACATATAAAGGGTGTGTAAAATAGTTTTTTAATTAATTTCTGATTCACTGAAAATATCCATTTTAATTGGCATACATAGCAAACATAAATCATAATCATAAATTAATGGTAAATGCATTTTAAAATGTTAAAAAGTGTCTTAATATAATAAATGTATTTAAATATTTAACTGCTTCTAAGATCCTATCCCTGTTAGGCAATGAGCAGTAACATAATGATGAATTAATGAATGAAAGAATACACATGAATAAAAGAATGTAAAAGTGTTATCTTTGCAAAATCTAAACTTGTAAACATGTTTTCGTAAAGAAGGGCAAATGCAAAGTATAGATTGGCTTTTTTTTTGTATTACATGAATTAATTAATAAATCAAGATATGATGCATAATTAATCAATACATCAAGATATGATGTTAAAGTGTAATTAGTTAAAACATCAATAGCTAAGTATATATGTATTCCTTTTTTTTTTCTTGTAATTATTGATTATTTTTTTTAAATGAATGACTTAAATTAATTAAGCAATATCTGTCATCAATGGCCTCAAAAAAATACTTAAGGAATTTAAATGTCAGATGCATTGTGAAATAGACAATCTCTAAATTAATAACATTGCTGAAGGAAAATCAATAATCCTTGCAGCCTTATTAAATTGAGATTCAGGCAATTTAATAGAACTGTATATAAGCACAGAGCATTTTTATTTAAATAAGTGTTTTATTTACTGAAGACCTTGCTTTTGGATAGAAGTTCACTAACTGGCTACTTCTGTAATCAAAATATGCTCTGTGGTTATATAGAGCCCTATTGAATTTGGCGAATGTCAATTTACAAAAGGCTGTTAATCATTTTGTTGTAAAAAACAGCATGATTAAATGATATACCTGTGAAGGTGATCTGATTGCAGATCAAATGCTGCAAACGTCCCTCTGTGAAGTCAGGTGCCCAGATGATCAAACTGTGAAATAAAAGAAAAAGCATTGTTAATGTTTGTATGATGTTTAATTGGCATACATGCAAAATATAAGTAAATGCACTATAAAATTTAATAAAGTGATAGAAATATTTAAGCGGTTTGA
The DNA here is from genome assembly GCA_027410445.1 of Discoglossus pictus. Classification (NCBI taxonomy): domain Eukaryota; kingdom Metazoa; phylum Chordata; class Amphibia; order Anura; family Alytidae; genus Discoglossus; species Discoglossus pictus. The sequence continues at coordinate 245,227,763 of CM050166.1, read as the reverse complement.
GGATCCTATTTCTTTGAGACAATGGGAAGCAGCAGATAAATATGATTACACTGAAAAATCTACCTATTTTGTGCTGCATTTTAGCACATTTAATTTTTCATTCTATAAAATAAATGACTAATTAAATAATTAATCATGAACATTAATAATTAAACATCAATACACCAAAATAAGTGCATTAATAATGAAGGCTAAAAACATAAATATAACAGCAATATAATAATTAAGCAGCAAAACTGAAATGTAAGTGCAGTGCAAAATGTACATATGTTTTCAGGCATTTGAAAAAATAAATTTGTTCTATGAATGATCAATGAAGTAATTAATGAACATTAATAGCTGAGCAACAACCACGAAATGTAAGTCCACTGTGAAATATACATTTTTGTTATGCCTTTTTTTACTAAATTTGTTATTATGACTAATTAATAATTAATTAATGAACATTAGTAATCTTAATGATTAATGAAGTAATAAATTAACTTATTAGTTGAGCATCAACCCCATATATATACATATTTTCTGATAATTTTTTATTAACTTTCTTATTATGACTAATTAATTATTAATTAATGAATGAACATTACAAATTAATCCATGACTAAATATATTATAAAGAGTTAATCAATAATGTAATCATAAAGTGACAATTTTATAAAACATATTTAATTAATAATTAATAAATTAATGTCCATTAAAAATTAATTAATGAATTAATAAACATATTTGAAATGGTTAACGATTAATATCTTGATAAAGTAAAGGTATTGAAAAATGGAGTAATGTAATATTTTTTTGTATTATCTTGATAAAGTAAAGGTATTGAAAAATGGAGTAATGTAATATTTTTTTGTATTAATATTTTTTTAAATTAATAAATAATTAATTAATATACTTTACCTACAGTGGATATAAAATGTCTACACACCCCTGTTAAAATGTCGGGTTTCTGTGCTGTAAAAAAATGAGACAAAGATAAATCATTTCAGAACTTTTTCCACCTTTAATGTGACCTATAAACTGCACAACTCAATTGAAAAACAAACTGAAATATTTTAGGTGGAGGGAATAAAAATAAAAAATAAAAATAATGTGGTTGCATAAGTATGCACACCCTCTTATAACTGGGGATGTAGCTGTGTTCAGAATTAAGTATCACATTCCAAATTGTGTTAAATAGGAGTCAGCATACACCTGCCATCATTTAAAGTGCCTCTGATTAATCCCAAATAAAGTTCAGCTGCTCTAGTTGGTCTTTCCTGAAATTTTCTTAGTTGCATCCCACAGCAAAAGTAATGGTCCACAGAGGGCTTCCAAAGCATCAGAGGGATCTCATTGTTAAAAGGTATCAGTCAGGAGAAGGGTACAAAAGAATTTCCAAGGCATTAGATATACCATGGAACACAGTGAAGACAGTCATCATCAAGTGGAGAAAATATGGCACAACAGTGACATTACCAAGAACTGGAGCTCCCTCCAAAATTGATGAAAAGACGAGAAGAAAACTGGTCTGGGAGGCTACCAAGAGGCCTACAGCAACATTAAAGGAGCTGCAGGAATATCTGGCAAGTACTGACTGTGTGGTACATGTGACAACAATCTCCCGTATTCATATTTCTTCATATGTCTGGGCTATGGGGTAGAGTGGCAAGACGAAAGCCTTTTCTTGCGAAGAAAAACATCCAAGCCAGGCTACATTTTGCAAAACACATCTGAAGTCTCCCAAAAGCAGTGGGAAAAGATGTTATGGTCTGATGAAACCAAGGTTGAACTTTTTGGCCATAATTCCAAAAGATATGTTTGGCGCAAAAACAACACTGCGCATCACCAAAAGAACACCATACCCACAGTGAAGCATGGTGGTGGCAGCATTTTCTTCAGCTGGAACTGGGGCCTTAGTTAAGATAGAGGGAATTATGAACAGTTCCAAATACCAGTCAATATTGGTACAAAACCTTCAGGCTTCTGCTAGAAAGCTGAACATGAAGAGGAACTTAATCTTTCAGCATGACAACGACCCAAAGCATACATCCAAATCAACAAAGGAATGGCTTCACCAAAAGCAGATTAAAGTTTTGGAATGGCCCAGCCAGAGCCCAGACCTGAATCCGATTGAAAATCTGTGGGGTGATCTGAAGAGGGCTGTGCACAGGAGATGCCCTCGCAATCTGATAGATTTGGAGTGTTTTTGCAAAGAAGAGTGGTCAAATCTTGCCAAGTCAAAATGTGCCATGCTGATAGACTCATACCCAAAAAGACTGAGTGCTGTAATAAAATCAAAAGGTGCTTCAACAAAGTATTAGTTTAAGGGTGCGCATACTTATGCAACCATATTATTTTATTTTTATATTTTTTCTTCCCTCTACCTAAAAGATTTCAGTTTGTTTTTCAATTGAGTTGTACAGTTTATAGGTCACATTAAAGGTGGAAAAAGTTCTGAAATTATTTATCTTTGTCTCATTTTTTTCCAGCACAGAAACCTGACATTTTAACAGGGGTGAGTAGACTTTTTATAACCACTGTATTTATAATAAATATCCAGCAATCAATATCCTGAAGAGCTAACTTTGGATCTCTTTGGATTTTCCGGGCAGCAGAAAATCCTCACCTGAGGAGACAGTGTCAGCAGTGTGGCAAGTGTGCCCTATATATAGCCTATGGCGCTATGGTGCTCATCTCCACCAGCACAAGGAGCGCCTTTGGCGCTCCTTACCTGCAACTGCGTGAGCCCGCAAGCGTTAGCAACAACCCGCAATGCTCACAATTATATATGTGATACAAATATGTAATGTAATGCAAATCATCAGGTCTGTGCTGTTCTATGTTTAGGTATTATTATTATTTGTTTACTTTTATGATCTGTATGTATTAAAAAAAACAGAATAAAATATAAATTAGATAAAAAGAGAGTTGCTCTTTCTCCATCAAAAGTAAGTATCGACTCTGCTTGGCTTTAAGACATAAATCTCTATTTTCTCGAGTGGGATTACTCATATAGAGTTGGAAAGAATGTTATTGTTTTTCAGTTAAAGCTGTAAATTTCTGTTGTTTCTAAGTACTTTATAGAAAGAGAACATGTCATCTCTGAAAACAGCCTTTGAGGTAAACCAAAACAAAGAAGGGTTTCTTAAGTGTTGTCCATTGTTGTTTTACAGTCTAAACAACTTTCTTTGTAATATGTTTTAAAGTCCAATCTACCTTCAAGTACCTTCAAGGGAACCTCCAATTAAAAACTTATTTGACAACCTTCTTCTTGGATCGAAAACCATCAGGGCATGATCTGACAATATTATTTCTGTTATATTCTCATCAACTAACATTAGCAATTAAACTACATCATTAAACTGACGTGAGTAGAAATCAATTCTAGATAGTGAAAGGTATATTGTAATTTTACTGGATGAAGACACTGCCAAATATTTATTTAATATTTGTTTTTTTGTAACCTTTACTCAGTGACTTTTCTAGTTGAAGCTTCCTATCTTCTGCCTGATACCCATTTGGAAGTAAAAAAATGTTCACTAAAGCTACTTGGGGCCTCAATTTACATGATCAAAAGTTCTATGTTATTGACCATCTCAACTTGATAATCCTCAATATCAGAAATTCTCTGCCCTGCAAGGTTTAATCTACCATGCAATGTTTTCATTTTGTTTTTAAAGGACCACAAAAGTCACCATATGTGCACTGCACCATCAGTTAGATAGTGTAAAATCATGTGAAAAATGTGTCTACATTTTTAAAATGAATAAAGAATTGACTTGATATCGTCATTTTAGTTAGGCTGAAGTCTGTAACTGCAACACATTGTATTATGTATTTACACATTATGGATTTACATTTATAAGCAATGTATGGTGGCACAGTGGGAAAAAAACGTATTTTAAAGATTGTTTTTTTATTGCCAAGTCATGGGTTCGAATCCCCTTCCACTTTTTACCTAGGGGTATTGACTTGACCATATTTTCTTTCAGCTTTCTGAGCCCTAGTGTTCTGATACATCATTTTCTATGTATTCTTACAACTAACAAGTATTTATGTTTATTGTCCCATATATAAACATGTATCCTTCAGTCAAAGCCTCTGTTAATTACTTAAATACAGAAATTAAAATGTTCAGTCAATGTTTTCAATGTAGTCTGTGTCAATTGTGATCATAAGAATTTCCAGCCAAAGCTTAAAATAGATAGCTATTTTCTATGAAGCAGAAATACAGTTTCACTTTATGTCTCGTGAAAGATGAGTCTTGTATCTTAGTCCCACTATAAGTTATACATAACTGATAATATATGCACCTACAAATGCAATTAGTGGGATATATACCGTAGTTGTATATTTAGTGTAACATGCATGTATTTTTTTGTACTGAGACTGGTAGCCAATTGGTTAAATTATCAAGCTGGTAATATGTAATGATCTGCTTTATATTCATTTTAATTGTGTTTAGCTTCCAAACTTTTGGGTACTTTATCTGATATCTAATTAGGGATACTTCTATTTTACCAAAAAATGATCTATACCTGGAAATGTTTTTAACAATAAGCTTTATATGTATTTTTAATATTGTATATACAGTATGTTTGATTTAAGTTATATAATTCATGTCATACTTTTTATGCAGTCAAATGTATAACAATGTAATGTATACTTGCAATAATATGCATAACATGATTTGTTTTAACATGTGTTTTTATTTCAGTATATGTTACTTGCAGTGGGCTTGCTATGACATCATTCGGGAGTCCCTTTGCTGCAGAGAGGAAGCGCCGGCAGGGGTGGGACTCCATATTTCCGCTGAACCAACAATGAATGAGCAGGTACAGTGCAAATGGGGGACAGAGGGAGCATCTGTGGGGCAGGAGGGCAATAAGGGGAACAGGGAGTGGGGGAGAGAGAGGGAGGAAGAGAGACAGGGGAGGGATAGAGAGGGAAAGAGAGACAGGGGAGGGAGAAAGGGGAGAAAGAGAGACAGGGGAGGGGGAGAGGGGGAAAGAGAGAAAGGTGAGGGAGAAAGGGGGGGAAGAAAGACAGGAGAGGGAGAGAGGGGGTAAAGAGAGACAGGAGAGGGAGAGATGGAGCAAAGACAGACAGGGTAGGGACAGAGGAAAGAAAGACAGGGGGTGGATAGGGGGGCAAAGAGAGAGAGAGAGACAGGGGAGGGAGAGGGCAAAGAGAGGCAGGGCAGGGAGAGAGGGGCGGAAGAGAGACAGCGTAGGGAGAGAGGGGGCAAAGGGAGACAGGGGAGGGGGAGAGGGGGCAAAGAGAGAGACTGGGGAGGGAGAGAGGGGGCAAAGAGTGAATGGGGAGGTAGAGAGGGGCAAAGAGAGACACATGAGGGAAAGGGGGGGGATAGAGAGACATGGGAAGGAGAGAGGGGCCAAAGAGAGAGAGGTGGCAAAGAGAGAAAAGGGAGAAGGAAGAATAGAGACACAGGGGAGGGAGAGAGATGGTAAAAAGAGACAGGAGAGGGAGAGATGGGGCAAAGAGAGACATGGGAGGTAGAGAGGGGGCAAAGAGAGAGAGAAAGGGGAGGGAGAGATGGGGTAGAGAGAGCCAGGGGAGGGAGAGATGGGGCAAAGAGATACAGGGGAGGGAGAGAGGGGGAAGAGAGACAGGGGAAGGAGAGAGAGGGAAAGAGAGACAGGGGAGGGAGAAAGGGGGGAAAGAGAGACAGAGGAGGGAGAGAGGGGGAAGAGAGACAGGTGAGGGAGAAAGGGGTTAAAGAGAGACAGGAGAAGGAGAGAGGGGGTAAAGTGAGAAAGGAGAGGGAGAGATGGGGAAAGAGAGACAGGGGAGGGAGAAAGGGGGCAAAGAGAGACAGGGGAGGGAGATAGGGGGCAAGGAGAGACAGGGGATGGAGGGGGGAGACAAAGGATGGAGAGAGGGGGAAAGAGAAAGGGACAGGGGAGGGAGAGAGGGGGCTGATAGAGCCAGGGGAGGGAGAGACTGGACAAAGAGAGACAGGGAAGGGAGAGAGGGGGCAAAGGGAGACAAGGGAGGGAGAGAGGAGGGAAGAGAGACAGAGGATGGAGAGAGGGGGCAAAGAGAGCCAGGGGAGGGAGAGATGAGGCAAATAGACACTGGGGAGGGAGAGAGGGGGAAAAGAGAGACAGGAGATGGAGAAAGGGGGCAAAGAGAGACAGGGGAGGGAGAGAGTGGGCAAAGAGAGACATCGGAGAGAGAGAGGAGACAAAGAGTCATGGGAGGGAGAGAGGGAGGCAAAGAGAGTCATGGGAGGGAGGGAGGGAGGCACAGAGAGTTATGGGATGGAGAGAGGGGACAAAGAGAGAGAGGCAATGGAGGGAGAGAGAGGTTATGGAGAGACAGCGGAGGGAAAGACAGACAGGAAGGGAGAGAGGGGGCATAGAGAGACAGGGTATGGAAAGAGAGGGGAAAGAGAGACAGGGAGAGAGAGAGGGGGGAAAGAGAGACAGTGGATGGAGAGCGGAGTCAAAGAGAGAGAGAAAGAGGAGGGAGAGAGGGGGCAAAATGTGACAGCAAAAGACAGGGGAGGGAGAGAGGGGGCAAAGAGAGCCAAGGGAGGGAGAGATGAGGCAAATAGAGACTGGGGAGGGAGAGAGGGGCAAAAAGGGACAGGAGAGGGAGAGAAGGGGAGAGAGAGACAGGAGAGGAAAAGAGGAGCCAAAGAGAGACAGGGGGGAGAAAGGGGGGGAGATCGACAGGTGATTGAGAGAGGGGGAAAGAGAGAAAGGGATGGGGAGGTGGCAAAAAGAGACAGCGGAGGGAGAGCAGGGGAAAGAGAGAGAAAGGGAAGGTTGAGAGGGGGCAAACAACAACTGTGGAGAAATAGAGGAGACAAAGAGAGACTGGGGAGGGAGACTGGGGCAAAGAGAGACTGGGGAGGGAGAGAGGGGGCAAAGAGAGACAGGGGCGGGAGAGATTGAGCAAAGAGAGACTGGGGAGGGAGAGATGGGGCAAAGAGAGAATGGTGATGCAGAGAGAAGGCAAAGAGAGACAAGAGAGGGAGAGAGGGGGCAAATAGATACATGGGAGTGAGGAGGCAAAAAGAGTCACTGGAGGGCAAAAGGGGGCAAAGAGAGAGAGACAGGGGAGGGAAAGAGGGGACAAAAAGAGACAACAGAGGGAGAGAGGGGGCAAAGAGAGCCAGGGGAGGGAGAGATGTGGCAAAGAGAGGATGTTGAGGGAGAGAGGGGGCAAAGAGAGACAGGGGAGGGAGAGAGGGGACAAAGAGATATATGGGAGAGAGGGGGCAAAAAGAGTCACAGGAGGGAGAGAGGGGCAAAGAGAGAGAGACAATGGAGGAGAGATGGGGTAGAGAGAGCCGGGGGAGGGAGAGATGGGGCAAAGAGAGACTGGGGAGGGAGATAGGGGGAAAGAGAGACAGAGGGGAGAAAGGGGTCGAAGAGAGACAGGGGAGGGAGAGAGGGTGCAAGGAGAGACAGGGGAGGAAGAGAGGGGCAAAGAGAGAGAGGGGATAGAGAGAAGGGGCAAAGAGAGATGGAGAGGGATAGAGGGGACAAAGAGAGAGAGACAGGGGAGGGAGAGAGGGGGCCGATAGAGCCAGGGGAGGGAGAGACTGGACAAAGAGAAACAGGGAAGGGAGAGAGGGGCAAAGGAGACAAGAGAGGGAGAGAGGGGGGAAGAGAGACAGAAGATGGAGAGATGGGGCAAAGAGAGCCAGGGAGGGAGAGATGAGGCAAAGAGAGATTGGGGAGGGAGAGAGGGGGAAAAGAGAGACAGGAGATGGAGAAAGGGGGCAAAGAGAGACAGGGGAGGGAGAAAGTGGGCAAAGAGAGACATCGGAGAGAGAGAGGAGACAAAGAGAGTCATGGGAGGGAGAGAGGGAGGCAAAGAGAGTCAAGGGATGGAGGGAGGGAGGCACAGAGAGTTATGGGATGGAGAGAGGGGACAAAGAGATAGAGGCAATGGACGGAGAGAGGGGGTAGAGAGAGCCAGGGGAGGGAGAGAGGGGGTATGGAGAGACAGCGGAGGGAAAGATAGACAGGAAGGGAGAGAGGGGGCATAGAGAGACAGGGTATGGAAAGAGAGGGGAAAGAGAGACAGGGAGAGAGAGAGGGGGGCGAAAGAGAGACAGTGGATGGAGAGCGGAGTCAAAGAGAGTGAGAAAGAGGAGGGGGAGAGGGGGCAAAATGAGACAGCAAAAGACAGGGGAGGGAGAGAGGGGGCAAAGAGAGCCAAGGGAGGGAGAGATGAGGCAAAGAGGGACTTGGGAGGGAGAGAGGGGAAAAAAGAGACAGGAGAGGGAGAGAAGGGGAGAGAGAGACATGGAAGTGAGAAAGGAGCCAAAGAGAGACAGGGGAGGGAGAGAGGGGCAAAAGGGAGACAGGGAAGGAAGAGAGGGGCCAAAGAGAGACCGGGGGGACAAAAGGGGGGGGGAGATCGACAGGGGATTGAGAGAGGGAGAAAGGGATGGAGAGGTGGCAAAAAGAGACAGCGGAGGGAGAGTGGGGGAAAGAGAGAGACAGGGGAGGGAGAGAGGGGGCAAACAACAACTGTGGAGAGATAGAGGGGACAAAGAGAGACTGGGGAGGGAGACTGGGGCAAAGAGAGACTGGGGAGGGAGAGAGGGGGCAAAGAGAGACAGGGGCTGGAGAGATTGAGCAAAGAGAGACTGGGGAATGATAGATGGGGCAAAGAGAGAATGGTGAGGCAGAGAGGGGGCAAAGAGAGACAAGAGAGGGAGAGAGGGGGCAAAGAGATACATGGGAGTGAGGGGGCAAAAACAGTCACTGTAGGGCAAGAGGGGGCAAAGAGAGAGAGGCAGGGGAGGGAGAGAGGGGACAAAAAGAGACAACAGAGGGAGAGAGGGGGCAAAGAGAGCCAGGGGAGGGAGAGATGTGGCAAAGAGAGAATGTTGAGGGAGAGAGGGGGCAAAGAGAGACAGGGGAGGGAGAGAGGGGACAAAGAGATATATGGGAGAGAGGGGGCAAAAAGAGTCACAGGAGGGAGAGAGGGGCAAAGAGAGAGAGACAATGGAGGAGAGATGGGGTAGAGAGAGCCGGGGAAGAGAGAGATGGGGCAAAGAGAGACTGGGGAGGGAGATAGGGGGAAAGAGAGACAGAGGGGAGAAAGGGGTCGAAGAGCGACAGGGGAGGGAGAGAGGGTACAAGGAGAGACAGGGGAGGAAGAGAGGGACAAAGAGTGACAGGGGATAGAGAGAAGGGGCAAAGAGAGACAGGGAGGGATAGAGGGGACAAAGAGAGAGAGACAGGGGAGGGAGAGAGGGTGCCGATAGAGCCAGGGGAAGGAGAGAATGGACAAAGAGAGACAGGGAAGGGAGAGAGGGGCAAAGGGAGACAAGAGAGGGAGAGAGGGGGAAGAGAGACATAGGATGAAGAGAGGGGGCAAAGAGAGCCAGGGGAGGGAGAGATAAGGCAAATAGACACTGGGGAGGGAGAGAGGGGGAAAAGAGAGACAGGAGATGGAGAAAGGGGGCAAAGAGAGACAGGGGAGGGAGAGAGTGGGCAAAGAAAGACATCAGAGAGAGAGGAGACAAAGAGAGTCATGGGAGGGAGAGAGGGAGGCAATGAGTTAGAGACAATGGAGGGAGAGAAGAGGTAGAGAGAGCCAGGGGAGGGAGAGAGGGGGCATGGAGAGACAGCGGAGGGAAAGAGAGTCAGGAAGGGAGAGAGGGGGCATAGAGAAACAGGGGAGGGAAAGAGAGGGGAAAGAGAGACAAGGATGGAGAGGGGGGGGGAAGAGAGACAGGGGATGGAGAGCGGAGTCAAAGAGAGAGAGACAGGGTAGGGAGAGAGGGGGCAAAATGAGACAGCGAAAGATAGGGGAGGGAGAGAGGGGGCAAAGAGCACCAAGGGAGGCAGAGATGGGGCAAAGAGAGACTGTGGAGGGAAAGAGGGAGTCGATAGAGCCAGGGAAGGGAGAGACTGGACAAAGAGAGACAGGGGAGGTAGAGAGGGGGCAAAGAGAGACAGGGGAGGAAGAGAGTGGGCAAGGAGTGACATTGGGGAGAGAGAGGAGGCAAAGGGAGTCATGGGAGGGAGAGAGGGAGGCATAGAGAAACAGGGGAGGGAAAGAGAGGGGAAAGAGAGACAAGGAGGGAGAGAGGGTGGAAAAAGAGACAGGGGATGGAGAGCGGAGTCAAAGAGAGAGAGAAAGGGTAGGGAGAGATGGGGCAAAATGAGACAGCAAAAGATAGTGGAGGGAGAGAGGGGCCAAAGAGCACCAAGGGAGGGAGAGATGGGGCAAAGAGAGACCGGGGAGGGAGAGAGGGAGTCGATAGAGCCAGGGAAGGGAGAGACTGGACAAAGAGAGACAGGGAGGGAGAGAGGGGGGAAATAGAGACAGGGGATGGAGAGCTGAGTCAAAGAGAGAGAGGCAGTAGAGGGAGAGAGGGGGCAAAATGAGACAGCGAAAGACAGGGGAGGGAGAGAGGGGGCAAAGAGAGCCAAGGGAGGGAGAGATGGGGCAAAGAGAGACTGGGGAGGGAGAGAGGGGCAAAGAGAGACAGGAGAGAGAGAGGAGGGGAGAGAGAGACAGGGGAGGGAGAAAGGAGGCAAAGAGAGACAGGGGAGGAAGAGAGGGGGAAAAGAGAGACAGGGGAGGAAGAGAGGGGCCAAAGAGAGATGGGGGAGAAAGGGGGGAAGATCGACAGGGGATTGAGAGAGGGGGAAAGAGAGAAAGGGATGTAGAGGGGGCAAAGAGAGAGAGAGACAGGGGAGAGAGAGAGGTGGCAAAAAGAGACAGCAGAGGGAGAGCGGGGGAAGAGAAAGACAGGGAGGGAGAGAGGGAAAAAAGAACAACTGTGGATTGATAGAGGGGGCAAAGAGAGAGAGACAGGGGAGGGAGAGAAGAGGTAGAGAGAGCCAGGGGAGGGAGAGAGGGGGCATGGAGAGACAGCGGAGGGAGAGATGGTGCAAAGAGAGAATGGTGAAGGAGAGAGGGGAAAGGAGAGACAGGGGAGGGAGAGAGGGGACAAAGACATATATGGGAGAGAGGGGGAAAAAAGAGTCATGAGAGGGAGAGAGGGGCAAAGAGAGAGAGAGACAAAGGAGGGAGAGAGAGCCAGGAGAGGGGGGTCGAAGAGATGGGGCAAAGAGAGACTGGGAAGGGAGATAGGGGGAAAGAGAGACAGGGGGCGGAGAGAGGGGTCGAAGAGAGACAGGGGAGGAAGAGAGGGGCAAAGAGAGACAGAGGAGGGAGAGAGGGGGTAAACAAAGACAGGGGAGGGAAAGGGGGAATAGAGAGACAAGGGAGGGATAGAGGGGGAAAGAGAGACAGGGGAAGGCGTTCATTGCAAGCTTCTCCCCCCTCAGCAGACCCTGTAGACTCCGCCATACCCCCTTCTCTGTTCCCTTCATCTCCTCTTTCCCCCAAAATGCTTCCCTTTGCACTGTACCTGCCTATTAATTGGTGGTTCAGTGGATAAATAGAGTCCCACCCCTGCCGGTGCATCCTCTCTGCAGCATAGGGACATAGCTATGACAACATTGTGGAGTCCCTACACTGCAGAGAGGACGAGCCGGCAGGGGTGGGACTCCATTTTTTCACTGAAACACCAATGAATCAACAGGTACAGTGCAAAGGGGGGACAGAGGCAGCATCTGTGGGGCAGGAGGTTAGTAAGATGGGGGTATGAGGGAGGGAGAGAGGGGGAGGAAGAGAGACAGGGGAGGGAGAGAGGGGGGGGAAAGAGAGATATGGGCAGGGAGAGAGAGGGGAAAGAGAGACAGGAGAGGGAAGAGAGGGGGAAGAGAGAAAGGGGAGGGTGAGAGGGGGCAAAGAGAGAGAGACAAGGAAGGGAGAGAGGAGGCAAAAAGAGACAGCAGAGGGAGATAGGGGGCAAAGAGAGCTGGGGGGGGGGAGAGATGGGCAAAGAGAGAATGGTGAGGGAGAGAGGGGGCAGAGAGAGATAGGGGAGGTTGAGAGAGGGCAAAGAGATACATGGGAGAGAGGGGGGAAAAAGAATCATGGCAGGGAGAGAGGTGCAAAGAGAGAGAGACAATGGAGGGAGAGATGGGGTAGAGAGAGCTAGAGGAGGGAGATATGGGTCAAAGAGAAACTGGGGAAGCAAATAGGGGGAAAGAGAGACAGGGGGAGAGAGTGGTCAAAGAGAGACAGGGGAGGGAGAGAGGGTGCAAGGAGAGACAGGGGAGGAACAAAGGGGGCAAAGAGAGACAGGGGAGAGAGAGAAGGGGCAAAGAGAGACAGGGGATGGAGAGAGGGGGCAAAGAGAGAGAGACAGGGGAGGGAGAGAGGGGGCTGATAGAGCTAAGGGAGGGAGAGACGGGATAAAGATAGACAAGTGAGGGAGAGAGGGTGCAAGGAGAGACAGGGGAGGATGAGAGGGGGCAAAAAGAGACAGGGAAGAGAGAGAAGGGGCAAAGAGAGACATGGGATGGAGAGAGGGGGCAAAGAGAGAGACAGACAGGGGAGGGAGAGAGGGGGCAAAGAGAGACAAGAGAGAATGGTGAGGGAGAGAGGGGGAAAAGAGAGACAGGGAAGGGAGAGGGGGGCAAAGAGATTAATGGGAGAGAGGGGGCAAAAAGAGTCATGGGAGGGATAGAGGGGCAGAGAGAGACTGGGGGGCAGATAGGGTGAAAGAGAGACATGGGGGAGAGGGGGGTCAAAGAGAGACAGGGGAGAGAGAGAGGGTGCAAGTAGAGACAGGGGAGAGAGAGAGGGGGCAAAGAGAGAGATACAGGGGAGGGAGAGAGGGGGCCGAGAGAGCCAGGGGAGGGAGAGATGGGACAAAGAGAGACAGGGGAGGAAGAGAGGGGGCAAAGAGAGCCAGGGGAGGGAGAGATGGGGCAAAGAGAGACTGGGGAGGGAGAGAGCGGGCAAACAGAGACATTGGAGAGAGAGAGGAGGCAAATAGAGTCATGGGAGGGAGAGAGGGGGTAGAGAGAGCCAGGGGAGGAAGAGAGGGGGTATGGAGAGACAACGGAGGGAAATAGAGACAGTGAGGGAGAGAGGGGGGAAAGAGAGACATGGGATGGAGAGCGGAGTCAAAGAGAGAGAGAGACAGGGGAGGGAGAGAAGGGCAAAAATGAGACAGCGAAGGACAGGGGAGGGAGAGAGGGGGCAAAGAGAACTAAGGGAGGGAAAGATGTGGCAAAGAGAGACTGGGGAGAGAGAGAGGGGCAAAAAGAGACAGGAGAGGGAGAGGAGTGAGAGACAGGGGAGGGAGAAAGAAGGCAAAGAGAGACAGGTGAGGGAGAGAGGGGGCAAAGAGAGCCAGGGGAGGGAGAGACGGGGCAAAGAGAGACTGGGGAGGGAGAGAGTGGGCAAACAGAGACATCGGAGAGAGAGAGGGGGCAAATAGAGTCATGGGAGGGAGAGAGGGAGACAAAGAGAGAGAGACAATGGAGGGAGAGAGGGGGTAGAGAGAGCCAGGGGAGGAAGAGAGGGAGCATGGAGAGACGACGGAGGGAAAGAGAGACAGGGAGGGAGAGAGGGGGGAAAGAGAGACAGTGGATGGAGAGCGGAGTCAAAGAGAGAGAGACAGGGGAGGGAGAGAAGGGCAAAAATGAGACAGCGAAGGACAGGGGAGGGAGAGAGGGGGCAAAGAGAGCTAAGGGAGGGAAAGATGTGGCAAAGAGAGACTGGGGAGAGAGAGAGGGGCAAAAAGAGACAGGAGAGGGAGAGGAGGGGAGTGAGAGACAGGGGAGGGAGAAAGAAGGCAAAGAGAGACAGGGGAGGGAGAGAGGGGGAAAAGATAGACAGGGGAGGAAGAGAGGTGGCAAAGAGAGACAGGGGAGGGAGAAAAGGGGGGAACAGAGAAAGGGGATGGAGAGAGGGGGGAAGAGAGAAAGGGATGGAGAGTGGGCAAAGAGAGAGAGACAGGGGAGGGAGAGAGGTGGCAAAAAGAGACAAAGGAGGGAGAGAGGGAGAAAGAGAAAGACAGGGGAGGGAGAGAGGGGGCAAACAACAACTGTGGAGAGATAGAGGGGACAAAGAGAGATGGAGAGGGAGAGAGGGACAAAGAGAGACTGGGGAGGGAGAGAGGGGGCAAAGAGAGACAGGGGCGGGAGAGATTGGGCAAAGAGAGACTGGGGAGGGAGAGATGGGGCAAAGAGAGAATGGTGAGTGAGAGAGGGGGCACAGAGAGACAGGGAAGGGAGAGAGGCCGGAAAGAGATACATGGGAGAGAGGGGGCAAAAAGAGTCACTGGAGGGCGAGAGAGGGCAAAGAGAGAGAGACAATGGAGGGAGAGATGGGGTAGAGAGAGCCAGGGGAGGGAGAGAGACTGGGAGGGAGAGAGGGTGCAAAGAGAGACGGGAGAGAAAGGGGTGAAAGAGAGACAGGGGAGGGAGAGAGGGTGCAAAGAGAGACGGGAGAGAGAGAAGGCGCAAAGAGAGACAGGGGAGGGAGAGAGGGGGCAAAGAGAGAGAGAGAGACAGGGGAGGGAGAGAGGGGGCCAATAGAGCCAGGGGAGGGAGAAATGGGGCAAAGAAAACAGGGTAAGGAGAGAGGGGGCAAAGAGAGACAAGGGGGGCAGAAAGGGGGGAAAGAGAGTCAGGGAGGGAGAGAGGGGGGAAAGAGAGACAGGGGATGGTGAGCCGAGTCAAAGAGAGAGAGACAAGGGATGAAGAGAGGTGGAAAAATAAGATAGCGAGAGACAGGGGAGGGAGTGAGGGGGCAAAGAGAGCCAAGGTAGGGTGAGATGGGGCAAAGAGAGACTGGGGAGGGAAAGAGGGGCAAAGAGAGACAGGGGAGGAAGAGAGGGGCCAAAGAGAGACAGGGGGGATAATGGGGGGGGGGGAGATCGACAGGGGATTGAGAGAGGGGAAGAGAGAGAAAGGGATGGAGAGGTGCAAAAAGAGACAGCGGAGGGAGAGCGGGGGAAAGAGAGAGACAGGGGAGGGAGAGAGGGGGCAAACAACAACTGTGGAGAGATAGAGGGGACAAAGAGAGATGGAGAGGGAGAGAGGGGACAAAGAGAGACTGGGGAGGGAGAGAGGGGGCAAAGAGAGACAGGGGCGGGAGAGATTGGGCAAAGAGAGACTGGGGAGGGAGAGATGGGGCAAAGAGAGAATGGTGAGTGAGAGAGGGGGGCACAGAGAGACAGGGAAGGGAGAGAGGCCGGAAAGAGATACATGGGAGAGAGGGGGCAAAAAGAGTCACTGGAGGGCGAGAGAGGGCAAAGAGAGAGAGACAATGGAGGGAGAGATGGGGTAGAGAGAGCCAGGGGAGGGAGAGAGACTGGGAGGGAGAGAGGGTGCAAAGAGAGACGGGAGAGAAAGGGGTGAAAGAGAGACAGGGGAGGGAGAGAGGGTGCAAAGAGAGACGGGAGAGAGAGAAGGCGCAAAGAGAGACAGGGGAGGGAGAGAGGGGGCAAAGAGAGACAGGGGAGGGAGAAATGGGGCAAAGAAAACAGGGTAAGGAGAGAGGGGGCAAAGAGAGACAAGGGGGGCAGAAAGGGGGGAAAGAGAGTCAGGGAGGGAGAGAGGGGGGAAAGAGAGACAGGGGATGGTGAGCCGAGTCAAAGAGAGAGAGACAAGGGATGAAGAGAGGTGGAAAAATAAGATAGCGAGAGACAGGGGAGGGAGTGAGGGGGCAAAGAGAGCCAAGGTAGGGTGAGATGGGGCAAAGAGAGACTGGGGAGGGAAAGAGGGGCAAAGAGAGACAGGGGAGGAAGAGAGGGGCCAAAGAGAGACAGGGGGGATAATGGGGGGGGGGGGGAGATCGACAGGGGATTGAGAGAGGGGAAGAGAGAGAAAGGGATGAAGAGGTGCAAAAAGAGACAGCGGAGGGAGAGCGGGGGAAAGAGAGAGACAGGGGAGGGAGAGAGGGGGCAAACAACAACTGTGGAGAGATAGAGGGGACAAAGAGAGATTGGGGAGGGAGACTGGGTGAGGGAGAGAGGGGGCAAAGAGAGACAGGGGAGGGAGAGATTGAGCAAAGAGAAACTGGGGACGGAGAGATGGGGCAAAGAGAGAATGGTGAGGCAGAGAGGGGGCAAAGAGAGGGAGAGAAGGGCAGAGAGAGACAGGGGAGGGAGAAAGGAGTCAAATAGAGACAGGGGAGGGAGTGAGGGGGAAAAGAGAGACAGGGGAGGAATAGAGGGGGCAAAGCGAGAGAGGGGAGGGAGAGAGGGGTAAGAGAGATAGGGGATGGAGAGAGAGGGAAAGAGAGACACGGATGGAGAGGGGGCAAAGAGAGAGAGACATGGGAGGGAGAGAGGTGGTAAAAAGAGACAGTGGAGGGAGAGAGGGGGAAAGAGAGAGACAGGGGAGGGAGAGAGGGGGCAAAGAAAAACTGTGGAGAGATAGAGGGGACAAAGAGAGACTGGGGAGGGAGAGACGGGTCAAAGAGAGACTGAGGAGGGAGAGAGGGGGCAAAGAGAGACAGGGGCAGGAGAAATTGAGCAAAGAGAGACTGGAGGGAGAGAGGGGGCAAAGGGTGACAGGGGAGGGAGAGATTGGGAAAAGAGAAACTGGGGACGGAGAGATGGGGCAAAGAGAGAATGGTGAGGCAGAGAGGGGGCAAAGAGAGGGAGAGAAGGGCAGAGAGAGACAGGGGAGGGAGAAAGGAGTCAAATAGAGACAGGGGAGGGAGTGAGGGGGAAAAGAGAGACAGGGGAGGAATAGAGGGGGCAAAGCGAGAGAGGGGAGGGAGAGAGGGGTAAGAGAGATAGGGGATGGAGAGAGAGGGAAAGAGAGACACGGATGGAGAGGGGGCAAAGAGAGAGAGACATGGGAGGGAGAGAGGTGGTAAAAAGAGACAGTGGAGGGAGAGAGGGGGAAAGAGAGAGACAGGGGAGGGAGAGAGGGGGCAAAGAAAAACTGTGGAGAGATAGAGGGGACAAAGAGAGACTGGGGAGGGAGAGACGGGTCAAAGAGAGACTGAGGAGGGAGAGAGGGGGCAAAGAGAGACAGGGGCAGGAGAAATTGAGCAAAGAGAGACTGGAGGGAGAGAGGGGGCAAAGGGTGACAGGGGAGGGAGAGATTGGGAAAAGAGAGATATCAGAGAGAGAGAGAGAGAGGGGGTAAAGAGAGTCACGGGAGGGATAAAGGGGCAAAGAAAGTGAGGGGAGGGAGAGATGGGGAAAAGAGAGACTGGGGAGGAAGACAGGGGAGGGAGAGAGGGGGCAAAGAGAGACAGCAGAGGGAGATGGGGCAAAGAGAGCCAGGGGAGGGAAGGATCATGAATATACAGTAAGGGGGCATACTGATATGTCAGTACTGCTTGAAAATATGTATAAGGTTAAATATGGACTTCTGATAATAAAACCTACAAGGAGACCTACAAATAGTGGCTTGTATCTAGATGCTGTAGAAGATACTGTAGAAGGATGCCCTGGGTAATGAAGGGATGTCATGACCCAATCACAGCGAGCCAAAAGAACGGCATCAATAGGAGATCCGGAGCATCATGTGGAAATATTTTTTTTTTCAAATATTCAGAGAATAAATCTAAACTAACACCCCTCTACACTAACCTATTAACACTTACACTACCTACCTAAACTACCTACCTACCCCCTAATCAACCTCCACCACTCTAATCACAAAAAATAAAAAATCTACATTACAGAAAATAAAAAAAAACCTGTCACAAAAAATAAAAAATCTACATTACAGAAAATAGAAAAATACATTACAACCTCCCCCCACTACAGAAAAAAAATAACACACCTGAAAATGAAATACATATAGAATAC
This sequence comes from Discoglossus pictus, assembly GCA_027410445.1. Lineage (NCBI taxonomy): Eukaryota > Metazoa > Chordata > Amphibia > Anura > Alytidae > Discoglossus > Discoglossus pictus. Next base: position 245,210,137 of record CM050166.1, on the reverse strand, counting down.
ATACATTACAATACAAATAAAATAAAATACAATACCCCATATCTATGTAACATACAATCAATCCTATCTATCTAAAATACATACCCCTATGTAGCATACAATATATACTATATAATATCAAATAAATCCTAACTATCTAAAATACATACCCCTATCTAACATACAATAATATATAATATACAATGCATCCTATCTATCTAAAATACATAACCCTATCTAACATACAATAAATACTATATAATATACAATAAATCCTAACAATCTAAAATACATACCCCTAACATACAATAAATAGTAACTATCTAAAACTATCTAACCTATCAAACATACAATAAATGCTATCTCCATATACAAACCCTAATTCTAAGCTAAAATAAAATAATCAACATCACTTACCTTTGCAGATGTCCCTTCAGATCAGCAACCTAGGGAAAAAGAAAAAAAATAGTACAACACATTTACATAAAATAAATAAACTATATCTAAATATTTTAAATATTCTACTCACCTTTCCAGCATGTGCCCGTCCTTCTTCTTTTTTTCTCTGGCGTGTCCTCTATTAAAAAAAAAAAAAAAAATAGGCGCCTTCTAATTGGCTGTAATACTGATTGACATTGACAACAGCCAATCAGTAGGCGCAAATGCCTTCAACCAATCACTACGTGGGGGTGTATCCCATTGTGATTGACTATTGTCACTGCAACTAATCAGAATGCGCAGATGCCTCCAGCCAATCACCCTGTGGGGGTGTATCCCATTGTGATTGGCTGAAGGCATCTGTGCCTTGTGATTGGTTTAAATAAAGATTGACAAGTGCATTAGCCAATCAGAGTGGGATTTTGGGGTGTATCCCATTTTGATTGGCTCACAAATTGGCGCCTCATGATTGGCTGATTTGATAGACAGCATTTTCAGCCAATCAGAAGGCGCCATTGCTTATTTTCTTCCGGAAAAGTATCTGGGAGGCTCATTAGTGTCGGGTAGGCCAGCGAGTGTGGATCTCCGTTAGTTTTTTAGGGGGGCAGATTGTTCCAGGGTGGGGTAGAAGAGGAGGAGGCCAGGGACATCATGGGGAGGTATGTTTATTTTATTTTGTTTTATGTTTATGTATGTTGTAGTAATGTAATGTTTTTTTTAACAGGGGCCACGCCGGAGAAGAAAAGAAGAAGGACTGGTTTCCTGCTCAGGTTTCCCAGAAATACAGTCAAAGTAGTGCACTCTGGGGGACTAGGCAGGGACATGCAAGTGAGATGCAATGTACCTTGCTCTTTAAAGCCAAAATACAATTTTTACATGGCTCCTTTGAAGCATATGCTCGCTGTATTACACATCTTTAAGCAAAGGATAGGATTGGATTGGATTATGCACAAGACAGTACTGTTTTGAGGTTGATGTCTCTCATCAGTGTGAGATTGGGCCTGGTTTTGTGCGTTAGATTTTGTGGGACAGAGTTTTCCACAATGCTCATTAATTTATGGTGAGCAAAAGCTCTCAACTGTACCGAGTATGGAAAATAAATAGGTCATTTGTAAGCCCATTTAAAAGTCTAAAAATATATTAAAAACGTAATTACTGCTCATGTTTTATCAGAAATACAGTCATTGTACTGCACTGTGGGGACTGGGTGGGGACTTGCAAATAAAAGCTGCACTCCATACACCAGTGCAGCCAAGGGGTCCTGCTAGCCCTTGAGGATGTGGCCTTATGGCCGAGGACCCCTTGGATGGACCTGGGTGGAGTAAATGGCAACTGCACCCCCAAGAGTCTGAGCCAGGGTGGACCGATGGCAGCTGTCCCCCTGGTGAAGATCCAGTTCATGTCTGAAGGGGTCTGGCCAGAAGACAGTGGAAATGTTCCCTTCATTCCTAGAGGGAGGGGGAGAAATGAGATCTTCAAGGACATTCTTGTAACTGATGGTTGGAGCCCCGAAGCGGACCTCAAGGAAGTGGGACCCAAAGTCTTCACTTGAGCAAGGGCACTACAAAGCACAGGATGCACAAGTGCACTCACAGAGAACACACCCTTTGGAATTCAATAATAAAACAAAATTATGTTTATGAGTGGGTTACTGGCTTGTGCATAACCCAATCCTAAGCTCTGCTAAAAGCTGTGTAAAACAGCGAGCATACGCTTCAAAGGGTCCTTGTAAAAATAGTATTTGGGATTTAAAGAGTAAGGTACATTGTATCTCATTTGCAAGTCCCCTCCAGTCCTCCAATGCAATAACTGCATTTCTGGGATACCTGAGCAGTAAAAGTTATTTTTAGACTTTCAAATTAGTAGTTTAAACATAAACTGTAGTACTTGTATCTGTAATGTTGCATTATTCTATGGCTTATAGTGTTAAAGGTCCAATACAAGAACTTTTTTGGGGTTAAATCTATTATGAGATAAAGTTACGTTAAAATAAGTTAAAAACACAGGTCCTTTAAATATTTTCATACATACAGTAACTATATAAATTAGGCATCTATCTTTCGATTTAGTACTTCATATGCATAATGTACATACATATTGTAAACTTGAGTATCAGCATATATTAACTAATACAAGATTCACATATTTATAGGCCCTTGAAAGAGTAAAACAGGTTTTGGTAATCATGGCACGGTGCTATTAAGAAAAAAGAGTTAAGAGAAAACAAATAGAAATTGGTAGAACCAAAGTAATCACTTAGCCATATCTTTAATTAAGTGTTTTAACATTATCATTATACACTAACATTACATTGCTTAAAACAGCAAGCTGGAATCTGACATATATATCAAAACAATACATTAAAGTTGCAACAGTTCTATAAACAATACACTTTATTCCATATACATCTTTCATTTTAAAACAGCCACATACAATGCAAATAAAACTTTAGACTATAATATAAATAGTATAAATATCAATACTAATTTACTAGTAGACAAAGTTGATCAAATATCTTTACTGTGTTCTTGTATTACATGATTCCTTTAACACATAATGTATTACAATGTTTCAGTGCTTTTATGAAGAAAAATTAATTAATCATTGTTTAACTAAGAATAAAGCACAAAAAGATATAAAACATTTCTAAAAAGTATATTACATAATATTATCTTGACAGCACATTACAATGTAGTGCATTATACAAATTGTTTAACTACTATCATTACAGCTTTCTCCAAACACAATCTCAAAAATCCAATTGCCCTAACACCCATCATTTCCAACTACTCCATCATTTCCATCATTTCATTACTATTATTTTGTCCAATATACAAATTTTTACTCTTCAATTCCTTTACATTTTATTACAAGTCTGCTCAACCATATTCAGCAATTCTATGAAGCAAAATATTTCTACAAATGTACAATTTCTATAAACTCTGCACACACTTTAACTGTTCCTGGAAGCATCTAAACAATTTCCCACGCATTCCTACATCATTGCAGAACCATACACTTTTCAATGCTTACTGCCCCAGACCTGCTCTTATTTTCACATTAAGATTACCAGTATACATTTATCCATCCTCAGAGCAAAGCATACTGCTCATCCCTACTAACAAAACCTTACATTCCAGCATGGTATGGGACAACTGCCACCATTAGTCTAATATTTTTTTTATTTTTTCATTTATTGACTCTCTTCCCCTTCATTCTCCTCTATCTTATCTGTTTCTACATTTCTTCCATATCAAATGATTACTTCCATATACCTATAACTCAACAGTCATTCATTATTTGCTTGAGTAACCTATATGTCTCCTCATTTAGGCTACTCCAACTCACTTTACATTTACCATCCCCTTAGTGTACTTACCAAGCCCAACATCGCTGAAATGCTTCTGCTTACATAATACTAAAGTTTCCTTATAAAGTTCACATGAATCTACTACTAAATTTATTATATTTGCTTCTTCAAAGTTCAGAATTCTTGTCTACAAATCTCTACTTGCCAGTGAAAACAATACCCCAATGGAGGCTATGGAGAATGTAAGGTTGATTAGGTAATTTCTGATAATACAAGTCTCAGAGGAGTTATGATAAAGAAATTCCCTAATTTAATTCTGTACTCTCTCATTCAATGTAAAATAATAAACCTATTTCTTCTCCCAATACTTTCCAAACTAACTCATGAAACCCAGTTTGAGCTTAACTGAGTTTGAGCTCACTAAAACAGCTCTAGTGGAGCCCCACAACCCCTCCAAGAACTAAAGAGGAACCAGAGATTTTAAGCCGACCCAGGATCTCCTTTTCTTTCTATTATTAACACTGGCTTAACTTCTGGTGACTATATGTAAGTAAGTAAGGATTTCATTAATCAACTTTGCCAAAGTTTTTTTTTTTAAAGTACCGTACTTACTAATATGACACCCAACTTTTTTAATTTTGTTAAACGTGTATTTCCCTTGTTCTTATCCCCTGTACAGCGCTACGGAATATGTTGGCGCAATACAAATAAAAGATAATAATAATAATAATAAATGTTCCTTTAAGTTTGTATACTATAAATATACTGAATACAGTAAACAGACCCCATGCATCCACCAGTTTGAACTATAATTTATTTTTGACAGTATTCTTTCTTTGGTTCCTGTCTTCTAAAGTCTAGTACTTTATGATCTTGTTCCCCTGTTCCATTTACCTTAGAGTAAATAACCCAGAGCATTTCTTATGACCCCAAGTAATGAATCACATTTTCTTTCAAGACTATTAAATCCACATCCTTATATTTCAGACCTCGTAAAAAATTGTAACTACTGATTTCCCTTGGCATTTAATATAGAATACCCCTATTTTCACCATATTCAAGAATAACTCAAATGTCACCTATCAAGCAGCGTTCCAAAAGTCATAATGGCAGGAACCATACAACATTCCTATTGCTTCAAACATAATTCAAAGGGCAGAGAATGTTTTGAGCTGGCAAAGAAATGACACGTGAGTTGTGCCAGATACAGTGCCTTACAAAAGTATTCACCCCCCTTGGCATTTTTCGTGTTTTGTTGCCTCACAACCTGGAATTAACATGGATTGTTTGAGGATTTGCATCACTTAATATACAGAACATGCCCACAACTTTGAAGATATATATATATATTTATTGTGAAGCAAACAACAAATAGGACAAAATAAGAAAAAAGTAAATGTGCATAGCCATTCACCCCTCTAAAGTCAATACTTTGTAGAGCCACCTTTTGCGGCAATCACAGCTCCAAGTCGCTTTGGATAAGTCTCTATGAGTTTGCCACATCTTACCACTGGGATATAGTGCCTTGCAAAAGCATTCAACCCCCTTGGCATTTTTCGTGTAATATAATTTAATTTACAGAACATGTCCACAACGTAGATGTTTTGTGTTTTTTTTATTGTGAAGCAAACCACAAATAGGACAAAATCACAGAAAAAGTCAATGTGCATAATTTTTCACCCCCCTAAAGTCAATACTTTGTAGAGCCACCTTTTGCAGCAATCACAGCTCCAAGTCGCTTTGGATAAGTCTCTATGAGCTTGCCACATCTAACCACTGGGATGTATGCCCATTCCTCCTTGCAAAACTGCTCCAGCTCCTTCAAGTTGAATGGTTTGCGCTTGTGAACACCAATCTTTAAGTCTGACCATAGAATTTCTATTGGATTGAGGTCTGGGCTTTGCCTAGGCCATTCCAACACATTTACATGTTTCCCCTTAAACCACTCAGGTGTTGTCCTGCTGGAAGGTGAACCTCCGTGCTAGCCTCAAATCCTGCACAGAGTGGTACAGGTTTTGCTCAAGAATATCCCTGTATTTAGCACCATCCATCTTTCCCTCAACTCTCACCAGTTTCTGAGTCATGGCTGCTGAAAACATCCCCCCAGCATGATGCTGCCACCATCATGTTTCACTGCGGGGGTGGTGTTCTTTGGGTGATGTGATGTGTTGCGTTTGAGCCAGACATAACATTTTCTTTGAATTCCAAAAAGTTAAATTTTAGTCTCATCAGACCAGAGTACCTTCCTCCATATATTTTGGGAGACTCCCACATGCCTTTTCGCAAACTCAAAACGTGCCATTTTGTTTTTTTGCTGAAAGTAATGGCTTTCTTCTGGCCACTCTGCCATAAAGCCCAACTCTATGTGTTTTGGATGGATAAAAAAAATCCCATTATGTAATATCTGTTCCTGTCCAAATCATCCGTCTGTTGGGCATGTGTGCACACAGAGACAAGAATTTACACAGACCCAAAAGTTCTGATATAAAACTTCTTGTATTCTTCCCAACGAACGAACCAACGAGCGAACCCCCCCAAATACAACATAGCAACTTATATAATATAAGTTGATCAGATATAAGAATCATACGACGCATTGTTAGACAGTTAGTGAGTTATTGATTGGTTGACAAGGTAGGAAGGGTCCTTCCATATTTGGTCTCGGATGTTGATGTCATTATGGTCAGTTTATGTGAAGCTTCTGATTGGCTCTGGAAGGTGGCGGGGCTCATATCCTTATTTGGTCACGGATATGAATGTCATCTGGGAGCTCCCGGATATGATTCAGTAGCCATCTTAGGACTCCCAGGATACAGTTCAGTAGCCATCTTAGGACTCTCAGGATACAGTTCAGTAGCCATCTTAGGACTCCCAGGATACAGCTCAGTAGCCATCTTAGGACTCTCAGGAAATAAAGAATAAAAGCAATTAGTGCCTTATCTTATGATATATTGTAAGGAAAGGAATGCAGCATGGACATAATATACATTTTTATGAAATTCGTCCACAACATATGGAGCGTACGGCTTATTGTCGTCCTATGTACAGATACTCCAGTCTCTGCTGTGGAACTCTGCAGCTCCTCCAGGGTTACCTTAGGTCTCTGTGCTGCCTCTCTGATTAATGCCCTCCTTGCCCGGACCATGAGTTTTGGTGGGCGACTGTCTCTTGGCAGGTTTGCTGTTGTGCCATGTTCTTTCCATTTGGTTATGATAGATTTGATGGTGCTCCTGGGGATCATCAAAGATTTGGATATTTTTTATAACCTAACCCTGACTTGTACTTCACAACAACATTGTCCCTTACTTGTTTGGAGAGTTCCTTGGTCTTCATGGCAGTGTTTGGTTAGTGGTGCCTCTTGCTTAGATGTTGCAGCTTTTGAAGCCTTTCAAAAAAGGTGTGTATATGCAACGACAGATCATGTGACACTTAGATTGCACACAGGTGGACATAATTTCACTAATTATGTGACTTTTGAAGGTAATTGGTTGCACCAGAGCTTTTTATGGGCTTCATAGCAAAAGGGGTGAATACATACGCACATGCCAATTTTATGTTTTCTATTTCTAAAAAATTGTTTTATGTATATATTTTTCCCATGTCACTTCACCAACTTAGACTATATCCGATCCATCACATAAAATTCAGATTAACAAAACATTGAGCTTAAGGCTGTAATATACCAAAACAGGTAAAAAGTAAAGGTGGGTGAATACTTTTGCAAAGCACTGTATATTATTCCCAATGAGGAAGACTCCCTTATAGATAAACCCTTAAGCCAGTGCTAATAAACCTGATCTCTGATATATATTAATTAGGTATATCTTAGTTACTTCTTTAATTAATAATTGTTTTTCTCTTTCAGACGTACAAAGTATTTTGAGTCAATCCAAACAAATATACATGTAGGGCCCTATGCAAATCCACACATGTAAAATCATTAAAAAGACTTCTCGCAAATGTGTGAGCTTTTTTTTCTCAATCTATGTATCTATTCAAATCCCTCCAACACTAAACCCCATAGTAATTTGGGGACCAAGCATCAAGGCTGTTTTACCGCAGCCCTAATGCTGCTATGGTTCCAACAAAAGCACTGCTGTGAGGCTAAGGTGTTATGAACTCCGTAGTATATGCAGCAGTGCTTAAAATGTGAAATACACCCCCCCCCCCAATACATATACATAAAACCCTTCCTATGTTAGGGTAGAGGTTACAAATATAAATTATCAGCACACGGTTTAACCCCACACTATGGTGAAGGGAACCCTGAGGATTCCTTCCACCGACACAGGGATTACTACATATAACCATGATTCTCTAATCCCTGCAACCACACGCTGACCCCTTAGCTCTCCTTCACAACCATGGCAAACTATGTGTAACGGCTACCCTAGAGAATGTAACGGCTACCCTAGTTGGTGAGGGGTACCTTCCGTTGGAGACGTCCTTTTCTGAAGCAAGGTGCTGTGCAGTAATGAAATGTTTATTCCCATCCACGATATCCCATTGTATAATCCAGGAGTGCTGTAAAATGTGGCAGAGTAACAGTACCATAAATCCCCCCCCCCCCCCAAGAACGAGACAAGGCTACGTTTTGAAGGGTCAAAGAACTCTCCTTTATTAAAAACAAAAACACATTTTTTTACACTTCACATACACAGTAGGGGCAGTGACTACCTTTGGTCAACCCCTAATTACCTCTGGCCAATCAGACAGGCTTAATGCGTGGGAGCCAGGAGTCCCCTCCCCCAGGAGCCACCCACTAGGCGTGGCTAACTGCTCATTCTCCCTCTGACGGTGGAGAGAGTAACATCTATAAGCTCACTTATTCCCCTGCTGGGAGTATGGGGAAACCCCAGGTCATCTCATTATTCAAGAGTCCCTACCCCCATTGTTCATGGTGCCATCTTGTCTGCTAAAACCTTTTTGTTCTGCTATCTCTTGTGTGGTTTAGCAAATACTTTTAAGAGGCAGATGGGCAACTCCTGACCAAGTGTTTGAGAACAAAGATATTTGACTGCATACCACACAATACAATATTTTTACAGATATAATAACAACATTTTATAACCCAGAACATATCTGCAGATAGCTTAGGTCTGAGCACACATTATTACTGAATGGCGCTCAGACCACATACATACAGTATAACAGTAGGATCATATTTTAACCAAGAAGTACATAACCATAAAACAGGGTAAAACAGTGATGGGTTCCGTTACACACCTCCCCCGTGACCATAAGCCGGCATACACGGTCTGATAACAACGGATCGGCCTGGGGATGTCCGGACAAAAGTATTTGTTAGTCACTTCTATAGTTTGACAACCCATCAGCATTACTGCAATTCACATTTCCTCACATTTCAAGAACAAAACAAAAGCACACTTCATACAGCATTCACAGCAATAAACATTTCAAGGAGAGGGAAAATACATTTTACAAACTGGTTTCAGACAATTACATAATGAAGCAGAAAAGCATCAGCCTTCCAAATGAACTGAAGTCCTTTAGCAAAACCATCCCAAGTTTCAGAGTACATTCCTCCCCCAGCTCGTGGTTGGGCCCCTATTGTACAGGGCCCACTGTTCTTCCCCTGTACACCCACCCAAAAAAATCCAGGATCCCATCCCAAAAGTCCAGGATCCCAGTGTCCAAAAGGTGGGCCACAATCTCTGTCCCATAGAAACCCCTTTCCAAATAAAACATTCCCGCTCATGCCCTCTATCGTCGGCTAATACTCGGTACTTTTGGAGGGTGGGGTCCTGTCTAGTTTCCCTCCCAAGCTCTTCGGGGGTGTCCCACGCTATGGGTCTCTCTGTGGCATTAGTGCTAAGTGTCTGCTTGTGGCTTACCTGGGTCTCCCGACCTGTTGTAGGATCGTCCTCGGTACGGGTCTCTGAGCGGGTGGTCACGGGACAAGCAGCAGTCGTGGGTAAAAAGGCTGAGGCTAGGGGGCCAATATCGTTGCCCAACACGACTTCTTCAGGTAAATTGTCCATGATCCCGACTGTGGTCTTTCCCGACCCGACTCCCCAATCCAAGTGTACTCGGGCAGTGGGTAAGCGAAAAACAGCCCCCCCTGCGACACGGACAGCAACAGTACTGGTAGATACATGCTCTGGTTTCACAAGATGTTTCTGCACCAACTTGATGGTAGTTCCAGTGTCCCTTAGGCCTTGTGCTACCTGTCCATTTACACACACCTCCTGGCGGTGATGCTGGCGGTTATCTGGGGATGCAGCTTGTATGGGGTTTGCCTCGTACAGGATGCCCAAACACTCCTCAGGGCTCCCTTCGGTTTCCAGGCAGTGAGCAGCAGAGGTACGTGATAAAGGGATCTCTGGGTTATTGGTCGGGCGCCTCCAGTTGTTATTGGCTGAACCCAAGGGGCAATAACGAGCAATATGCCCCGGGTTGCCACAGCGATGGCACGTCATTTTGTAAGAATCCCGGGGTTGGTGGTAAGACCCCTGAGGCCGTGACAGTCCTGGGGGTACTGGGGCCCGAAATTCTGTGCGTGCAGCGGGCATTGAGGTGCGTGGCTCTGCTCTAGAGGTTGGTCGTGTGGACCCTTGGCTCACCTTTCTGGACTCTGCGTATTCGTCCGCTAGCCGTGCTGCCTCGATTAAGTTAGCAGGGCGATGATCTCTCACCCAATCCTGTATGTCTGCCGGCAGATATTAGAAGAAATGTTCCATCAGGAATAGCTGTAGTACTTCCTCTCCTGTGTTGGCATTGCACCCTCGCACCCAATGTGATGCCACCCTTTGTATCTTGCTGGCCCATTCAATGCTTTGTATCTTGCTGGCCCATTCAATGTGGGAGTCTGCAGCCTTCTTTTTAGACTCCCTGAAGCGACGGCGATATGTTTCCGTGGTGACGGCATATCTGGTGAGCAGTGCAGCCTTCACCCGGCGATACTGCGCAATATCTTCCTCAGTAAGCGCCCGAAAAGCCTCATTTGCTTTTCCTGATAGCTTTCAAGCCAAATAGTGACCCATTGGTCTGGTGGTATTTGGTGTAGTGAGCACTGCCTCTCGAAGTCAGCCAAATATCCATCAATTTCTTCCTCACTTTCCACAAACGCTTTGAAGGCAGTGAACGGTATTTTCTTTACTGTAGCAGCGGGTGGGGGAGTATGAACTGTATGTGCCAGGGGGTGTCTAGCTTTTGCCAGTTCAAGTTCGTGCCCCCTTTATTTTGTATCTACGTTCTCGCTTCCCGGAACAGCTGATCTATTAGCTCCACGGATGTTGCTGGGTACATGGATAATCTCCGCTGAACCAGGTTTGTAATTTCCTCCTCCTCGCTGACAGGTGTAGGTTGGTCCACGACCTCCATGGATCGATCCATCTCGTCCAGCTCCAGTAGGTCAGCAATCAGCTCTCTCCGTGGTCGGTTGTTGGCACTCCTTCCTCTGGTTTCCAAGAGATCCTTTAGTGTGGGTCTTTTCAGTTTAGCGTACTGGGATTCCATTCAGCACTTGCGTTGGGGATGAAAAGGACCATCCCACCGCTGCCAACCAATGTAACGGCTACCCTAGTTGGTGAGGGGTACCTGCCGTTGGAGACGTCCTTTTCTGAAGCAAGGGGCTGTGCAGTAATGAAATGTTTATTCCCATCCACGATATCCCATTGTATAATCCAGGAGTGCTGTAAAATGTGGCAGAGTAACGGTACCATAAATCCCCCCCCCCCCAAGAACGAGACAAGGCTACGTTTTGAAGGGTCAAAGAACTCTGCTTTATTAAAAACAAAAACACATTTTTTTACACTTCACATACACAGTAGGGGCAGTGACTACCTTTGGTCAACCCCTAATTACCTCTGGCCAATCAGGCAGGGTTAATGCTTGGGAGCCAGGAGTCCCCTCCCCCAGGAGCCGCCCACTAGGCGTGGCTAACTGCTCATTCTCCCTCTGACGGTGGAGAGAGTAACATCTATAAGCTCACTTATTCCCCTGCTGGGAGTATGGGGAAACCCCAGGTCATCTCATTATTCAAGAGTCACTACCCCCATTGTTCATGGTGCCATCTTGTCTGCTAAAACCCTTTTGTTCTGCTATCTCTTGTGTGGTTTAGCAAATACTATTAAGAGGCATATGGGCAACTCCTGACCAAGTGTATGAGACCAAAGATATTTGACTGCATACCACACAAAACAATATTTTTACAGATATAATAACAACATTTTATAACCCAGAACATATCTGCAGATAGCTTAGGTCTGAGCACACATTATTACTGAATGGCGCTCAGACCACATACATACAGTATAACAGTAGGATCATATTTTAACCAAGAATTACATAACCATAAAACAGGGTAAAACAGTGATGGGTTCCGTTACACTATGCAAGCAACCTACATTCAGAGGTGCACCCTCACTGCTGATCGACTATGGAGGAAATATTGCACTATTAGCTAATATTGTGAATATTCCAAAATCTGATTAGTATCCACTGGAATGTAGTAGTTATAGGCTAATCTCTTTACTGAACACAGATGTGAATGTCTATGCTAAAATATTATCATCTAGACTGAACTCTAGCATTAAAAAAAAAATCTCAGCAGATAAAACAGGGTTTATAACTTGAAGACAGGGGGCCAAAAACTGTAGGAGATTAAAAAATGTAATTGCTCTTACTAAAGTCAGGAAAACTCTCACATTATTTATCTTGTTAGATGCAGAGAACTCATTCAATCATGTAGGATGTAAATATATTCAACACACTTTGACTATTTTTGGCCTAGGAGATTTTGGTGAGAAAGCCATAGGAGCCAATTGAATAGCAGCGTAAATTTAAGGCAACGCAAGGCCGAAACCCGATTGCAGTAAATTCGCGATTTGAGATCGATTTACGGCCCGTAATTAAATGAGGCAAAGTTCAAAGGAAATCTTAACTCTTGAATGTTCCTAAACATCCATACACCAAACGATATATAATATTAGAAAGTGGCTTGCAAAAGTATTCACCCCTTAAACTTTTTACCTATTTTGTTACATTACAGCCTTAAGTTCAATGTTTTGTTAATCTGAATGTTATGTGATGGATCAGAACACAATAGTCTAAGTTGGTGAAGTAAAATCAAAAAAATATATACATAAAACAATTTTTTGAAATTGGCATGTGCGTATGTATTCAACCTCTTTGTTATGAAGCCCATAAAATGCTCTGGTGCACCCACAATTAGGGACAAGATGTCCACCTGTGTGCAATCTAAGTGTCACATGATCTGTCATTACATATACCCAACTTTTTTGAAAAGCTCCAAAAGCTGCAACATCTAAGCAAGAGGCACCACTAACCAAACACTGTCATGAAGAACAAAGAACTCTACAAACAAGTAAGGGACAATGTTGTTGAGAAGTACAAGTCAGGTTCTAAAAAAATATCCAAATCTTTGATGATCCCCAGGAGCACCATCAAATCTATCATAACCAAATGGAAAGAACATGGCACAACAGCAAACCTGCCAAGAGACAGTCGCCCACCGAAAACTCATGGACCGGCAAGGAGGGCATTAATCAGAGAGGTAGCACAGAGACTTAAGGAGGAGCTGCAGAGTTCCACGGCAGAGACTGGAGTATCTGTACATAGGACGAAAATAAGCTGTACGCTCCATAGAGTTGGGCTTTATGGCATAGTGGCGAGAAGAAAGCCATTACTTTCAGCAAAAAACAAAATGGCACGTTTTGAGTTTGCGAAAAGGCATGTGGGAGACTCCCAAAATGTATGAAGAAAGGTGCTCATGCCTGATGAGACTAAAATTGAACTTTTCGTCCATCAAAGAAAACGGTATGTCTGGCACAAACCCAACACATCACATCACCCAAAGAACACCATCCATGTTTTTCAGCAGCCGGGACTGGGAAACTGGTCAGAGTTGAGGGAAAGATGGATGGTGCTAAATACAGGGATTTTCTTGAGCAAAACCTGTACCACTCTGTGTGTTATTTAAGGCTAGGATGGAGGTTCATCTTCCAGCAGGACAATGACCCCAAACACACTGCTAAAGCAACACTTGAGTCATTTAAGGGGAAACATGTAAATGTGTCGGAATGGCCTAGTCAAAGCCCAGACCTCAATCCAATACAAAATCTGTGGTCAGACTTAAATATTGGTGTTCACAAGCGCAAACCATCCAACTTGAAGGAGCTGGAGCAGTTTTGCAAGGAGGAATGGGCAAACATCCCAGTGGTAAGATGTGGCAATCTCATAGAGACTTATCCAAAGCGACTTGGAGCTGTGATTGCTGCAAAAGGTGGCTCTACAAAGTATTGACTTTAGGAGGGTGAATAGTTATGCACATTGACTTTTTTTGTAATTTTGTCCTATTTGTTGTTTGCTTCACAATAAAAAAAACACAAAACATCTACGTTGTGGACATGTTCTGTAAATTAAGTTATATTACACGAAAAATGCCAAGGGGGTTGAATTCTTTTGCAAGGCACTGCAGATTGATTGGATTTTCTTAAAGCCCAATGGACTCTAAGCAGTTTTCTCCAACACCGAACTTTAATGGCATCAGTTCTACGTTGCTCAGCCTTCTCATCCGTATGTTACTCCTGGGAATTCCAACATTTTAACTTTACAGACCTTGATAGTGATATATATATTTTCTTTTTAATAGCTTATACATACTTGCCATACCTTTCCTCCCCAGAAGCAAACATCTTTTATTTATAGTCACCATCTGAAGAGATCCTGGAGACCAAAAATATTAAATCTGCTCTGCCTCCACTTCTTGCCCAACCACTTAATTAGTTCTGATGCTAGTCATACTCGACCTCTGCTCTTTCCCAGTAATGTGGCAGGCACCTTCTGACCTGAATGGCTCATCTTTCGGTGCAATATTGTTATGTCTCTTATTGTACATATAGGTTTCTTTTCAAAAATTCTGTATTGGGTTACCAGTTCCTACTCCAGGGTACAACAATTTGTCTGACCTCTCTGCTATGAACTGCCTGTCCTGAATGACCCTACATGGTACAGCTCACAGCTCACTACATAAGTAGTTGAAGGGCAGAATTGTCATTTATGTTCTCTTTGTTATATAGTATGATTATTTTGACTGTATTAAAAATAAGACTGTATATCAGTATAAGTTGTAATTTTAGTTTAGTGCTTATTTTTGCTGTCTTTTTTCAGTTCATAAGTTTGTTGCATCTTATAGCTCAGTGACTCTTACAGGTTTACGCCAATAATAGTCTTTTTAAAAGTAAGCACATTTCTATTTCAGAGTGAATGTAAATATTATATGCATTATTTTATGTTTCTAAAACCAGTAATACTGTGTGGAATATATACAATTGACTCTCTTTATTTCTTAGTATTCTTTTTTTTATTTTATTGTTTTTATTGAAGGAAACAGGGTTATAACAGTGTTATATGAACATTACAGGTAAAACATAACCAGTGCAGGCATAATATTTGAAGAATGGAGAAATACACTTATTTCCATTATCCTCTATTTTTTTTTCCTTATAGCATTTTTCACATTTATGTACGTCTTAAGCGCCGTTGTAATAAGAGATAGAATGTAGAAGGAAGCAGAGAGAATAGATAAAGGGAAAGGGGAGAGAAAGGGGGAAAGGGTGGAGTATATTTTAGGGGGATCCATGGAGGTTATATATTTCTTATTGTCCTTTCTTGCTGTGTTACCACCCAAAGCGTAGGGTCCAAGTATTCCAACATGAGGCCCACTTTCTGTGGAAATTATGTAGGTCAGCTGAGATAGTGCTCATGGAATGTAGAAATTTAAGTTTTTTCAAGATAGCACTATATTCAGGTATTGCCGACTTCCAGTTTTTAGCTATTGTGATCCGAACTGCTAAAAACAGTTGACTTGATAAGAGTTGAGCGTCTTTATAGAGACCCTCTTTGGAAGGTCTAATAAAGCTTCTTCAGGTTTTTTGGTGATCCTGTGACACCACAGTCTCTCTAATATATTATATGTCCCTAACCATATTTGGGCAATCTTTGGACATGTTTTAGGGTGCCTGGAGAATCACATCTTCTGAAGCAGTTGCCATCTAGGGATGGATCAGAAGGTTTCACCCTGGCTGTAGTCAGATACCACCTCATGATGGTCTTGTTTGATTTTTCTCAAAGGATTGTGTTGAGGGAGGAGATTGTAGCCTGTTTATGTATTTTGTTCCATTGCACGTTAGTCTGGGTGATGGCAAGTTTCAATTCCAATGAATATTGATGGTAAAGTTTAGATGGCGTGGTCTGCTCTAAGAGATAATTGTATATAATGGATATATTTTTACTGCCATCCTTTTTCAAAGGGATTTTTTCTGGCTGAGGTATTAAGTTTAAGTACCTTGGTAATATTAGCGTTTACTTGAGATAGGTGAAGCCATTCCTTTGATGGTAAGTGGTGATGGTCTCTGAATGTCGGGGGGGACCACTGCTGATTTCCCCTTAAAAGATCAGCAACTACAGTATATTTGTTGTCTATCCATCATTTTAATTGTGAGAGTCTATTAATTGGTGGATTCTTCTGATATATCCATATTAGGGGTGAGCCACAACCCTGATTCTATTAATGGTGTTATTTTGTTTGTTTGATTCCATACAACTAATTATTGAACCAAACTTCTGGGAAAGGAGGATATGTTTAGTTTGTGATGTAGTCTAAGCCATAATACCTGGCTAATGAAAAGGTTCCTTTCCCTAAGGACACTTGTTTCAGTCTCTACCCACACTGGCAGCTGCTCTTTCAAAAACCATTTGGTTATTTGAGCCAGTCTGGTAACCTTATAGTATTTTAGTAAGCCCTTTATTTTTGGCTGCCATCATTGCTGTTTTATTTATCCTTGGCTTTTTGCAATCCCAGACAAAGCGTGAGATTGCCCACTGATGAACTAGAATGTCCTTTGTATGGACCGCTATTGGAATAGTGCAGAAGAGATACAAAAGCCTGGGCAGGACATTCATTTTTATGGCATGAATCCTTTCTAGCCAAAAATTATCATAGGAAGACCACATGTTTATGTCAGTTAGTAAAGGTGGAGTAGAAAAAGTGCACAATCCCTTCAGTAGTCCCAATATTATGGGGTAATGTTTGGTCTGAAGCTCTCAATGTTGGTCTCTCTTATGTAGAAATGTTATTTATATATATTGTTTGTAGTAGTAACTGGTGAACCAGTCTGGACCAGGGGCTTTGTGTGACTTAGTCTCTTTTATAGCTCTTTTCATTTCGGCAGTTAATATTGGGATATCTAGCAGGTCAGATTGCTCACTGTTAATTTTTGGAAGGTTAATGGGGGAAAGAAAGTTATTAATCTGTCTTACATGATCGGTTGAGCTCGATCTGGGGGATGCTGAGTGTAGATCGGCATAGTATTTTTCAAATGCCTCTGTGAGTTCATTCGGCAGGTAAATAGCCTTATCATTCTCCACCTTTAGTTTGGGGATAAATAAGTTTGGTCTTTGCAGGTTGAACTTTTTGACTAGCAGCACGGTTGCAACCTTCCTTTGTATAATCTCGTAAAAATATTTTTTAGTTTATGAATTTCTGCTTGGACCTCAGGTGGTCTTAAAGAGGGTGAGGTGGCTAGGAGGCCTGAGATCTTAGCATTTATTGTTTTGATTTGGGATAGCTCAAGTATTTTGGAGAGGGAGCCAATTTGGATACATTTGCCTCTTAGTACACACTTTCTTGTGGTCCACTTCCCTGCCACTGATCAAATTTAAATATTCTACCAGAGTTCTATGTATTTTTTCTCTTGACTCTACATTATTGCACAAGGTTGGATACCAAGCTAGCCATGTCCCGTTCCTTGTCCTCACTGATGTCATTGAAGGTCTCTTCCTTCACCCAGTCACCAAGGGTCCCTGAAAGGTGACAACAAGCCCCCTGGGACGCCTGCTTTGTTTGGTCTTCCACCTCCTCAAAGCCACCTTCCTCCTCTGACTCCTCTTCTTCAGACTCCTCTCTCTGCATTGCCTCTGTCTGCGTTATTATAAGGTGTGTACTGTTAAGTAGTACTATTCCTATCGGTTTAATCCCTGTTACGTCTACTATTAGGGGACGTGTATTAGGCATTGATTTTTGGAACAGGGAGATGGAAAAAGATGCTTGCTCTGACCTCCTACTTCAAATTTGGGGCACTGTGAGTGCAATCTAAGGTGCCACCAGATATGCGTGTCACTGTGCACTGGCAAAAGTTGGCACTGAGAGTAGGCGCTGTAGGCCTCACACACATGCCTGTAGGCAGGCAACTCATATTCAATCGATTACAGTCAAAAAAGTTGTTTTATATCACTGTACACTACGGTTGCACCAGATATGACGTATCACTGTGCACTGGCAAAAGTTGGCAGAGTAGATGCAATAGGCTTCACACACACGCCTGTAGGCAGGCAACTCATATTCAATCGATTACAGTCAAAAAATGGTTCTTAAATATTACTGTACACTACGGTTGCACCAGATATGAGTGTCACTGTGCACTGGCAAAAATTGGAAGAGTAGATGCAATAGGCCTCAAACACACGCCTGTAGGCAGGCAATTGCTAATCAATCTATTACAGTCAAAAAAGTGTTGTTTTATTTCACTGAGCACAATAGAAGCTGTTAGGTGTTAGCCTGTCACACACACACGCTGGCAGGCAGGCAGGCATATGCAAATAGATTACACAGAAAAAAATAATAAAATAAAATAAATGATGTTCTAGCGCTAAAAATAGCTTTTTGGGTTGCTGTCCTTGCAGCAGATATCAGATGAGTCCTTCAGGTCTGTAGTGGAAGCTAAATACACAGCCTGGCTATCTGATTCCCTATTAAATCATCAGCATATAGAATATTTGTCCTCTCTCAAAGAATGTAGCTTCAGAATGATTCTAAAATGGAGGGTGTCCTTCAGATGGAAGGCTTTGGAAGGGAGTGTATGCTGCTGATTGGCTGGAATGTGTCTGCTGACTGTGAGTTGCAGGGTCAAAGTTTCCTCAATAATAAAGAATAGGGGCTGCGAACTCGAACATGCCAAAATCGCCGCGAATAGTCCTCGGGCGAACTGTTCGGGACATCACTAGTCAGGATGTATCTCCCATCTTGAACTCTATGGGTGGATATATGCAGAAAGTTCAGTCTCTTATGTATCAGTATTGACACCCCTCTTTTTTTATCGGGGCAGTAAAATGGTATGTTTGTGTGTAGTGTTTACCCCAATATTTTGTGATAGAATATTTTTTTTAAAGGGTCTCTTGCATTTGTCTATACCCATGCAACTGTATTTACCCAGGTCAATCCCCTATTTTATCGGTTGAACATTATTTGAGGCTATTTTTATGCCCATTACTCACCACCATTACCGCTTGCGAGATTTAGTGTAAGAACTCTGGTATACAAGATGTTCACGAAGGGTGACAGATCAGAAGAGGACACCTAGCTGGTATTATTGGGGATGAATGACTCCAAGTAGGGGTGGGGTAGGTGGTGCGGGGGGGGGGGGGAGAGTAAGATAAAGCTAGAAGCAAGCAGGAGAAAAATATATAGAGTATTTGAGTAAGGTACGGCAACAACAACATACTTTGCAATTTTTCAGTACACAGTTATCTTGTTACTAAAATACTTTTATGATATGATTATACAAAACAATTTACAGTTTAAACTGTGAGGTACCAGGAACGCTGGTGACTCGACTATAAAATAATAAAATAAAAAATATATCTACTTCTTCTGATTACTATTAATGTGTAAGTGACTTTGCTTTTTTGTTTGGGTTCTAGTAAGAGGGAAGACATTTTTCTAGACCCAGGTCTACTACCTACTTTTGTTCAAGGGACTTAAACATTGTAACAATATAACAAAACTTTTAGACCTATGGTCTTTGCATATAAGAGTATAGTTTATTTTTGTCATTATACTACAGCATATAGGTCCTGTATTAGTGTCTTAATGTTCCCTCTTTGGGGTCCAAAGATCTCTGGAGCATGCCAAACTGTTACAGTCCTATGACCACTGTTATGTTCTATGGGGCCTTGGGTCAGGTTGTTGAATGTTTCCCATGGTTTCGGGCACCAGGATGTTCCAGGACAAAAATTGTGCTAGGCCCTCTTCCATTTCATGAATAGGGTAAGTTTTCCCATCTTTCAGGACATTCAATTTGAATGGAAAGCCCTAAGTATATCTCCATCACTGGGTTAAGATAATCTCCAAAAGGAGTTTTAGCAATCTCCTTTGGTACAGAATGGTCGGGTAGAGATCAGCATATATGCTTGGCTGTCCTCCTTCAGTTTCTGGGATTCCTGGCCTTGCCACTTTCATAAAGAGGTCTTTAGTTTTGTAATAGTGGAATTTTGCTATCACCTCCCTCTGTCTTTCTCCAGGTGAAGGACGGCCTGCCAAGGCTCTATGTATGCAATCTATTATGAAGGCTTCTTCCTCTAGGTTTGGCAGTAGTGTTTTGCAGAGGTCTAGCAGGTATTGGGGAGATCTGTAATCATTTCTAGGAGCTTGCGAATGCAGATGTTTTGTATGATCCTCTTGTGTATCCAGGTCCTCTTGTGTATATTGAAGTGGCCTCTGCTCATCTCTCAGGGCATGGAACTCTTCCTCCAATTGGGTATGCGGCTGCAGTAGGTTGTCATATTTTGCCTCCATTTCTGTCACCCTAGTGTCAACTGCTTTGATTTCTCCTGTGAGGTCTGCAGCCACTTGTTGGAATTCCCCTAATCTCTGTTCTGAAGGAAGATATCAGATCCTTTAGGTCCTGGATGCCTGCCTTCATGCTTGGGGATTAGGCCTCCATCGCTAACATCGGTAGGCATTTAGGTGCTGAGGTTGGCTGTTGGGAAGACTGTGCACTTGTTTTTGGCATGCAGTAATGCTGTATGTTTTTAGATGATCGCCTTGTTGAGATGTTGGCCATTCCTCTTTTGTAGACTTTGGTCAGGAGATTCAGTTTTATTTGTCAGGTTTGTCCCTTCGTTCTAAGTTGTGCCCCCATACATGGGGTATTGGACGCACTTACATAGTGGGCTTAGTTTTAAAATTTTGCATAAGAAAGTTGATCTTGCAATATATAGCTTCTGCTTGGTTTTTGACGGTAGATGAGGGCAGGTTTTAGATATACAGTATTTCGCATGAGCTGGCGAAGCTGTTGTATAATAGGAATATGTAATTTTCTTAATTGATCACTCGGTGTCCTCAGAGGGCTATGTAGTGGAGAGGGTTTTGTTTGGTTGAAAGCCAGGTATTACTCACACTTTTCCATTTGGATTTGCTGCATAGCAATTTGTATATGTGCATGGCACCCTGTAGATAGATTATGATTTCTGCAGTTCTGTAATTCTGCAAATGGGTCTTTTTGAGCCCTCTCAAGGTGCTTTCAAAACAGTATGGGCCACTTGGATTCAGTGCCTCTCCTGCAAAGTGAAGCAGTTGCACAAGTTGCAATGGCTGTTGTTTGTTCTGAAGGGTTGCGTTCTTTTTCAAGGTGATTTAACTGTTTGCCTGTTTACCCTTCTGCAATGTTGTACTGTGAATGTACCCATATAAGTGTTATTCTGAATGTAGACAATCAGATCACAACAGTGCTGCTGCTGCTGGAGATGTATGCTCTATACTTCTTATTGTATGACAGTACCCATGAACCTCTTTTCCAGATTCTGTGACAAGAAGCAATTTACAGTCTTTTTGGTTATAGATAAGGACACTGCCCCAAGCACTTTACAGATCCCCTATTCTTGCTCTGAGGATATCCCTTTAATAAGGTGCCTTAAGGTAAATGTTGCACTGAAACATAAATAGCATTTAAAATGGTGGGACCTCTGATGTGAAATTCTTTCTTTAACCCATTTAAATTCCACAGACTGGCCTTCTGCTTCTGATGTCCATAGAGTCTGTCTGCCACTGCCTTCCTAGAATCACAGTCTCAATTATTTAGCTGTAAGATTGAGTATTGTGGGCTTATTTTAATGAAGTGCCTCTGGTTAGTTCTTAGTATTCTTAATTATGGTATTCTATTTATTTAATAATAATCATAATAATTTCTATTGGCATTAGTGGAAAGGATCTTACTTATTTATTTAACATATTAAGATAAGTCCAACTACTGACAGCAATTGTAAAAAATACCAACAACAAACAGAGAATATATAGGGAAAATAAGACATTCCATTGTGTTCCCAAGTTAATAAAACTATTGGTTACACAGACAACAATAAAGAAACAATAAAATAACAAAATTCTGTAAACCCTCTCAGTCTGCTTAATTTTGAGAAAATCAATGTTTCATCAAACTTTTTTTTTTCTGGTTTACAAATTAAAATAGCCCCTGTGACACATGTCTGAAACATTTTTTTCTCATTTACATTGGTACAGAAGTGGGAGACACAAATTGGTTTTAGTGTAACTTGTTTTAATTATTTATTTTTTTATTGTTGTGCCTTACAATGTAATGAAGGAATATTGCTGCCCCAATTGTTTGTCCAATGACATTCTATAGAATACCCCAGGATTTTTGAATCCTCCTATCAAGGACCCCATAATCATAGTCTGTGACTCTTTCAGTGTCATCTCAAAGCTTTCCACAATGTATTTATCTAGATGTAGTTATCTTTGCACCCTCAGATCAAATAATATTAAGGCCAGTACCCCGCAAGTCTTTTGTTTTTCTTGTTTCCCAGTTCTTGGTTTTTGTATATGCAGAACGTAATATTATTGTTGTTGCAATGTCAGTGTGCATAGTAGGTTAATAGTTGTGTATTTTATGCTTGGTCCCATTAAAGTTATCATGTGGAAAAACGGATAATTAAACTTTATTATTATACTTGTTTATATACAGTATAATAGTGTTTACGCTCTTTTGTATTCTGTATTTGCATGCACATGTAAAGTGCTATTCATATATAGTTATATGTAGTTCCAGTCTAATGTGACCATTGAAAACACAAAACCAAAACTTGTTTTAATGTGACTTTCAAAAATAAAAAATACTATAGGATTCATTTGAATAACTTCTCTGCAGAGGAAAAACAATGTTCCTGTCATTATAAAATGCTTCTTGGTAAAACAGAGGAAAGAAAAATGTATGTAATAAACAAAGACCTGGAATCGGTCAAGTATAGAATTGTTCTTCTTAGGAAATAATATATATGTTGGATAGGACAAACACTTTTTTTGGAAGGATAGTTTGTCATAAATTGGTCAAGATTGCTATAGTTTTATGTAAAATCCCTTTGTTTAAAGATTAAGAGCCTCATTCAACTGAGAACTTGTAAGTTACAGTATCCCATAATGGAGGCTGTAAAGTTATTTTGCTATTCAATTGGCGTTTTTTTTTTTTGCAAGCCACAAACAGCCTACGTGTTACGTGCTTGAAATCCATGTGGTTGTTAAAATCTGAACTTACACCCCATCTAAGCATTTGATCTTTAATGCCTGAAAGAGTTACAATCGCTAAAATCACAAATCACTATTCAATTGCTAAAATCCCTCAAGCCCGCAAATGTTTTCGCACCTGTAAACAGCAAATGTGTAAAAAAATTCTATGGGTACCAGATAGGAATTGCAAGGGGGTTAAAGACATGTCCATAGCACTGTAAATGCAAATAAAAAATCAATACTGTGCTTTTAAATATGAGGAAAGCAATGAATAGAAATTCAGATCTCATCGCAAACCCCACTCTGATCATCGCAAGGCTCGCATGAGTGCCTTCAGCGCTCATTGAGAGCCTCTCCCCTCATGTACTTAAACTTTCCTGCTTTGCAATGGTCACCTTCGGCGCTAATTGTGAGCCCCACGATGAGCGACTATGGTGCTCATCGTGGGGCTCGCAATGAGTGACTTCGGCGCTCATTGCGATCCTTTCCTCTTGCCTACTATACGGGCTGCTCATTGCAGGGTTCATTAACCTGCAAGTTTTGTGCTTGGGAATGCCATGTGTCTCTTTCCAGCATCTCCACCCTGTCCCTTCCCTGTGTGTTTCTCCTCTGTGTGTCTGCTGAATTATTCCGTTGCTTTTATTTTCAAAGTTCCGCGTGCCTGGCGTTGTTCGTGCAAGTGTTAGTTTCTTTGCTGTTGTGTGTTATCTTAGTCCCGCGTATTTTTCCGAGTTCCGTATTTTTCCATGGTTGGAATGTGATTAGCCTCGTTTTCATTCCGTTTTCAGATTTTTTCACGTTTTTCGTCCGCCATTTTTTTTTCCGCTTAGCCTATTTTCGAGTGAAGAAACATGGCAAATTGGGCTTAAATTCGCTTGCAGCCTAACTCCCAGGCATCCTGGCTCTCCCCCTGTGCTGTGTGTGAGTGTGTTTTAATTTATTTGTTATTTTTTTGTTGCTTTTCGTGTTTTTTGATTTCCGCGGCTCGGCAGTTAGTTACATTCGTATTTTTCTGAGGCTGGATTTTATTTTTGCTACTGTCTTTGGCGTTGTGTATTTTCTAAGTCCCGCATGCCTGGCGTCGTTCATGTAAGTGTTAGTGTGTGGCGTCAAGCATTTTCCAAGGTCTGTGTGCCTGGCATTGCAGAGCCTCATTTGCATCCAGTTTCAGAATGTTTAGCGTTTTTCGTCTGTCACTTTTTTTTCTCGCTTAGCCGATTTTTTTTTTTAGGTATTTTTTCAGTTGTGATACAGGATAATGAAATGGCTACACATGGTATTATTTTCCTGCTCTGCACAAATATTGATAGCATTTGAATTTTTTTTAAATGAGGATAATGTATGTGAATCTCCACATCCTGATGAGATCATTACTTACACTTCGCCTACAGGGATATTCTCTTTTTAGATGTACTATAAACATCACATGATACCCTAAAACTCTTGTTTCAAATTGAATAGATCAATACAAACAAAGTATTACGGAGAGAATCTTCAACATAAGAAAAGATAGGAAGAGACATACCATTTCCATAACTCCCATAGTGCTATAGCCATTACTTGGATTAACCACTGGCTTGAATGTATGTTACAGATTGTCCTTGATTATGAGGGCTAATCCATTTCTTCTGTGGACCGGTAGACCATCTGGTGGTCCAATTTGCCTTGATTAATAGTTCTAACATTCCAGGTTGCTATGCTGAATTGTTCTTTGCAGCAGGACTTTCTTTTCCCATTCAGACTGCAGCAGGGCCCTTTCACCATTACAGGGTTGCGTTCCAGTAGGGAACATAATATATACTATCATACAGTAAAATAAATGTGTACCAAAGCAAGTAATAACATTGGCCCTCAACATAGGGTCTGATCAATCCTCAGTTACCTTCAAGTTAATTAGCTGCAAATGTACAGCCCCAATGTATTGAGTATGGAAAGAAGCTGGTGGACGTGATTGTATGTAGTTGTGACATTCCAGTGAGTGAGACATACAGACAGCAGCCAGCAGCCTATGACCGCTTGGAGCAACAGTGGATCACCTGAAAGTTTGAAAGACTATACAGGCCAGTGAATATATGGACTTTTCTAGTGTCTGATTTTCTCCACACAAGGTGAATTTAATTAGATAGTAGTTTTGGATCTTTCTCACCAGCATTTGCGTGCAGCTGTCACCAGGTGGCTCGGCAGTTGATTACCAAGACTTTTTAAAATTTGTTCTTATGGTGAATGTTAGATTTATGGTTAGGGTTTAGGATTAGGGGAGTGACAGATAATAAGCTTTACACAGTATAATAGTGGTGCTACTTTACTATGTAAAAGTTATTATCTGCCACTCCCCTAATCCTAACCCCTAAATCTAATCCTAACCCTAAGAAATTGAACAAAGTCTTGGTGAACCACCATAGTGCTATCTACTGGCTGCTGTGCACCACTACTTGTGGAAATGAAGTTTATTTTCGGAGAGTTTAGGGAACTATAAAAGCAATACATAAGAACACCAATACCCATGACAAAGCTTGATCAAACAGTTTTTCCACAATCTTTTCCACCCTCTATCTGATGAAGCAGGGGATATTTGGTGACTTTAGTGTCTCTCTAAATGCGCCTGCTGGAGTCTTGCATCAGAAATCATTCCACCTGTCGGTGTATATGCATTTATGTATTTTCTCTGTCGGCAGTTAAAACTTATATTCCCATTCTAAAATCATTGCACATAGTTGTACTACAATCTAGGATTGAATATGAACTGAAAAAATAAATATTTATCTAGTTGATGTTTATTCACCATTCAGTCGTGTTTGACTCTCCGTGACCCTATGAACTGAAGCACACCAGGCAATCTTGTGTCCGGTTGTGCTAAGCCATAAGGTTTTCATGGCAATAATATTGGAGTGGGTTGCCAGTTCCTTCTACAGGTCATAACCTCTCTGTTATGACCTGCCCATCTTGGGTGACCCTACATGGTATAGCTCACAGCTTCATTGACATACACAAGCCCCTTCATCACAACAAGGTAGGGATCCAGAAGAGGATTTACCTAGTACCATCTAGAAATGGCTCAGTGAATAGAGAAAATAATGTAGAAATGAATACTGTCGTAACAAATTGATCACAAATTGTTGATAACTTACATATTCATGAAGTACGATAAGCTGTGATAGGAAATATGCTGAGCAAATCTATTATGGTCATCACATTAGGTGTTTTACATACAACTCCTTCATCTCACCCCTCACAAGCCCTCATTGTAAAGGTTTGTGATGAGGTGAGACATTGTTAGAAACATAGCTTGGTAAATACTGTGAAGCCTGTGGAGAGGTTGCGTTGCTTGCTTGTGAGTTTCATAGCCACTTCACAAGGAAGAGTTGGCAATTTTACTCATAGAAATGGAGCATCACATATATAGTTGTCAGCATGCGAGCCAGCCAGAGCCGTTGCTCATGCTTGCGAAGCGAGGGCCGCGGACGAGGGCCTCAGTTGCTGGCATGGAGCGCCGATGGCGCTCCATGCCAACAACTGAGGCCTTCGCTTCCGCAAATGTTGGTCCTTGTTATTTTTTTGTTGCTTTTCGTGTTTTTTGATTTCCGCGGCTCGGCAGTTAGTTACATTCGTATTTTTCTGAGGCTGGATTTTATTTTTGCTACTGTCTTTGGCGTTGTGTATTTTCTAAGTCCCGCATGCCTGGCGTCGTTTATGTAAGTGTTAGTGTGTGGCGTCGAGCATTTTCCAAGGTCTGTGTGCCTGGCATTGCAGAGCCTCATTTGCATCCAGTTTCAGAATGTTTAGCGTTTTTCGTCTGTCACTTTTTTTTCTCGCTTAGCCGATTTTTTTTTTTTTTTTAGGTATTTTTTCAGTTGTGATACAGGATAATGAAATGGCTACACATGGTATTATTTTCCTGCTCTGCACAAATATTGATAGCATTTGAATTTTTTTTAAATGAGGATAATGTATGTGAATCTCCACATCCTGATGAGATCATTACTTACACTTCGCCTACAGGGATATTCTCTTTTTAGATGTACTATAAACATCACATGATACCCTAAAACTCTTGTTTCAAATTGAATAGATCAATACAAACAAAGTATTACGGAGAGAATCTTCAACATAAGAAAAGATAGGAAGAGACATACCATTTCCATAACTCCCATAGTGCTATAGCCATTACTTGGATTAACCACTGGCTTGAATGTATGTTACAGATTGTCCTTGATTATGAGGGCTAATCCATTTCTTCTGTGGACCGGTAGACCATCTGGTGGTCCAATTTGCCTTGATTAATAGTTCTAACATTCCAGGTTGCTATGCTGAATTGTTCTTTGCAGCAGGACTTTCTTTTCCCATTCAGACTGCAGCAGGGCCCTTTCACCATTACAGGGTAGCGTTCCAGTAGGGAACATAATATATACTATCATACAGTAAAATAAATGTGTACCAAAGCAAGTATTAACATTGGCCCTCAACATAGGGTCTGATCAATCCTCAGTTACCTTCAAGTTAATTAGCTGCAAATGTACAGCCCCAATGTATTGAGTATGGAAAGAAGCTGGTGGACGTGATTGTATGTAGTTGTGACATTCCAGTGAGTGAGACATACAGACAGCAGCCAGCAGCCTATGACCGCTTGGAGCAACAGTGGATCACCTGAAAGTTTGAAAGACTATACAGGCCAGTGAATATATGGACTTTTCTAGTGTCTGATTTTCTCCACACAAGGTGAATTTAATTAGATAGTAGTTTTGGATCTTTCTCACCAGCATTTGCGTGCAGCTGTCACCAGGTGGCTCGGCAGTTGATTACCAAGACTTTTTAAAATTTGTTCTTATGGTGAATGTTAGATTTATGGTTAGGGTTTAGGATTAGGGGAGTGACAGATAATAAGCTTTACACAGTATAATAGTGGTGCTACTTTACTATGTAAAAGTTATTATCTGCCACTCCCCTAATCCTAACCCCTAAATCTAATCCTAACCCTAAGAAATTGAACAAAGTCTTGGTGAACCACCATAGTGCTATCTACTGGCTGCTGTGCACCACTACTTGTGGAAATGAAGTTTATTTTCGGAGAGTTTAGGGAACTATAAAAGCAATACATAAGAACACCAATACCCATGACAAAGCTTGATCAAACAGTTTTTCCACAATCTTTTCCACCCTCTATCTGATGAAGCAGGGGATATTTGGTGACTTTAGTGTCTCTCTAAATGCGCCTGCTGGAGTCTTGCATCAGAAATCATTCCACCTGTCGGTGTATATGCATTTATGTATTTTCTCTGTCGGCAGTTAAAACTTATATTCCCATTCTAAAATCATTGCACATAGTTGTACTACAATCTAGGATTGAATATGAACTGAAAAAATAAATATTTATCTAGTTGATGTTTATTCACCATTCAGTCGTGTTTGACTCTCCGTGACCCTATGAACTGAAGCACACCAGGCAATCTTGTGTCCGGTTGTGCTAAGCCATAAGGTTTTCATGGCAATAATATTGGAGTGGGTTGCCAGTTCCTTCTACAGGTCATAACCTCTCTGTTATGACCTGCCCATCTTGGGTGACCCTACATGGTATAGCTCACAGCTTCATTGACATACACAAGCCCCTTCATCACAACAAGGTAGGGATCCAGAAGAGGATTTACCTAGTACCATCTAGAAATGGCTCAGTGAATAGAGAAAATAATGTAGAAATGAATACTGTCGTAACAAATTGATCACAAATTGTTGATAACTTACATATTCATGAAGTACGATAAGCTGTGATAGGAAATATGCTGAGCAAATCTATTATGGTCATCACATTAGGTGTTTTACATACAACTCCTTCATCTCACCCCTCACAAGCCCTCATTGTAAAGGTTTGTGATGAGGTGAGACATTGTTAGAAACATAGCTTGGTAAATACTGTGAAGCCTGTGGAGAGGTTGCGTTGCTTGCTTGTGAGTTTCATAGCCACTTCACAAGGAAGAGTTGGCAATTTTACTCATAGAAATGGAGCATCACATATATAGTTGTCAGCATGCGAGCCAGCCAGAGCCGTTGCTCATGCTTGCGAAGCGAGGGCCGCGGACGAGGGCCTCAGTTGCTGGCATGGAGCGCCGATGGCGCTCCATGCCAACAACTGAGGCCTTCGCTTCCGCAAATGTTGGTCCTCGCGAAGCGAGGGGCCGCAATTGCGGTGGTGGAGCATCCCAACGTCTCCGCAAATGCTGCTCCTTGCAAAGCACTTAGGGAATGAGGCAATGAGTGCCGCAGGCGCTCATTGCTGGCGAGCCGTTAAACCCACCTCAGAACCAACCTTAACGTAACAAACACCCACGCGCACTAAGAATCCGACTATAAAGGCTGACCCGCGTGCAGCTAAAAACAGTGAAAACACACCAAATAATCACACAAACTACATAAAAAGCTTACCCATAGCAAGGGGGGGCTCCCAGGACGTCTGAAAGTGAAGTTACACCTCCATTTAAGTACAAATTCCCGAGTTCAGACACAAGAAAATCCACTAAGTGAGGGAAAAATGGCGGCCGAAAAAAATTAAAATGAGGCTCAAAGACCCAGGACCGCCCAGCCACCTACAACTTACCCAAGAAGGGAAACCCGCATTAACTGCAGGGGATCCGAGATAAGCTCCGAGCCCTTCATTAACCCCACATTAACAATCGCAGTGAGGGTCCCGATTGCACGTGATCGGAGACCCCCGCTGCAATCAAAATTCTAAATTCCCGCGTTGCAGGTCCTTAAAGGACCGTAAAGATCCTTAAAGGACCCGTTGTAAAATAAAAAAAAAAATACACTGTCACCCTGTCAATCATGGGGGTCAATACAGACCCCCATAAAACCCTCATTAACCCTGTCACTCATGGGGGTCAATATGGACCCCCATAGGCCCTTCATTACCCTGTCACTCATGGGGGTCAATACAGACCCCCATAAACCCATCATTAACCCTGTCACTCATGGGGGTCAATAGAGACCCCCATAAGCCCTTCATTAAGCCTGTCACTCATGGGGGTCAATAGAGACCCCCATAAGCCCTTCATTAACCCTGTCACTCATGGGGGTCAATACAGACCCCCATAAGCCTCTATTTAACCCCATCAGTCCCATAACTCCATTATGGGCCTGTTACAACACTACATTAACCACATAAGTGCCATGATGGTCCTCAAGGACCATCATGACACTAAGTATAAACACGATACTGCCCTATACCCCCCCAATAAAACATTAAATATCAACTAAACACCCTCTACACTAACCTATTAACATCTACACTACCTACCCCCTATTAACCCCCACCACTCTAATTACAGAAAATAAAAAAGCCTAAAGTCACACAAAAAAAATAATCTACATTACATGAAATAAAAAAGCTAACTCACAAAAAACAAATAAACTACATTACAGAAAATAAAAAAACCTAAGTCACAAAAAAAAAAAAAGGAACATTACAGAAAAAAAAAAAAGCATTACGACCCCCCCCCCCTCACTACAGAAAAAAAAAATACACACCTGAAAAGGAAATACGCATAATACAATTACATACAATACAAATACATACAATTACAATACAATACACCCCTATCTAATATACATCACACAATCTATCTAAATAAATAGCATAATCTAATATACATGCTTATCTATATAATAATACATCCCCAATCTATCTAAATAAATACCACAATCTATCTATAATACATCCTATGCTATCTATATAAAACGCATATCCTTAGCTAACATACAATAAATGCTATCTATACATTAACTAATCTAAGTCTAAGCTAAAATAAAATAATTAAGACCACTTACGTTTGCAGATGTCCATTTGGATCAGCCACCTACGAGAAAAAAAAAAATAGTGCAACACGTTAACAGTTCTAAAATAAACATTCTATACATTATCCTAGGAATATTCTACTCACCTTTCCGGCATGTCCCGTCCTTCTTCTTTTAATCCTTCTCCGGCGCGGCACCTGTTAAAAAAAACAACATTAATACACATACATCAAAATAAAATAAACATAATCTACATTATACTTACCTCCCCACGATGTCTCCGGCCTCCTCCGGATCCTCTTCTGCCACGCCCTCTATAAAAAAAAAATATATATATATATATATATATATATATATATACTTACATCCGCACTCCCGGACATCCCCGACGCTAATGAGGCTCCAGGAGACTTTTCCGGAAGAAAATAAGCAATGGCGCCTTCTGATTGGTTGAAAACGCTGTCTATCAAATTCACCCAATCAGGAGGCACCAATGTGTGAACCAATCACAAAGGGATTCACCCTAAAATCCCACTGTGATTGGATAATGCACCTGTCAATATTACAGCCAATGGGAAGGCGCAGATGTCTTCACCAATCAGTATGTGGGGGTATATTCCATTGTGATTGGCTGATGGCAATTAAGCCTTAGGATTGGTTCAAATAAAGATTGACAGGTGTGATATCCAATCAGAGTTGTATTTTGGAGTGTATACTTTTTTCATTGGTTCACAAATGGGGTCTTCTCATTGGCTGAATTTGATAGACAGCCTTTTCAGCCAATCAGAAGCCGCCATTGCCAATTTTATTCTGGAACACTCCATAGGAAGGTCATTAGCGTCGGAGACATCCGCCAGGGTGGATGTTTGTCGCTTTTTTTTTTTTTATGCGCAGATGCTTCCTGAGAAGACGAGGAAGCAGGAGACATCGCGGAAAGGTAAGTATAATGTAGATTGTGTTTATTTAACTTTGGTTTATGTTTACTAATGTAATGTTTTTTTTTACAGGAGTAGCGCCGGACAAGAGGCAAAGATGGACGATGGAACATCTCAAAGGTAAGTGGTCTTAATTATTTTATTGTAGCTTACAATTAGGGTAGCTATATATATAGATAGCATGTATTGTATATTAGATAGATAGATAGGGGGATGTATTATTAGATAGTATTGTATATTAGATAGTGGGATGTATATTACATTATATAGTTGCATGTATATTAGATAGTGGCATGTATATTACATAGTGGCATGTATATTAGATAGGGGTGTATTGTATTTAATTGAATTGTATTGTATTTTATTTATTTGTATTGTATTTTATTTAATGGTATTGTATTTAATTGTGTTGTATTGTATTTTATTTAATTGTGTTGTATTGGATTTTATTTAATTGTGTTGTATTGGATTATATGTATGTATTATATGTATTTCATTTTCAGGTGTTTAATGTTAAAAAAAATTGTAGTGAGGGGGGGTTATAATGTATTTTGTTATTTTCTGTAATGTTCCTTTTTTTATTTTTTGTGACTTAGGTTTTTTTTTTTTTGTTCTGTAATGTACATTTTTTATTTTTGGTGATTTTAGTTTTTATTATTTTATGTAATGTAGATTTCTGCTTTTTGAGTAATTTAGTTACTTGAGGCACACAGTACACTCACATTGTGTGACAAACAGCATTTCAACACTTTCTTTTATTTACCGTCATTTTTTGACGGGCAAGTCGCTCGTATTGAATATTGTGATGCACCTTCCAGCTACTGTGATTAATAAATCTCCCTAAAAAATCTGTTAAAGCTGCTGAGTTCTTTGATCTGAGACCATATGTTGTTGTCTTTTATTAGTCTTCATGTGATGTGAGGTAAATAAGACTTGTTGATAACCATGTGTACAAATGTATCTAGCATAAAGAGGAATCATTCAACATAACCCTTAAAATGCTGATATTTACATAATATTTTTTGGTGTTAATCATTTCTTCTTCAGGTTTCTTAGTGCTCAGTAACATTAACTAACAAGGTTAATTTTAAGTTCCTTCATCATCTGAGCTCCAACATAATGTCAAAGGGCAACTTGTAACAGAACTTTAAATGATAATTAGTGATATTGTAATATTTAATTATGCAGAAAATGTTCCATTTTACTTCAGTTTGATGTACCAGATCAAGCTGTGGCCAAATGTTTCACGCATCCTAGGATTTAATTTTCTGTTTCAGTTGAAAATGTAGCAAACAGACAAAATCTGTAGTTGCTAAATTAATATCATGTACTGGACTTTAGAAATGCACAAGGTTCCTGTTTTAACCTTTATGTATTAACTTTAAGGAAATGCAATAAATTACAATGCAATTTATAAACAATATATAAGACGTTGGCCTTTGGTATTAATACATATATTTAAACTTAATATAAAATTAAAAATGTTTTTGTTGTTTACTTTTTAGGGTCATGACTCTGGGTCAAAACATTTTTTTTCCTCAGGTTTTGTTCTAATCAACTTTCAATAGAAAACCAGATTTCAAGCCATCAGAATTCCTTTACAGGCTTGAAGGGATATTTTTATCAAATAGGGATATATGAAGGGATAAGAGGAGTTAAGAGGCATTAAAAAATAAATTATTAAATATCCCTAATGTTTTTTTATGAGAGTTATTTATCAAGCAGGTATGAAATGTTATTCTTTGAGGAATAGCCCCTATACAAAATACAGTAAATTGCACCTTTTAGCTCCACTTTCCATTTTCACTGTTATTCCCACAGAATAAATCTACACCTGGCTGTATGTTCAAATTTAACAGTTTGCCTGTTAGACATTGAAGATCTGATCTGGAAGTAGCTGATTTGCCAACATTAACCCACATAACTAGTAATGAATATATAGTTGGAAACTATGAATTACATTGACTGGAATATCAGTTAGACTGGTAAAGACAGTTTTT
The DNA here is from genome assembly GCA_027410445.1 of Discoglossus pictus. NCBI lineage: Eukaryota > Metazoa > Chordata > Amphibia > Anura > Alytidae > Discoglossus > Discoglossus pictus. Next base: position 245,176,351 of record CM050166.1, on the reverse strand, counting down.
AAATCCGGCATTTGCAAAATCGCAGCTGATCTGCAACTATAGATTCTCAAGTCTTTCAGTTTGTTAGCCTATGCAGACAAAACATTGTGTTATGTCAAACATATGACAGTCTGTGATCCTAAGTAAAAAGTGTTAATGTTTTTATTAAACGCCTCAGCATTTATTAACATAGATTTGCTTTTTCTTAACCACATTTATATTTTATGAAGGAGATCCATATGTACAAAATGTATATGTTTTTGTGATGTATGTATGCAGGACCTGCTTCACACTATGCTTTCTTGTTTAAATAATTGTCCTCTGCTGACAATATACATACAAGCTGTCCCATCTTGTTCCTCTCGATTTACCTGTGTTCTCCACAACATTATATGGATCTCTGAGTATAGTCTCGCCATCCTTTACAGGTGAAGGCACTGAAATTATTCAAAATATAGTGCTGTGTATATGCGCATACAAACATTTAATTCTGTTCATTGTATTTCAATTGCTTTTCTTTAATTCCTACAGCAAAAACGTGCTTTGTAGGACACAGGCCAGAAAGAGTCTGTGGGTCCCTAAGCAGCACACAGCATCCCTTTAAGACACTGCAGGGGAAGCATTTATGCCTCCTCATATCAGTCTCTGGAGAATGAGGTATATCACCACTGAGCATGCTTGAAGCCTAAAACTGTTGTAGCTTTCAATCACAGCCAGCTTCATGCTGCCTCCAGGCAGGTTCTGGAGAATGAGAAGCTAGGGCATCAGCACTGTTTTGAACATGCTGAGAGGGTTTAACACTAACTGGCTTTACCCATTAATAAGGAGAAGATAAAAAGGTCAGCAGCCATAATCTCTGTTACTTACATCAGACAAAATGATCTGTTTTCATATTAATATTGAGGACAGGATGACATACTTAACTAGTGCATGTATTAATGCTGGCTTTGCTTAACATGCCATTGTGGGACTTTGCAAGTCCCTCACCATATCTGCATTGGTGTAAATTAATGATAGCAACAACCATGTATTCTATACAGGATATATGATTTCATTAATAGCGTGTGTGCTACATTCTTAGGAGAGAATGTCATTGATGGAATGTCTAGCTGATTGTAAATACATTTCAATTACTTTATTTTGCAGCTATGCTTGTAGATCTAGAAGATGCCTTTATGTACCTGAATTGAGCCTAAAATCAAAACATTAAAAACAAACATTCTAAGGCCTTCAAAATAATAGGGATTTTTAACGTCATTGCTCAGTGACCATCAATTGGTGAAATGCTAGAGATAACCATACGTGTCCACAGAGAAGAGGACCATGTGATGGGAGTACCATCTGCATACAAACTATCACCACATAGGCCATGATCCTCTACTCTGTAGCCAGGCTAGATTATTTTAACATTTTGCCCAATAAATTGTCACTGAGGAGTGTTGTTGAGAAGGTCCAAACCTAGGTGCAGCCCCTATATCCTCCTCAGCCTTGCCACAGGGCCACAACCCCACATGCCAGCACACCTTCTCCCCAGGAGGCAGCAATGCCTGAGCTGGCAGAGGCATTGAGGGCAGCAAGGAATGGCCATGCTGCGGGTGTGTGAGGTGGGCATCTGGGGTGCAGGAGGCAGTACTGGGAAACAGAGCTTGCTGGTTGAGATCAAGTTTCAGATGGATGAGTGAGCTGCAATAACTGGATCAACCCAGCCATGTAGGACTCTATCATCAAGTGATGCCTTCTAGCCTCCCTATAGAGCCTCTGGAGGCTCCTGTCCACTGAGGCATGGTTGGAGGTGACACTGATATGGAGTCCCTGCATAGCATCCACTTGCTGCCACATTAGGACCCGCATCTCTCCCATAGTGTACTCCAATGGTGGACCTAGTGATGAAGGTCTGTTGAGGTCAGGCATGACTGTGTGAGGAGGTAAAGGGTGGAGGTGAATTCCTCCATTCATCTACCTCACCACCTGACCTTCCCCCCCGAATTATCAGACCCACACCCCCCTACTCTCCCTTCACTGCCATTTACTCCCTCTCTCCCTCCCCTTCCTACCTCTCCTCTACTCCCTCTCTCATTCCCTCTCTACCCGCACCTCCACTCCCTCTCTCCCTCCCTCTACAACCCTCACCTCAGCTACCTCTCTCTCCACTCTCACCTCCACTCCATCTCTCCCTCATTCTCCTACCCTCACCACTGCTCCCCATGGCTCCCTCTCTTTCCTCCTCTTTTATCATCCTCTTCTCCTCCCCACATCTCCTCTCCTTTGCCTCCTCTCTCATCCTTCCATATCAATCACAAAATGAAACTAATGATAAAAAAAATATGTTTTTTTTTTATGTGTTAGGGTATAGGATGGGGGCTAGGGCTGTGTGGATGTTGTGACCTATCTATATGTGTAATTATATGTATTATTACTCTTTGTCTATGTATATTACGGTATATTAATAAAACCGTAATAACATTCTCTCACAGGTCTCCTACAATCTCACTCTCTTTGCAATCGCTTCCAGCTCTAGGACTTGCGTGCTTATATATTTTATACTGTTGGGAAATAATATTACTTATTTCTCTTGGTGCATAACACCTATTCTCATATATTTAATAAAGGACCAGAGAAAAACAAAACAATAAATCTTTATTTATATTATTGGAGACAACGTCGATTAAAAACTTCTTTAAAATCAAGGGAAAAGGAAATAATTCCTTAAAAACATTTAATATTTACTCCCTTATTTTTTGCACAGTAGACCAGTTATTGAGAGATAAATTAAATTATTGTGATCTCTCCTATTTTGTCTTAATCAGTGCTTTATACAGATATTCAGCTTGGCTTTCTTTTTCCTTTCTTTGGCCCTCATTCAATTGCAATTTGGCCAATTGAATAGGGGTCTAAATAAGCACATAACATATTTTTTTAAAGAAGTTTTTACTTAGTAAACATCTATCCAATAGCATGGTTTTCACTAACTAAAAACTTATTTAAAAAAAATATGTTTTGTGCTTATTTAGAGCACTATTCAATTGGCCAAATCGCAATTGAATGAGGGCCTTTGTATATATATATATATATATATATATATATATATATATATATCCAGAATTACAAGTCATTTAAGTTACCAATTTATATACCAATGTTATATGGTGCCTTATCTCACCCTTCTATATTTCCTTTAATATACTGCAGTGTTCCTATCTAATCTCATTCACAGGGCTATATACAGAATGCTATCTCTTTGTATTCATACAAGGGCATATGTCTCTATGAGATATACTGGTTGTTTTCTATATATATATATATATATATATATATATATATATATATATATATATATATATATTTATATATATATTTATTTATCCTCTTAATGGCGTTCTTTTATCTTTGTATTCGCCACTTGGATTTAATGTACAGCTTTATAATATATGTACTCGTCGGTATATTGCCTTTGTTAGATCTCAGTTCTTAGGCTCTCCTGTGTATTTGAGATTAAGATGCTGTATATATATTAGGTATATTGGGTGTTCATCGCACTATACTGGGGGAATTCAATGGTTGTATATATCTCTATATTGTCCACAATTGGACTACCCCCGTATATATGCTTCTCTATATTTGCTCAGTTCTCATATTCTAAGTGGCATTTATATTTATATCCATAATTATCTAGTTTGCAGTATAATAAGGATTAAGTTAATCTTTGGCACTTTTTAGAGCTCAGCACCGGGCTCTCCCATGTGCTGGAACTAAAGCACCAAATATGTAACTTGTAAAGGACTCAGAAGTCACGGAGCTGCATTGAGCTACATGGAAAGCGCTTGCTCGTTTACTCATTTACAAACGCAGCGTCTGACGTCAGACGCTACCCTGATGCACGTTTTGTCACATGGGTGTGACTTTTTCAAAGGGGGAAGGCGATATTCTCAACGGTGCCTCCTATTTGTAGTCGGTCGGTAGTCATGGTTACCATTTACCTTTGTTTGCAAGTGAAGGGGTAACATGTATAAGTCTGGTATGACAAGTCTAGTTAATTACACACAAAGTCATATTTCAATTCCTTTTTGTCATATTTATATCCCATATATAAGAAAAATAAAATGATATACTTAACAGTATACATATATCAATATTTAAAATATGTGAAGTCATAAATACATACTGAATTATATCTGAGACATATGATTGTCACAGATTAGACCAAAAATACCAGTATATACATAATGAGATCAAAATCTTTATCTAATATGTCCTTCTATGGACATTCAATATAAATATGACAAAAAGGAATTGAAATTGACTTTGTGTGTAATTAACTAGACTTGATTAACTAGATATTGATATAAACTCTTTAAAGCCCTATTTCTAGGCAAAGTTTAATATACTGGTCCTGGTCTTTTTGAGCTTTTGGTCGTTAAAACGTGTGTCTGATGTGTCCCATGGCGTCCTTCATTGGCCAATCACAGGCGTGGGACAGCATCTGTGGTCACAAGGGGAGCAGGGGATGCATTTCAACGTTGGATTTTTTTGTCCCCGTTGCTATGGGGATGTATCCACCAATCAGGAAACCAGAAAAATGGGTGGCATAGTATGTGTGTGCCAGGTGCATTTCTTGTGGAGGACAGTTTGATCTATATACTGGAGCTCGCAAGTTCCTCTGGTTGTCTCGAAAGAGGGAGTATTATGTATGGACTTCTGAGGCTTATCTACCATTTTTCCTGATTATTTAACAATTTTGTGATTAATATCTGGTTATTATATCTACTGACATAGCCACTTTTCATCTACATATAATTGTATTTCCTCTGTACCATCCCCCATCATTTGCATTGATTGTTAAGAAATGTGTTGTGGCCAGTAAAACTATACCCCATCTTATATTATCTCCATTTGATTTCAGATACTTCTGGTTTTCTTCTCACTATCTCCCTGGCTCAATCCCCTCCCTCCCAGCCCCTCACCCAACCCACCCTTTGTTAGCTTTAATTTATTGAGTCACACTAATCTTCTACACCTGACCAATTAGCAGCTTCTGCTACCCTTTTCTATTAACCCTTTACACAATGTTTCATCTTGCCTGCTTCTTCCTCATATCCTCCTGCCTTTTCCTCAGACTCTTCTTAACTTCTGCACCTTTTGTCTCCAACACAGCCATCTCACCTCTCATGCCCTCCTCTCCTCTTTTACTCTCCCATGAACTGCTTCTACTTAAGATGTGGTTAAAGTATGTGTCTCCTGACATTTCCATCTGCAGGTTACATTATCTGACAACTAGGGGCATATACCATATCACATATTAGTGCCAATAACTTTATATCACATATTTTCCCTCTCTAACTAATGGATAATCTAACCTCTTTATTTTCACAACTTTCTTCCTATGTACCTCTCACTTCCTTCCTAACCTTGCTTTTCCTTATCTACCCTACCCAGGTCTCTGTCTCTTCCATTACCTTTAGATTGTAAGTGGCGAGTGTATAATCTTGTGGGGTGCTTTGTGAAAAAGCACTTTTACAAGACTTGAAGCTCAAAACAGGGCCCTCCATGTTCTGCTTGTTGTCAGTATTGTATGTTGTATATTTCCTTGTTCTTCTCCCCCGTACAGTGCTACGGAATATGTTGGTGCAATGCAAATAAAATATAATAATAATATATACTAGCGACTTCCCGTCAAAAAATGATGGTCAATAAAATATTAAAGCTGGGAATGCTGGTTGCCAGACAATTTGAGTCTCTGACCCTCTTAACCTTTTTGTTATGTAGAAAGAAGTACAACAATTATAATAACTTTTTTTAAAATTTTTAACAGTCAACTTGTATTTCAACAACTGGTAAATGATATTTTTTTAACCATATTAACATTTTTAATCGTCATGTATGCAGGAATATTGTAGCAATGGATGAAGTTTGTATGAATAAATTGTTGTAAACCATTGCATAATGCTTTGCAACATGCAACTTATATTTGAAACATACGTGATTTTTTTTCTTTTAACAATGCTAACATTTTTAAATCTGATGTATGGATGATTAACATTACATTAGGTCAACTTTATTATCAATGAGTATATTAAACCATTATATAATGCTTTGTAACATGCAACTTTTATTTAAAGTAATGTTAAACCACATAGGTATTGAATCCAGAGGAAGGCAAACAGCAAAAAAAAACATTAAAACTTAGCCAATTTTATCAAAGAAGGGAAAAACTTAATTCCTTCCTGACCCCATTAACTGGTGATCAGATTACTCCCTGGATCAATACTTGGTATTTCATTATACATTTCATTTTTACAATAAATGATCATCCTCCTAGTAACATGAACCCTTAATTACATACAATTAAACTACTTTTGAGACCTTGGAAAAAAATATTTTAACATTACAAACTTGAAGTTAATGTATTAAAATTGAAACAGTAAAAGTAATTAAATGCAACATATCTGTTTTGTGGGGCCAATCCTTGTTTTTGCATGTCCAAGTGGTTTCCTTAAAAAGACGCCATCAGACTTTAAATTTTGTCTATCCAATATAACTATTGTTTATTCTTGTTGTTTTTTTGTTCAGTTTTTGTTATTATTGTTGCACTTTTGTAAAATTGTACCTAGAGTTTCCTATGTGAAATTGTGGTCCTTTAAAAAGAGCCTGAGTGACATCACATTTTGTCCTCAAAATAAAACCACTGTTCTCTATGTTTACAAAACATCATAGTACACAATGTTTTTGCTAAAAATGTGCCCATCCTGTAATAAATCACCCTGACTTGGGTTGTCTTCAATTGAAAATGTAATATCATCTGGATTTGTGCACCTTGAAAAAGCAACCTAGAGTTGTCCATGTGCAAAAACAGGTTCCTGTAAAAAAATACCCACAGACGTAAAAGTTTGTCCTTGGGAATAATTTATGGTCATGGCAAATGCCATGATAACTAGAAATTGTCTCCTTTGAAGGACAAAAGGCAAACCACTCTCATTCTTGGTATAAAAACCTGTTCACCTTTATGGGTACCATTCATAATTTCTGCATGTATGAAATGATCTTTTAAATCCTTCACAATTATTCTTTTTTTTGGGATTCAAATTTCTCAGTAGCATGACAATTGCCCTTTTTTCATTTTCAAAACATGTGGTGGCATTCCAGATGGTGTTAAAGAATTTATCAATTATATACTAAAGTTAGATTCACTTTCTTTATCATCAGCCAGAACTGAATCTGCACTGTAATAATTTTTTTGGGGTGCATTGATGAATTTTAAAATGTCGTTATTTCGATTCAAGGCATCTATATTTTTGGATGTTAATATCACTTTGTTTGCAATGTCTGAGTAATCGTCGTTATTGATAGTGTTTAGAAAGATTTCCGATATGAGTGATTCCTTGCAAACCATTTGTGATGGAATTTTGACGGTATAATCCAGTAAATTATTTATTTGTGGATGTTTTCCTTCTCCAATTTGAATGAGCCAATCATTGCATTCATTTTGGCCTTCAGATCTCATATTGAATTCTAATTTCAGGTGTGTAAATATTTTCCACAGTTTACTTGTCTTGATACATGTTTCAATTATGTCAGTCCTATTTCCATGTGGCACAACAGGTAATGTTTGACTAAAATCTCCTCCTAACAACATGACCTTTCCACCAAATGGCAAATTATTATCCATCACTTCTTTTAATAATCTATCAATACATTGCAAGGCATGACATTGCCTCATCTATGATAATTAATTTACTTTTTTTTTTTTTTCTAAAATGGGAACTGGCAGTTTAAATCCACTATGCACAGTTTTGCCACCTTATAACAAAAGTGCGGCAGTTGTTGCAAATGGCATTGCTATTTGACCCTGTGCTCGAATGTAACTCATCAAACAATTGTACAGATACGTTTTTCCTGATCCACCAGGGCCAGTTAGATAGAAATAACAGTCTTTGATAGTGATGTCGCGAACATTACATTTTCGGTTCGCAAATAGCGGACCTGAACTTCCATCAAATGTTCGTGAACGGGCGAACCCGGCAAACCGCCATAGACTTCAATTGGCAGGCGAATTTCAAAACCCACAGGGACTCTTTCTGGCCACAATAGTGATGGGAAAGTTGTTTCAAGGGGACTAACACCTGGACTGTGGCATGCCGGAGGGGGATCCATGGCAAAACTCCCACGGAAAATTACATAGTTGATGCAGAGTCTGGTTTTAAGCCATAAAGGACATAAATCAAATAACATTCCTAAATTGTTTGGAATAACATGCTTTAAAACATCAGGTATGATGTTGTATCGATCAGGTAGTGTAAGGGTTACACCCGCTTCACAGTAACAGACCAATCTCCCCGTTTAATGCAGCGCAAACAACCGCAAACAGTCCCTTTGCACAACCTCAAACTCCCCATTTGCACAAGGTTGGATACCAAGCTAGCCATGTCCCGTTCATTGTCCTCACTGATGTCATTGAAGGTCTCTTCCTCCACCCAGCCACCAAGGGTCCCCGAAAGGTGACAACAAGCCCCCTGGGACGCCTGCTGTGTTTGGTCTTCCACCTCCTCAAAGCCACCTTCCTCCTCTGACTCCTCTTCTTCAGACTCCCTGAGTCTGGGGGCTTCCACTGCCCAGCATGGAAGATTATGCACAGGTCAGAGTCTGGGGGCTTCCACTTCCCAGCATGGAAGATTATACACAGGTCAGAGTCTGGGGCTTCCACTGCCCAGCATGGAAGATTATACACAGGCCAGAGTCTGGGGGCTTCCACTGCCCAGCATGGAAGATTATACACAGGTCAGAGTCTGGGGGCTTCCACTGCACAGCATGGAAGATTATGCACAGGTCAGAGTCTGGGGGCTTCCACTGCACAGCATGGAAGATTATACACAGGTCAGAGTCTGGGGGCTTCCACTGCACAGCATGGAAGATTATACACAGGTCAGAGTCTGGGGGCTTCCACTGCACAGCAAGGAAGATTATACGCGTTGCCTCTGTCTGCGTTATTATAAGGTGTGTACTGTTAAGTAGTACTATTCCTATCGGTTTAATCTCTGTTATGTCCACTATCAGGGGACGTGTATATGGCATGGATTTTTGGAAGCGGGAGATGGAAAAAGATGCTTGGTCGGTCCTCCCACTTCAAATTTGAGGCACTGCGCGTGGCAATCTAAGGTGCCACCAGATATAAGTGTCACTGTGCACTGGCAAAAGTTGGCAGAGTAGATGCAATAGGCTTCACACACACGCCTGTATGCAGGCAATTGCTATTCAATCTATTACAGTCAAAAAAGTGTTGTTTTATGTCACTGAGCACAATATAAGCTGTGAGCCTGACACAGGCAGGCAACTGAAATTAGATTACAGGAAAAAAATGGTTGTTTTCAATGTATGTTACACCACCAGGTATGAGTAGTGAAAATAAGCACAATATAAGCTGTTAGGTGTTAGCCTGTCAAACACACACGCTGGCAGGCAGGCATAGATTACACAAAAAAAAATTATAAAATTAAATAAATGATGTTCAGAGTTTCCTCAATGATAAAGTATAGGGTCAAACCGAAAAGCGCATGTGTTCGCCGTTCGCGGCGGATGCGAACATGCGAAAATCGCCGCGAATAGTTCTCCGGCGACCTGTTCGGGGCATCACTAGTCTTTGACCATTTCATCATCTGTAGCATTTGTGATGGCATTAAATGCTTGCAATTGTAATGTATTTAAAGTTGCAAGTTATTCTTGTGTTTTTTGTTTTTGAAGCTCAGTGTAATAGTCATGAAAGTTGATGTCATCTATAAGTCCTGGATCAGGCAAATTTAATCCATGAGCAAGAAATTTTTCTTGAATTTCCATTAATGCTTTTAAGAGTGCAATGGCCTTATTGTAACGTTTCAAGAAGTCTTCACAAATATTTAATTAACATTTTTCCCACAAAGCAAATGCATCAGGTACATTGCAAAAGATGCAAATGAATGCAAATTCTTCTCTCATTTGCTTTGGCGTTTGACATAGTGCTGCTTCTTCCAGACACCTCTCCCATTCTGTATCATCTCCAATTAAGTTTTGATGTCTTGCAGCTAACAGGAAAGTATCATAGACTATGCCATTCACTGTGTGTAAAAGTTAGTAACTTTGTGCACCGGGAACATGTAAAAGAAGTAATCTTAAACTGAAACATTCAATGTCTCTAGGGCTGACGGTATAAATTTGTGGTATAATTTTATGAGTATCTCTTTTTTGTTGTCGCCATTGGCCATTTCCAAATAAATAGTGATATGGAATCTCAATGTATAAAAATTGCCTGGCCTCATTATCCTGGCAGTTTAATTGAAACCAAGCAGTATGTGTTGTTTCTTGATGTTCACTTTGGGTTAAGGCAGTTCGTTCATTGCCTGCAGTAAAGCAAACAAACCGACTTTCTGGCAAATGTACAGCTAATTGATACACAGAATGTGACCAATCATGCATCTCAAATTTCAGAAGACGCCACATTGCTTTTGGAGCACTGACATAGCAAGCATCTAAATAATTAGAAAGTTTGTCAGGTGTAAAATTGGATTTTCCTTTTCGTTGTGTGCACCTTGCACATCAACAGTTGCTGCATCATATCCTTTGTATATATACTTATACACATATTTGATGGATTTAATAGAAGTGCAAGCTTCCACATTTATGTGTGCAATGTACTTCATCAGCAAATGTTGATTGTATGGAACTACAAATCTATTATCGACCTTTTGGCCACGGATAATAGCTGTTTGTCCTTCTCTTCTTTTATACGAAAAGTATCCATCACAATTAGCATAAGTTTGCATTTGAAATTGTTTTGGGAACTCTTTTGTATATTTTTTTTATTTTCCATACATGGTGAATGTAGATTGATATCTCCACATGGGAATCATTCTGTGTGTTACAATCTCATAAAGTTTTGAATATTTTTCTGGATGTGGCAATTCAGCAGTAATTACTGAATCCACTCTCTCTGCAGTATTCAATTTATCTTTTTCCTGCAGGATTAAAAGTTTGGGTGCATGTGGCAGGCCTCTTTTTTGAAATTCAATGGTATAAACAAAAGCCACACATTTTCCAAATAACTGTACTTTAGTTATACCATGTATTAATGAATTGACTTTTATTTTGAATACTCTTGCCACTAAATCGGGTCGGTCAGAAGTATTTTGTCCCAGACTCAAATTTTCCTTGATCTCTGGCCATTGTGGATTACATGTGAATGTAATGAATAAGTCTGGTTTTCCAAATTTTGTGACAATAGCCATGGCATCATTATATCTTTCTCACATATTGCGAGGAGATCAAATGAAAATGTTGTCAAATTTTAACAAAACAAGCTTTGAGTAGAGCAATATTGTGGATTGATGGATTAAGTCACTGAATTGGCTGCAAACAGAGACATTCCTGCTGGAAGAGCAATGCTTTTGCCATCATCAGGATCTCCTTGCAATATGCGAGAAAGATACAATGATGCCATGGCTATTGTGACTACATTTCGCAAACCAGATTTATTCATTACATTCACATGTAATCCACAATGGCCAGAGGTCAAAGAAAATGTCAAACTTGGACAAAATACTTCTGACCGACCAGATTTGGTGACTAGAGTATTCAAAATAAAATGAAATTCATTAATTCATGATATAACTAAAGCACACTTATTTGGGAAATGTGTGGCTTTTTTTATACCATTGCATTTTAAAAAAGAGGCCTGCCATATTCAAAAATACTTTTAATACTGCAAGAAAAAGATAAATTGAAAACAGCAGAGAGAGTGGATTCAGTAATTACTGCTGAACTGCCACATCCATAAAAACATTCAAAACTTTATGAGATTGAAACACACAGAATGATTCATGGTTCATGTGGAGATATCAATCCAAATTCAACATGGGCCTCATTCTATTATCGGCCGTAGGAGATGCGGGGCCGCAAGGACCGGCCGCAGGCTATTTGCCTATTCTATTCCCTTCAGGCCGGGGACTCCGGCAGGCTTGCGGCTGGCGCCTTGTTATCCCTTGCGGCCGCACGCGCCGGAGGAAAGCCTTTGATCTTAAACGTCCGCAAGTGTTTCAGCCGCAAGAAAATCCCGGTTGCTATTCAATTGCTCCGGGAACCCTCTCTGCAAGGCTAAAACCGAGCCGCAGCTTACTTGCAGCAAAAAGGTCCCGCAAGCACACAATTAAGCACATAATAAAGCCATAATAAAGCCATCCTGCACTCTGATGAGATGATAAAGTGATTGTAGGTGTTAGCATTCATAGCACAACATTCCCCTACACTCAAATCCGTAAATAATTTTTATTTAAATTTATGTCAAATATCCGTGGAAAAAGTCCAGAGGGCTTGGAGCACCTTAGACCCACCCACGCTGCGGCCGGAAAATAAACAGTTAATGAAATATCGGATTTGGGCTGACGTGCAAGCTTGAGAGGGGGTTGCTATTAATCCTCATGTCCCCCATTATGATCTCTAGCATTTACAGAGCTTTACAGTGCCGTATTGAATATATTTGCTTTTAAAGTTTTCGGACCTTGCGGCCGGTTGCAAGATATGCGGGCGGCCGTAAGGGGAAATCCTTGCGGCGCCGTCTATTTGAAATGCAAGGTAACGGGAGCCCCACAAGGAATCGCAGCTATGCGGCCGTTTTACGGCCGAAAATAGAATGAGGGCCTATGTAACTATGTAAGCTTCCACATTTATGTGTGCATTGTACTTCATCAGCAAATGTGGATTGTATGGAACCACATATCTATTATCGACCTTTTGGCCACGGATACCAGCTTTTTGTCCTTCTTTTCTTTTATATAAAGGGAATCTATCACAAGTTTCATAAGTTTGCATTTGAAATTGTTTTGGGAACTCTTTTGTACATTTTTTATTTTCCATACATGGGCCCCTATTCTATTATCGGCCGAGGGTTCCCGGAGCAATTGATTAGCAACCGGGATTTTCTTGCGGCTGAAACTCTTGCGGCCGTTTAAGATCAAAGGCTTCTCTCCGGTGCGTGCAGCCGCAAGGGATAACAAGGCGCCGGCTGCAAGCCTGCCGGAGTCCCCGACCGGAAGGGAATAGAATAGCCAAATAGCCTGCGGCCGGTCCTTGCGGCCCCGCATCCCCTACGGCCGATAATAGAATGAGGCCCATAGTATTTAAGGTTTAAAAAAAAGACTTTCAGTCCATCAAGTTCAACCTTTTAAGATCTCCTCTGATCTGCAATATGCGGATTAACTATTAATTCATTAGATGTTAATTCATTCTTAATTAATTATATATTTATTTATTTTTATTATTATTTATTAGTCCAGAGGAAGGCAAATAGAAATAAAAAAAACACAAGCAAGACTTAGCCAATTGCCTCAAAGGGAAATGTAAAATATTTGGATCAATACTGTCTCTCTAATTATCCATGATTACCCTGAATTCCCTTTTTAATTAGAAATAATTCTAGTCCCCTTTTAAAGTTATCTATCGAATCCGCTGTCACCACCTCCTCTGGTGGAGAATTCCACAGCTTAAACACCCTTACTGTGAAGAACCCTTTTCTTTCTTTGAGGTGGAATCTTTTTACTTCTAACCTCAAGGGATGTCCTCTTGTCAGTTGAAAACCTCTTGGCACAAAAAGCTCCCCTGACAAATCTTTATACTGACCCTGGATGTATTTATATAAGGTAATCATATCTCCTCTTAGACGCCTTTTTTATAGAGAAAATAAGTTTAATTTGGTTAGTCTTTCTTCATAACTTAGCACCTCCATTCCCCTTATTAGTTTTATTGCCCTTCTCTGTACCTTTTCCAGCTCTAACATGTCCTTTTTATGAAGTGGTGCCCAAAATTGTACTCCATATTCCAAATGAGGGCATACTAGAGATTTGTATAGTGGCAGAATTATATTTGCTTCCCTTGCTTCTATACCCTTCTTAATACATGCTAATATTTTATTTGCCTTTGCAGCTGCTGCTTGGCTTTGAGCACTGTTACCTAGGTGGTTGTCCACAAGCACTCCCAAATCCCTTTCAATATCTGATACACCTAGATTTGCTCCATTAAGATTATAAATTGCATGCTATTTTTCCTTCCCAGATGCATAACCTTATATTTATTCGTATTAAATCTCATCTGCCATTTAGATGCCCATTCCTCAATTTTATGTAAATCCCCTTGGAGAGAAAGCACATCATTATCTGATTTAATTACCTTGCACAACTTTGTGTCATCAACGAAAATGGAGACCCCACACTCCAATCCTACCTCTAAGTGATTAATAAATATGTTAAAAAGGAGAGGACCTAATACTGAACCCTGAGGAACCCCACTTACCACATCGGAGTATGTTTGCTTCCTGTCTTTTAGCCAGCTCTCAATCCATGAGCAGATATTTACTGCAATTCCTGTATCTCTTAGTTTGCCCAATAGTCTCCCATGTGGCACTGTATGAAAAAAATTAGCAAAATCCAAAAAGACTACATCCACTTAGTTGCCTTGATCCAGGTTCCTACTAACCTCCTCATAGAAACTAATTAGATTTGTTTGACATGACCTATCACTCATAAATCCATGTTGACTCCTACTTATAATCCTGTTCAAATAGACATATTCTTGTATATTATCCCTTATTAACCCTTCTAAAAGCTTCCCCACTACAGAAGTGAGGCTCACTGGTCTATAATTCCCCGGGTTTGCTCTTGCTCCCTTTTTAAATATAGGTATCACATCAGCTTTTCTCCAGTCATCTGGTAGAGACCCTGTGTTGAGTGAATCTTGAAAAATTAAATATAATGGTTTGGCTATTACAGAACCCAGTTCCCTTTGTACCCTTGGATGTATTCCATCAGGACCCGGGGCTTTATTAACATTTATTTTTTCCAACCTCTTTTGGATTACTTCCTGTGTTAACCAATTATTTGGCAAAGGTAGTGTAGCCCCATTATGTTGCAGTGTCCCAACCACTTGTACCTCCCTGGTGTATACCGAAGAAAAGAACCTATTTAGCTCATCTGCCTTTTCCTGGTCACTAATTTTCAGACAATACATTTTTCATTTTCTATTTTAGCCAGTCTAATCGCGCTTTTGCAAGCCTTGTTGATTTCCTTGCACTTCTATCAAATCCATCAAATATGTGTATGAATATATATACAAAGGATATGATGCAGCAACTGTTGTTGTGCAAGGTGCACAACATGAACAAGACAATCCAGTTTTGCATGATGAACTTTCATCTTATTTAGATGCTCGCTATGTAAGTGCTCCAGAAGCAATGTGGCGTCTTCTGAAATTTGAGATGCATGATTGGTCACATGCTGTGTATTGATTAGCTGTCCATTTGCCAAGTCAAATTGTTTGCTTCACTGCAGAGAATGAGAGAAAGGCTTTAGTACAAAGTGAACATAGAGCAACAACACTTACTGCTTGGTTTTAATTAAATTGCCAGGACACTGATGCCAGACAATTTTTATACATTGACATTCCACAGCACTATGTATTCGTAAATGGCCAGTTGCGACAACGAAAACAAGATGATCATAAAATTATCCCACCAATTTATACCGTTAGTCCAAGAGACATTGAACGTTTCAGCTTAAGATTACTTCTTTTACACGTTCCCAGTGCACAAAGTTATGAACATTTACGCACAGTGAATGACATAGTTTATGATACTTTCCAATTATCTGCAAGACATCAAAACTTCCTGGCACATGATACGGAATGGGAGAGATGTCTGGAAGAAGCAGCACTATGTGAAATGCCAAAGAGAGAAGAATTTGCTTTCATTTGCATATTTTGCAATGTACCTGATGCATTAGCTTAGTGGGAAACATTTAAATTACATATGTGTGAAAACTTCTTAAAACGTTACAATGAGACCATTGAGCTATTAAAAGCATTAATGGAAATTCCCTTTTTAGAAGTATGACACTGTGCTAGAATACCAAAAAAACAAGAACAAATTGGAACTTTAAATGCATTACAATTGGAAGCATTTAACACCATTACAAATGCAATAGACTATGACATGCTCAAAGAGCATTATTTCTATCTAGATGGCCCTGGAGTATCAGGAAAAGCTTATCTATATAATTTATTGATGATTTGTATTTGAGCACAGGGTCAAATAGCACTGTCATTTGCAACAACTGGAATTGCCGCACTTTTGTTAGAAGGTGGTAGAACTGTGCATAGTGTATTTAAACTGCCAGTTCCCATTCTAGAAGCATGAGTGATGAATATCCGAATGAATTCATTACAAGCCAAAAAAATTCCCAACACTAAATTAATTATAATAGATTAGGCAACAATGATGTTGTGTCATACCCTGCAAAGTATTGATCGATTATTAAAAGAAGTTATGGGTAATGATTTGCCATTTGGTGGAAAGGTGATGTTGTTAGGAGGAGATTTTAGGCAATCATTACCTGTGGTGCCACATGGCAATAGGAATGACATCGTCGAAACGTGTATAAAGAGAAGTAAACTGTGGAAAATATTTACACACCTTAAATTAGAAATAAATATGAGATCTGAAGGCCAAAATGAATTCAATGATTGGCTAATTCAAATTGGAGAAGGAAAACATAAAAAAATAATTAATCTACCTGATGATACTGTTGAAATTCCATCAGAAATGATTTGCAAAGAATCACTAATATCGACAATCTTTCTCAATACCATCAATAACGAGGATTACTCAGACTTTGCAAGCAAAGTGATATTAACATCCAAAAATATAGATGCCTTGAATCGAAATAACAGAATTTTAAAATTCACCAACCCCCCAAAAAAAATTATTACAGTGCAGATTCAGTTCTGGCTGATGATAAAGACAGTGAATCTAACTTTAGTATATCATTTATAAATTCTTTAACTCCCTCTGGAATGCAACCACATATTTTGCAACTTAAAAGAGGGGCAATTGTCATGCTACTGAGAAATATGAATCCTAAAAAAGGAATTTGTAATCGGACCAGAATAATTGTGAAAAATGTAAAAGATCATTTTATACATGCAGAAATTATGAATGGTACCCATTAAGGTGAAGCAGTTCTTATACCGATAATTGATTTGGCTCCAAGTGAGAGTGGTTTGCCTTTTGTCCTTCAAAGGAGATAATTTACCATTATCATGGCATGTGCCATGACCATTAATAAATCCTAAGGACAAACTTTTAAGTCTGTGGGTATTTTTTTTACAGGAACCTGTATTTGCACATGGAGAACTCTATGTTGCATTTTCAAGATGCAACAATCCAGAGGAAATTAAAGTTCATATTGAAGAAAACCAAAGCTAATGTGATTTATGGGCGCAATTTATGGGCGCAATTTTAGCAAAAACATTGGGGGCTATGACGTTCGGTAAACATAGAGAAC
The DNA here is from genome assembly GCA_027410445.1 of Discoglossus pictus. Lineage (NCBI taxonomy): Eukaryota > Metazoa > Chordata > Amphibia > Anura > Alytidae > Discoglossus > Discoglossus pictus. Next base: position 245,159,024 of record CM050166.1, on the reverse strand, counting down.
AGTGGTTTAATTTTTAGGATGACATTTTATGTCACTCAGACTCATTTTAGTGGACCACTATTTCACTAAGAAACTGTATAAAATGTCAGCGAAAAAACCCCATAGAGAACAGTGGTTTTACTTCCAGGATGAACTCTTATGTCACTGGGACTTTTAGAAGACCACTATTTAACATAGGAAACTCTATGTGCCATTTTCACAAACAAAAAGTTAAAAACAAAAACAACAAGAATAAACAGTGGTTATTTCCCATAGACAAAATTAAAAGTTTGCTGGGCTCTCTTTAAGGGAACCACTTGGACATACAAAAAAATGGAATGTCTTCATATATAACAACATTAAAAAAGGAACACTTATCTTATATCAAACAGAGAACAGTGGTTTTATTTTGAGGACAACATTTGATGTCACTTTTTTTAGAGGACCACTATTCCGCTAAGGACACTCTATTAAATGGCAAAAAACATAGAGAACAGTGGTTATACCCCGCGGGCGAACTTTTATGTCTGGCGGTCTCTTTTTAGAGGACCACTATTTTACATATGTGCCATTTTCAAGAACTATAAGAATAACAACGAAAAAACAACAACTGCAAACACAAAGTAACATATTGGAATGTGTTAGAAGTTACTTTTTGGCATGATTGGCCACAATTAGGTGGCATTTTCGTACAATTCAAGGTTAAATGTTAGTATTTTAAGGTACTATTTGAGATGTTAACATTGTATTTTAAAAGGTGTGCAAAGTTGTTTTATTGTATATAATTAATGATTTATGTTAGTAGGAGGATAACGATTAGTTAATACATTTAAATGTATAATTAAATACAGAGTATTGATCCAGGGAGTAATCCGATCGGCAGTTAATGGGGTCAGGAAGGAATTCATTTTTCCCCCTTTGATACTATTGGCTGAGTTTCAATAGGGGTATTTACTGTTTGCCTTTCTCTGGATTCAATACCTATGTGGTTTACCAGTACTTGAAATAAAAGTTGCATGTTACAAAGTATTATGCAATTGTTTACAATACGTAATCATCAAAACTTCAGCCATTGTTATTCTTGCATACATGAGAATTAAAATAATTCATATTGTTAAAAAATTATGGTTTACATGTTGGTGAAATACAAGTTAAAGGTTAAAAAAATATATATATATATTATAATTGTTGTACTTCTTTGTAAATAACAAAAAGGTTAAGAGAATCAGAGACTCACATTGTGTGGCAAACAGCTTTCCCAGCCTTAAAATATTATTCCCTGGTCATTTTTGACGGGCAAGTAGCTAGTGAGTATATAGTTTAAAATCACATATCTATAAGGTAAATAGATGATATGAGTAAACATATATGACAACCTGTGTAAGGATATGTACTTAAAGAAGCATAACATACATGATAAAATTCCCTTTCTTGAAATATACAAAAAAAAACAGATAAGCATAAAAGTAATGATGATGATAAATATAACAATAAAAATTATAATGACAATAAAATTAACATGAATGTAAGGGTATGTCTAAAGAAAACAAAAGTGATGCAGGTATTTATCCCAATAATGTGAATGTGTATGGGATTCATTTTCAATAGCTTTTGGATTTGGAAACAGCTCTTGAAAAGAAGCTGCAAGCCATTGAGTGAACAATTTGGGGACTTAAATCTGGAATTATTCATTATGGACTGAGTCTGATTGATACAAAGAAAATACAACTGCCACAGAGAAAGACCGACTATGGGGTGAGATTTACTCAGGACACAAACTGAGACTACATCAGGTTGGACTGTGGATACCCATATTTCTTGGGACCGATTGTGACTTTTTATTTTGATATATTTGTTTTTATACATTTTGCACCTGGGCATTCATAGGATAATATCTGCATATCTATAACATAACATTGGACTGAGTCTTCATATATCACATCCTGACCAGTTAGTATAAAAGCTTGACTTATTGAGTCTGGCTTTGTATTTTTATATACTTTGAAAATAAGCAAGATAATTCTAAAAATAGAAGGACATTTCTTGATAAGTTTTTCAAAATATATTTTAAGTGTTTGAAAAATTATTTTGGATTTTTGTCTTGTTACAAACAGTGTTCTGTCCATTTAACAACATTTACATTTTGACATGTTTTTTAAATATTGGTTTATTGATTAGTGGTAAAACTATCAATTATAAGACTAGATTCTTTTTTCATTTCCTGATTATATATATAGCATGCTTTATAGGTTTACCATAAAAGACTATTTGATTTTTGTAATATCTATCTTCATGTTAAAGTGGCCATAATAAGCTACGGATTAATAATATTCCTCTAGGACAATTCCAAAGAATCAAAATGAACTGTTTCTAAACAGTAGAACTTTGAGCCAAAAGTTGAAGTCATGTCTAAGAGTTTACAAAACAAATACTACCCAGAAAAAAAACACTAGAATGAAAGAAAAACACTGATAGAATGCTACTTTTAAATAAAAATAAAAAAAGCAAAATAAAGAAATAAAAAAGCAGCAGAGCTAGTTGAATTAGAGACTTTAACTATTTATACTGGGCTATAATCACCCTCCATCCTGAACTGATGCTGTTGTCCTAGAAGAAGGGGATAGATGAACCGGTTTGTGACAACCTTTAATTCATCTTTTACTTTAATCCCAAAGACTAATACATTCATTTTCTAAAGTTGTTTAAATGGTCTACAGAATTTGTAGTTTTGTTTTTACCCATAGATGTTAAAAGCAATTAATATGTTTTACTGCAAAAGACTCCATCAAGATGAAGTTAGGTAAATTTGTTATATATAATTTGTATGTGGCAGAACTAGCATCAACACACAAAATTGCTAGAATGTAATTAAAATTCTTTCATCGTTGACCAGCCTTCATAATATACTCCTGACAAACCTCCCCAGTCTTTATTACAGGCTCCTAACAAGCCCAGCAGTATCCAGTTCTTAATTACAAGGATCCTGATCAGCCTCAGAGGCATGAAGTACAATATAGCAAAGTCACTTGCAAATGGAAGCCATGAACTAGTAGTAGTTTTTTTTTGCTGCACAGATAATTTCCTTATACATGTTATTTGTCTTGTCATGCAATTGATATGCCATAAATATTATATTGTATAGATTAATATAGTTACTTCAAATATTACAGTGTATAGATTACTGTATATACTCGAGTATAAGCCGACCCGAGTATAAGCCAAGGCACCTATTTTACCACAAAATACTGGGAAAAATTAGTGACTTGAGTATAAGCCGAGGATGAGAAATGTTCTGCCCCCTGTCCCCCTCTTGTGCCCTCTGTGTCCCCCTCTTGTGTGCCCTTTTCTTGTGTCCCCCTCTCTCTCCCCTATGTCTCTTCTCCCCTCTCCCTCCCCTGTGTCTCTTCCCCCTCTCCCTTCCTTGGGTCTCTCCCCCTCTCCCTTATCACCCCCCTCAACCCCCCCTCCTCATTCTCAACCTCCCTCCTCAACCCCCCTCCTCATTCTCAACCTCCCTCCTCAACACCCATCCTCATTTTCAGCCCCCCTACTCAACCCCCTCCTTATCCTCAATCTCCCTCCTCACCCCCCTCCTCATTCTCAACCCCCCTCCTCATCCTCCCTCCTCATCAACCTCCCTCCTTAACCTCAACCCCCCCATCCTTAACCCCCATCCTCAACCTCAACCTCAACCTCCCTCCTCATCAACCTCCCTCCTCATCCTCAACCTCCCTCCTCATCCTCAACCTCCCTCCTCACCCTCAACCTCCCTCCTCACCCTCAACCTCCCTCCTCATCCTCAACCTCCCTCCTCATCTTCAACCTCCCTCCTCATACTCAAACTCCCTCCTCATCCTCAACCTCCCTCCTCACCCTCAACCTCCCTCCTCAACCTCCCTCCTCACCCTACCTCCCTCCTCATCCTCAACCTCCCTCCTCACCCTCAACCTCCCTCCTCATCCTCAACCTCCCTCCTCACCCTTAACCTCCCTCCTCACCCTCAACCTCCCTCCTCATCCTCAACCTCCCTCCTAATCCTCAACCCCCCTCCTCAGTTTACCCCTCTAAATACCTCTCCCTTTCCCCTCACTCACCTCCATCTGCAGCTTCTCCTCCGGCCTCCGCTCCTTCCCACATACCGGGTGCCGACGCAGGAAGGAGCGTAGGCCGGAGGAGAAGCTGCAGATGGAGGTAAGTAAAGGGCAAAGGGAGAGGGGGAGGTATTTAGAGGGGTAAAGAGAGGAGGGGGGTTTAGAATGAGGAGGGGGGTTTAGAATGAGGAGAGGGGTTTAGAATGAGGAGAGGGGTTGAGGATGAGGAGGGGGTTGAGGGTGGGGAGGGGGAGGGAAAGAGACACGGGGGTAGAGAAACACGGGGGGTTAGAGAGACACGGGGGGGTTAGAGAGACACGGGGGAGTTAGAGAGGCACGGGGGGGTTAGAGAGACACAGGGGGGTTAGAGAGAAACGGGGGGAGAGTGACTCGAGTATAAGCCGAGGTGGCCCTTTTTTTAGCCTTAAAAAAAGGGCTGAAAATCTTGGCTTATACTCGAGTATATACAGTAATTGAGTTCAAGGTTCAACTTATCGACAAGTATACGACAAGTATACGTGGTGTGCAGAAATCACATTTATTGGTATAGCAGTAAATACCAAGGATAAACAATTATGAGTGTTTACACTCCTAAGCTTTGATATTTGATTAGATTACTATATACAATCTACCTGATGTCTATTACAATCTTTTTTGGATGATTGGATAACAATTAGTCTTAACACACTTTATATTTGGTGAGATCAATACGAAGATCAATAAGCAGTGTATACAAACTTATATGGATTAACAATTTATTTGTATACAATCCATATTTTGTTAGTTCAATATAGGAGTATGTAAAAAGTGTATATAATCTTATAAAGTTTGGTCAGCAGTCTGTCTATATTTGGTGATCCAATGACAAAGCTGTGTATTTTTTCGGAGAAACGATCGTTTGGTTCATGGCATAAGGGCCCAGCCGTGGCAGATTAGGAGAAGTCTGGGGACATCATGGACAGGTACGTTTTAAATTCATAATGTTTATTGTTTATTTATGTTGTGTGTATTTGTGTTTTTGTTATACTAATGTGATGCTTCTTTTTCAGGGGCCGAGCAGGAGAACAGAAGAAGATGGACGGGGACATGGTTGAAAGGTGAGTTCAATACTGTATCTGTAATGTTTATTTTTTACATGTACTGTGTAATTATGTACTAATTTGATGTTTCTTTTTTTCCTAGGGGGTGCGATCTAGAGGGACAACTGAAAGGTAAGTGGTTTTATTTATTATATTTTAGCTTAGATTTAAGGGTATTGTAAAGATAGGGGGTTATGTCTAGATAGGGGGTAATGTCTAGATCGGTGGTAATGTATAGATAGGAGGCTATGTATAGATAGGAGGTTATGTATAGATAGGGGGTAATGTCTATATAGGGGTTATGTGTAGATAGGGGTAATGTATCGATAGGGGGTTATTTATAGATAGGGGTTATGTATAGATAGGGGGTAATGTCTAGATAGGGGGTTATTTATAGATAGGGGGTTATGTATAAATATGGGGTAATGTCTAGATAGGGGGTAATGACTAGATAGGGGGTAATGTCTAGATAGGGGCTTATGTATAGATAGGGGGTAATGCCTAGATGGGGGTAATGTATAGATAGTGGGTAATGTATAGATAGGGGGTATTGTCTAGATATGGGGAATGTATTGTAGTTAGGTGAATATGTATAATGTATTTATTACTGTAATGTTATGTATATTTGTGTATACCTTTTCTTTGCAGGTGTGTAATTATTCTTTATTATTTTTTACTTGGGGGGTTGTGACGTTCTTTATTTTTTTTTGTACCTTAGGTTGTTTTATTTTTAGTAATATCGTTTTTTTTTTTTTTTTTTGGTAAGATTTTTCTTTTTATACCTTAGCTTTTTTTTATTTTGTGTAATTAGTGGGGGTGGGGGTTTAATAGGGGGTTAGGTAGGTAGTGTTAGGTAGATAGGGATTAATAGGTTAGGGTAGAGGGGGGTTAGTTTAGATTTAGTGGTTTATTGGGGGGAGAATAGTGTAGTGTAGTGTTTGTACTTAGTGTAGTCCCGTTCAGGACCCCCACGTCAAGTGATGATGTGGGGGTGCCTGCAAGATCATCTCGCAGGCTGTCATTATTTCTGCACTTTTTCTCCGTTCTTGACAAGGACAGCCCTGCTACGTAGCTCACACGTTGCTCGCAGCAGGGCTAATTTAATAGCGTCAGAAGATTAAGTTCAAACCTCATATCTACGAGGCTGCAAATATGAATTTTTTACATATATGATAGTTTTAATTGTAGAATACAGTTATAGTAACTACACTAAATCTTAAAAAATGAACAGGTGATTGCTTATAAACACAAACTTTTTATTTTGTATTATTTACATTATTTTGTATTTTATAATGCTTGTAGTCAGCTAGATAGAGCCAAGATGACAATGATGCAAACACAAATTGTTCTACTAGAAGCGTGAAATGGCTAAAGTTTTCTGTTGCCAAGTGTAATTTTGGTGATACTTCTGTATTCTGAAGGCAGAGAGATAATAGTGATATGAAAAATAAAGCTGTCGAAAGATGCTTTCAACCTTTATAATTTATGTATTGTGATGGTTTGCCCCCAGAGGCCAGTGTGGACGCAGCGCTAGGAAGAGGACTAATCCCTGAGACATTATTATTTACACCAGGAGCTACCGAGTTAAGCTTGAGGTGTAATCAGGCCCAGCTGGAAGTTTCTTTAAAAGGCCTCCTGAAGCAACCAGCAGGGGGGGTTTTCAGGCTGGGTGTGGACCCAGAGAGCTCCAGAGAGAGAGCGAGCTCCAGAGAGCTCCAGAGAGCTCCAGAGAGCTCCAGAGAGAGAGAGAGAGAGAGCGAGCACCAGAGAGAGAGAGAGAGCTCCAGAGAGAGAGAGAGAGAGAGCACCAGAGAGCTCCAGAGAGAGAGAGCGAGCACCAGAGAGTTCCAGAGAGAGAGAGCGAGCACCAGAGAGCACCAGAGAGAGAGCGAGCACCAGAGAGCACCAGAGAGAGAGCGAGCACCAGTGAGCTCCAGAGAGAGAGCGAGCACCAGTGAGCTCCAGAGAGAGAGCGAGCGCCAGAGACTGCTCCAGAGAGAGAAAGCTCCAGAGACTGAGAAGCAAGTGTGCCAGAGCAGCAAGTGAAGCTGCCATTGTGGGATCAGGCTGTGTGACTACACCTGATTTAAAGGAGAAGATTCGCTGCAAGCAGAAGAGGATCCATTGCAGCTAAGTGACTGGACTTAAAGGTACCACCCCTCTGTGATACAAAAGGTACTGTTTTTACCTGCAGGACGATTAGCGGTCCCAGGGCTAGTCAGTGGCGTTCCTGCAAGTAAGTAGGCCTGTTTGAGTAGGTGTTTATTTCATGCTGACCATAAGCTATGTTTATTTATATTATGCCAACCACTTATTAAAGCCTGTGAAAGCATACAAAGGCTCCAGAGTCCTCCATAAAGAGCTTAAAAAGTTGGATAAACAGAGCGCTGATCCCACCAGAAGGGGGCGCTCTGCCACAGTATCTATATGTATATATAAAAATATATATATTACAAACTCACCCACAGGTTTATTACTTATACAGTGCCTTGCAAAAGTTTTCACCCCCCTTGACTTTTTACCTATTTTTTAAATTACAGCCTTAAGTTCAATGTTTTGTTAATCTGAATTTTATGTGATGGATCAGAACACAATCGTCTAAGTTGGTGAAGTGAAATGAAAAAATATATACAAAAAACTATTTTTTAGAAATTGAAAACAGAAAATTGTCATGTGCCTATGTATCCACCCCCTTTGTTATGAAGCCCATAAAAAGCTCTGCTGCTACCAATTACCTTCAGAAGTCACATAATTAGTGAAATGATGTCCACCTGTGTGCAATCTGTCACATGATCTGATAATTACATGTACACATCTTTTTTGAAGGGCCCCAGAGGCTGAATCACCTAAACAAAAGGCACCACTAACCAAACACTGCCATGAAGACCAAGGAACTCTCCAAACAAATAAGGGCCAATGGTGTTGAGAATTACAAGTCACTGTTAGGTTATAATAAAATATCCAAATATTTGATGATCCCCAGGAGCACCATTAAATCTATCATAACCAAATGGAAAGAACATGGTACAACACTAAACCTGCCAAGAGACGGCAGCCCACCAAAACTCATGGACTGGGCAAGGAGGGCATTATTTAGAGAGGCAGCACAGAAACCTAAGTTAACCCTGGAGGAGCTGCAGAGTTCCACAGCAGAGACTGGAGTATCTGTACATAGGACGACAATAAGCCATACACACCATAGAGTTGGGCTGTATGGCAGAGTGGCCAGAGGAAAGTCATTAATGGCACATTTTGAGTTTGCGAAAAGGCATGTGAGAGACTCACAAAATGTATGGAGGAAGGTGCTCTGGTCTGATGAGACTAAAATGTAACTTTTCGGCCATTAAAGAAAACGCTATGTCTGGCGCAAACCCAACACATCACATCACCCAAAGAACACCATCCCCACAGTGAAACATGGTGGTGGCAACATCAGGCTTTGGGGGTGTTTTTCAGTAGCCAGGATTTGGAAACTGGTCAGAATTGAGGGAAAGATGAATGGTGCTAAATACAGGGATATTCTTGAGCAAAACCTGTACCACTCTTTGCGTGATTTGAGGCTAGGACGGAGGTTTACCTTCCAGCAGGACAATGACCCCAAACAGACTGCTAAAGCTAACACTTGAGTGGTTTAATGGGAAACAAGTAAATGTGTTGGAATGGCCTAGTCAAAGCCGAGACTTCAATCCAATAGAAAATCCGTGGTCAGACTTAAAGATTGGTGTTCACAAGCGCAAACCATCCAACTTGAAGGAGCTGGAGCAGTTTTGCAAGGAGGAATGGGCAAAAATCCCAGTGGTAAGATGTGGCAATCTCATTGAGACTTATCCAAAGCAACTTGGAGTTGTGATTGCCGCAAAAGGTGGCTCTACAAAGTATTGACTTTAGGGGGGTGAATAGTTATGCACATTGACTGTTTCTGTTATTTTGTCCTATTTGTTGTTTGCTTCACAATAATAAAGGGAGGGATCATGCTCTGCTTCAGTATGTCACAGTGCATGTTGACCTTCATGGTTTCCTCAATAAATTGCAGCTCCCCAGTGCCATGTTGGCCCAGTCCATGACACTCCCACCACCAAAAGTATACATCTATACTGAGGAAAGGTAGTTGAAATAATCCCTAAATGACAGATAAACGGATAAGGCACAAATAACACAAAAACACTGATATGAGATGAAACCCTCACTTTGAACGTAAACAGTGATGCAGAGAAAGTGGAGGCAGCATCTGACATCATCGGGTAAATGTATATAAGGGGAATCAACACAACATATTATAGAAAACATTTATAGACAATATGTGTATATATGTTTGGTCTGGGCCTACATGAGTGCTGCTGGCACTGGGGAGCTACAGTTCATTGAGGGAATCATGAATGGCAATATGTACTGTGACATACTGAAGCAGAGCATGAACCCCTCCGTTCAGAGACTGGGTCACAGGACAGTATTCCAACATGATAACGACCCCAAACACACTTCCAAGATGACCACTGCCTTGCTAAAGTAGCTGAAGGTAAAAGTGATGGACTGGCCAAGCATGTCTCCAGACATAAACCCTATTGAGCATCTGTGGGGCATCCTCAAATGGAAGGTGGGGGAGTGCAAGGTCTATAACATCCACCAGCTCCGCGATGTCATCATGGTGAGTGTAAGAGGACTCCAGTGGCAACCTGTGAAGCTCTAGTGAACTCCATGCCCATGAGGGTTAAGGTAGTGCTGAAAAATAATGGTGGCCACACAAAATATTGACAGTTTGGGCCCAATTTGGACATTTCCACTTAGGGGTGTACTCACTTTTGTTGCCAATGGTTTAGACATTAATGGCTGTGTGTTGAGTTATTTTGAGGGGACAGCACATTTACACTGTTATACAGGCTTTACAGTTACTACTTTACATTGTAGCAGAGTGTCATTTCTTCAGTGTTGTCACATGAAAAGATATTATAAAATATTTACAAAAATGTGAGGAATGTACTCACTTTTTTGAGGTACTGTACATACTCATTGTGACAAACTACCATTCTTCACTCTTGGTACCGGGCTTTCTGGTACTTTTCAAGTATTACTAAATCTTTAGCCAGTGTTCCAAGAAATAATAAAATTAAACAATACAAAACAATGAAAATAAAAGCTTCCATTGAAGAACTACCTTTACTGTTAGATAGATCCATCACTAATTCAGCTTCCATACAGGTAAACCTGGATGGAGTGAAAACCAAACAGCCTTACTTTATACTAGTAATGTGCCCGTCATAAATGACAGTATCTTAGAATCTTATCTTGAATTGTCTATGTTGTCTCTCTCTGTGCTGTGTCTCTTTGTTCTGTCTATCTCTCTGAGGTGTGTAATGGCAGCAGTTATGCAGCTTGCTGTGGTGTGTGGTATGTTGTGTCAATTGTTGTGTTGTGTGGAGAGTTCTCTTGCACTCTTTGTTGTCTCTCTCTATGATGTCTGTATCTCTCTCTCTGTGCTTTTAGTCTCCCCTGGCTGTGTGTTGTCTATCTAATTGCTGTCTCTCTCTCTGTGATGTCTTTCCCTGTACTGTCTCTCTCTGTACTGTCTCTCTCTCAGATGTGCAATGGCGGTGATTATGACACTTGCTGTGGTGTTTGTCATGTAGTAGCTCTTGCTTTGTTGTATAGCGGATTCTCTCTCTCTCTTTGCTGCGTGTCTGTCTCTCTCTCTCTCTCCACTGTCTGTCTCTCTGTATGCTGTTTGTCTGTGTGCTGTCTCTCACTGTACTGTTTATCTCTGTGATGTCTCTCTCTGTGTTGTTTCTCTCTCTCTGAGGTGTGTAATATTACAATATTACATCTGCTTTCCCATTGATTTTCACACATCATTAATATTATGAGTTACTTGAACTCAAAAAAGCTATTCAATTCAAAATTACTCAAAATCACTTGTTACTTGCAACTCCTAATATTCCTGATTTCTTCCAAAATAATTGTGAGCACAGGCCCCGCAAAGGAATAAAAAAAGGCTGCTTTCCCAGTACTAATTGCCCCCTTCTCTGCTCAAACTCTATCAGTCCAATATTACTTTTGGCTTTATCATTTCTAAATGTTACCAGTACCCATGTATGTGATACTGGACCATATTACATTGTTCCCCATTAGATATTTTTATGTTACCTGATTAGGACCATTTTGCTTCATGTTAAGCAGTGATTTCAAAATCCTTATTTTACAGCCATGAAATATTTCCTGTGAAATATTTCTTGTAATTTACAGAAGCTTATTTCTATAAATAAAGCATCACAAAAGAAAGAGCAAACTAAAATATATGCCACATGACAATTACTAAACAACTAATAACTAATCTCTGAATTCTGGTGACAAAGGTAGTTATCATATATTCTTTATACACTACTGTAAAGAGGACTGAAGTTATGGCAGAAAATGAGACATGATGCACCTAAAAAATGCCTTGTAGAAGATTTTTTAATTAGTACATTTATATAAATATGTTGATTTCAAAAACCTTTTAAGTTACAATTAAGGTGTATATTTTAAAATAACACTTCTGTTTTCTAAATTTTCCTAATTGAGAACAAATGGAAGATCAATGGCAAAAACTTTGATAAATCACATTTAGATCCTTTGGAGATGGAGGAGGAATATTAAAGAGACAGAGTGAGGGTATTTAGAGAATGATTTCAAAACCATTTTCGGTTGTTAAATGTCAATCAATCTTACTGAATGACTCACTTAGCATGGACACATATGTTTTTCTAATGGGGAGATTATTGTTACTACTCTCTGGTTTCAGTTCCTCAAGTTAAACCTTTTTATATTTCCTCCTTGTAATATGTTAATTATTAATTGATCTAGAGGAAGGCAATCAAAAAAACACAATTGAAACATTGCCCAAACTCTCAGAGGGGGAAACAAATTCCCTCCTGGTCCCAAATAATGGCAATCTGGATGAATTTATTTAAAGTAACCATAACTCCTTTTAGGTGTCTTTTTATCTAGAGGAAATAAGGTTAAGTTGGTTAATGTTTCTTTATAGTCCCCTGATTCAAATTTTTTTTACCAGTCTCTAGACCTTTTCCAGCTCGTCAATATCCTTTTTTGAAGAGGTACCCAATATTGTACTCTATATTCCACATGAGGGTGCACAAAGGATTTATATATTGTCTTCCCTTCTAGACCCCTCTAAATGCATGCTAATATTTACTTGCCTTTTTATAGATACTGCTTTGTCTGTGAGCACTGTTACATAGATGGTTGTCCAAAAAAGCACTCGTAAATCCCTGTCCATCTACGATATCCCTAGATTTGTTCCATTAAGATTATAAATTGCATGTTTATTTTTCCTTCCTAAATGCATAACTACATTTCGTTTTGTTAAATATAATCTGCCATTCAGGTGTCCATTGTTCTAATCTATGCAAGTACAATTGCAGGGAAAGTATATATGTTTCTGATTTAATTACCTGGCACAACTTTAGTGTCACTAGCATATATGGAGACATTCTTTTCCAGTCATACTTCTAAATCATATTTTTATAAGAGAGGATCTAATACTAAACTCTGAGGAACCCAGCTTATCACATTAATTCAATCAGAGTATGTTCCATTTAGCAAAACTCTATTTTCTTTTAGCCAGTTTTTAATCCACATGCATATATTTACTGTAGTTTGTGTATCCCTTACTTTGTACAATAACTTCCTGTGTAGCACTGTATCAAAAGCATTTGCAAAATCCAAATAGACTATATTAATTGATATGCCTTGGTCCACGTTCCTTTGACATGGCCTATCCCTTATAAATGCATGTTGACTCCTACTTATTTTCTTGTTCACATGGATACATTTCTCTATACTATCCCTTAGTAATCCTTCTAAGAGCTGTCAGACTATAAAGGTGAAGCTTACAGGTCTAGAGATCCCTTGGATTAGCTCTTGCTCTTATTTATTAAGCTATTGTATGCTTTTCTCCAGTACCCGAGACTGTGGAGAGTGAGCCTTGAAATTAGATATAATGATATGGATGTTATAAAAAACAATTCCCTTAGATATATTTGATCAGCACCTAGTACTACAGTAACATTTATTTTTTAAGCCAATTTTGGATTTATATCTGTGTTTATCAATTATTTTGTGAAGAAAGTCCATTGGTACTTCCCTTGTGTATACAAGATAAAATAAAATAAATGTATTTAGTTCATTTGGCTTTTCCTAGTTGCTAATTATCAGTTGGCCTGTTTCACATTTTACGGTTCCAATATTTGATTTCCTGACCTTCTTTCCAATTAATATATTTTTCATTTTCATTTTCATTTTTAGCCAATCTAATAACTTCTTTGCAAGACTTGTTATACACCTATTACAGATTTAAAGATACCTCTGTTCCCTCTTTCTTGAATCATTTGAATGCCCGATTTTTACTACTTATCTTTAAATCATTGGTTGTAGTTTACTTCTTTTGCTTTATTTCTACATGGTATGTGCAGATATGAATGTTTATTAAGTAAAGTGTTAAATGTCCCTGTTAGTTATTTGTCCCAATCTATACACTGTATTGCTCCACATAAAACATTCAACGTTGTATTTTTAAAATTAAGAGCTTTTCTTGGCCCTTTATAACTTTTTTTTTTTATAAACTCACCCTTAGATGCAACTGTGTTATGATCACTTTTCCCCAAGGGTTCCCCGACTAAAACATTTGATATCATCATCCTTATTAAATTGCGATTCGACCAATTGAAAAGAGTTCAATATAAACACAGAGCATATATTTTTACAGAAGTTTTTAGTTAGAGAACTTCTATCCAAAAGCAAGGTCTTCACTAACTAAAAACTTCTGTAAAAAAAGTATGCTTATATAAAGCCGCATTCAATTGGCTGAATTGAACTTTAATAAGGCTGTATATCAATAATCTTTGTAATGACTAGATCCAAGATAGCATAATTATAATGATCTCCAAATGTACTAAAAATGTGCTCCCCTTAGAATAACTATTGGTCTGAATAATCCAGTTTATTTCTGAGTAGTTACAATGTCCCATTATGAGAACTTGACCACAAGTGTTTAACATCTTTAAGTTAAAAATATTATATTACATGAAAAAAAATTTGGTGTTAAAATCATGTACAGTATAGCTACCACTGTACTTTGCCTATGGAACATCCCTCATATGTGTCCAGCATACCGGAATTTTCACACCACTTTTCCATGATATGCCGGACACATATGAGGGATGTTACATACTTATAGCACCAAGGTTGTCTGGAAAAAATCCCACAAGCAAGTTTCCGAAATGTATTTTTAGAGACATGCTGAACATCATTATTTTGTAGTCTTCAAGAAACTAACTGACTTGTTCCTTGCAGTGTTCTGTCTTGCAGCTGCCCACAAAGTTATTGGTAACATTTTGTAATGATGACCATGTAGCTCCTTTCAATTCATTCAGTTGGCTTTCAGAATGTTCACCATTCATCGTTTCAGACTCATAAATATTCCTAACTTGATTTCAGTGTCACTTATTCTTGGAAATTTATTTTTCAAGTAAAGAAACCAGCACCATATAATTTCAAAACGTTTTTCATGAAGCCAAGGTTAATGTGCAATGGTGGCAAATATTTTTTTCAGTTCTAACCAATTGCAGCATACCACATTTTTGTTTCGTGGAATAAGTGATTTTTTTGTAGCCATTATCTTTGGCTGTAGTGTTTTTTTTTCATTTCTTTTTTCCCATTCATAAAAAAAGCAACAGTAAATAAACATATGTTGCTACCCTATTTCAGACGGTTCCATTCTTTCAAAATTAAAGCTAAACATTTGGCTTGTTTTTTTTTGGATAAATTAAAATCATGAAGCAAGTCATTAAGATAAGATTGAGCAAATGAGAAAAACTGAAAACTGAAGCCTAGCTTGATTTGTTGGATCACTATATACATGGTCTCCTGTGCTAATCTCATCATCACCAAAGTTATCATCATCCAGGCTCCAAGTTTGTGGTGCAAAAAAGAATAATGATACCAATGCTCAAAGGCAGCATTGGTATAGTATGTAGCTCCAGTAATTCATTCCACAATATAACTGAAAAGAAAATGTATGCTTCTCAGTTTTATAGTCTTTGTAGAGCTCCCCATATACTGCTGGTTATATATAGGGAAGGATCACTGTAAGGATCCTCCTATTCTAACATTTTTGGTAGTTCTTGGATAACAGTCCAAAGTCCAGGTCACAATAAATCATAGTTCTAGTAGTTCTAATGGGCCAGTGATAGAGATCGTTATCTGCTGGTGTGTGTGTCTTTACAGCTTCTCTGGTGTGCGGCTCCTCAGTCCTGCACTTTTCACAGCTATGCTCTTAGAATATCACATACATAGTTGTGAGCATACGAGCCATTGCTCACGCTTGCGGGCTCGTGCAGTGAGCCCGCAAGAACTGCGTCCCTAGCAAAGCGAGGGACCCGGTCCCCCGCAAATGCGGATCCTCACAAAGCGAGGGGCCGCATTAGCGGTGGGGGAGCATCCCACGTCGGCTGTGTTTGTCCGCAGATGGGGACCCTCGTGAAGAGAGGGGCCTCATTTGCGGTGGTGGAGTATCCCACATCGGCTGTGTTTGTCCGCAAATGCAGGCACTCGCGAAGTGAAGGGCCGCATTTGCGGTGGTGGAAGATCCAACGTCGGCTAACACACACACGCAGGACTTAGAAAAAAAAACTCAAAGGCGCCTCACACGCAATTAACACACACACGCACGAGTTAGAAAAAACAACAACTGCGTGGTACACACACGACAAAAGCGGCCGAAAATGGCGCGCAAAATCATCAGAAACACAAGAAATAAACACAACGAACACATAAAAAGCTTACTTACAGCAAGGGGGGGCATCCGGCACCTCAAAAAGTTA
Organism: Discoglossus pictus; assembly: GCA_027410445.1. Taxonomy (NCBI): domain Eukaryota; kingdom Metazoa; phylum Chordata; class Amphibia; order Anura; family Alytidae; genus Discoglossus; species Discoglossus pictus. Next base: position 245,143,001 of record CM050166.1, on the reverse strand, counting down.
ATTTACACGTCCATTTAAGTCGAAAAAAACGAGTTTAAACTGGCGAAAATCACCTAAGCAAGAGAAAAAATTGCCCCCGAACAAAACAAAACAAGGCTACAGACGTAACAATACTACAGTGACTTGCAAAACTGAAAAACATACTATGCGGCACGTACCACACTGATATTAACCACCATTTTGAAAACTACTACATAAAATGGCGGATGGAACGCAAATTGTAAGCTGGAACGCAAATAGCGCATGCGTATTGCGTTCTAACGGTCTGAGGCACTTGCAAGTTTATAAATACTGCCTACTTTCCAGAAAACTCTACATTTCTACTCAGGTGATGAACGGAGTGACTGGATAGTTAACTGCTGCTGTTACTTGAGAAGAGAATTGTTTCCTAATTTCCTACTTTACACTGTGCGAATAACAACCGAGAGGTAAGCTATAATATATTACATTTTATTATCAAGACAGGACAAAAAAAAAAAAACTTTAACTATGAAAATTTGATTCATGTATAGTGATATGTGACACGCACATTTATGTGAGTAGGCCCTAAAACAAACTAATGTTAATTGAAACTAATTAAACAAGTATATTTAAATGACATTAATTTACTGCAACTCTATATGTAACCTAAAGCTGAATCTTTCCTCTTTTTTTACTATTCAAACAGACTCTGCATCAACAGTGTCACTCAAGAATTTGCACCGTGCATTGTGAACCAGAATCCCTTTTAGAGAACACAAAGAGAGAAGAAGAGGTAAGATAGAAAAATACATTACATGCTGAAAAAGACCATGCTTTGCTAAATCAAAAAGAAGAAATATACAATTAACCATTTCGCTTTCTATTTCCAACAGACACTACAAGAAGATCGGCAGATTAAGATTGGCAGAAGTAGAAAAAATAAAGGAACTATATATGTTTAATGGCCGCCAATATAACAAATGCAGCAACCAAAAAGTGGTGAACACAAAATAGGATAATGCTAAATACATTGCCATAATATCCAAAATAGAAAAAACATTCATTTTCTCTGTAGAAAAACATTTAACCTTCATAAAAAAGACTAATTAAGCAAAAATAGTATGCAACATATGGTAGACACAAAAGAGGATTGTACCAAAAATCACCAAACACATAGCAAAGTAAATTAATATTCTTCTTTAATGTTTAAGAACCTATAAGCCTTACAAAGAAGCCTCAATAAGCATACCAAAAGTGGTGGACACAAAATAGGATAATGCTAAAAACATTGCCATAATATCCAAAATAGAAAAAACATTCATTTTCACTGTAGAAAAACATTTAACCTTCATAAAAAAGACTAATTAAGCAAATAAAGTATGCAACATATGGTAGACACAAAATAGGATTGTACTAAAAATCACACAAACACATAGCAAAGTAAATTAATATTCTTCTTTAATGTTTAAGAACCAATAAACCTTACAAAGAAGCATACCAAAAGTGGTGGACACAAAATAGGATAATGCTAAAAACATTGCCATCATATCCAAAATAGCAAAAACATTAATTTTCACTGTAGAAAAACATTTAACCTTCATAAAAAAGACCAATTAAGCAAATAAAGTATGCAACATATGGTAGACACACAACAGGATTGTACCAAAAATCACACAAACACATAGCAAAGTAAATTAATATTCTTCTTTACTGTTTAAGAAACTATAAGCCTTACAAAGAAGCCTAAATTAGCATACCAAAAGTGATGGGCACAAAACACGATAATGCTAAAAACATTGCAATAATATCCAAAATAGCAAAAACATGCATTTTCACTGTAGAAAAACATTAAACTCTCATAAAAAAGACTAATTAAGCAAATAAAGGATGCAACATATGGTAGACACAAATAGCATTGTACCAAAAATCACACAAACACATAGCAAAGTAAATTAATATTCTTCTTTACTGTTTAAGAAGTTATAAGCCTTACAAAGAAGCCTAAATTAGCATACCAAAAGTGGTGGACACAAAACAGGATAATGCTAAAAACATTGCAATAATATCCAAAAAAAAGAAAAAAATTAATAATTACAGTATAAAAAAAGGATAACTGAAATATATAAATACAATTAAAGTATTTTTAAAAGGTTGCACAAAAAACAGTATAGCTGAAAAAATCACTATAACAGATACAATAGACCAAAATAATGAAATATGCTATTCATTACAAATACATTCAAATGAAAAAACATTTTAATTTTTCTTTTACAACAGACACTGCGAGAAGACCATCGGACGAAGACTTTCAACAGAGGACCAACAAAGATTCTGCTTGAAATCACACTTCAACCAAGGTACAGTATAACAAGGAAAAAAAGAGAAAACTAAATAAACATGTTTGGACTGCATCCATGTCAACAGAAAAAAAAAAAAAAGAATAACAACCACTAACTATAACTTTTACCAAAATATAACTGACATATTTCTCATTTACCTCTTATTTGTCTTTTATGGACAATAATGTTTAACAGTAAATCCAAACTTTAATGTAGCCAGAAAAAAAAGCATATTCCATTAAAGGCTCAAAACATAGACTATGTAAAAATGTAACTCAATAAAATGTGTCATTCTAAATTACCAGTCCTAATGTACAATATTAAGTATAAAACCTAACCACACACATAAAATACAATAGTACTACAAATAGTACTAACACCCAAAAAACAACAATAGAAACATATTCAGAGCCCCAACATATAAGCCTTTAAATAAAATATTAAAATACTATTAGAACAGTCCCCTGTATGATAAATTACAAAGACTAATTTCTGCCCTCTACTATCACTATAAGCCAAAAAAAAAAAAAACAGCATAGTCCAGAAAAGTCTCAAAAAAGGATTCAATGAAATTTGTCATTCTAAATTACCAGTCCTAATGTACAATATTAAGCATAAAACGTAGCCATACACTTAAAATAGAATAGTACTACAAATAGTAGTAACACCCAAAAAACAATAGAAACATTTTCAGACCCCAACATATAAGCCTTTAAAGAAAATATAAAAATACTATTATAACAATCCCCTGTACGATAAATTACAAACACTAATTTCTGCCCTCTACTATCCCTATAAGCCAAAAGTACAACAACAAAAAAATAACAAACCAAAAAAATACACCTACTATAACTACAAGAAACTATAGTGTAATTACCTTGAGTGTGCTATGCATGTAAGGCAAAAATTACAACCTATAACAGAAAGTAAAAGCAAAAAGATAAAAAACACTTATTTAACAATACGAAGAAAGTACCCCTACAATCAACTTGAATCACATAGAAACAAATTGTTGATAAGAAACATTTTGAAAAACAAACTTAACATCTCAAAATAAACTAATGATACATTATTATTTTTTTACAGATTAACATGGCTGATAACGAGAGTAAACAAGAAAAGATAAGACGGCAAGTTAGAGAACGACGACAGAGAGCAGACAGCCAGCAGACACCGGAGCAGAAGGAACTTCGACGAAAAAAAGAATGCAAAAGAATTGCAAGCAAAAGACTATCAGCTGCAAAAATTAAAGATACACCAAAGAAAGCTACTGAGCAAACAAAGGATTTAGAACCCGTTCCTCAAACATTAAATGACATTTTACCTGAAAAAATAAAAGAGATACCAAGAAAAGCCATGAAAAAAACAAAGCATTTAGAGCCTGTTGTTGAAACATCACATGACATTTCACCTGATGAATTTGAAAGTCAAACTGCTATATGCTTTGCAAATTGTCCTTTACTCAAGTCTTTAGCAGTAGAGGTTCATAATTGTGGGGACATGAATACTCAATGTCAGTTTTGTGAGGGTTATTATTTTAAACAGGAGAGACCCAGAGATGGCCAATTTATTAGTTGCTGTCAAAAAGGCAAGTTAAAACTTCCAGAAAGAAAATAATTTCCAATCTATTTACAAAACATTATGACTGAACCTACTTTTCCAAACTACAAAAATTTTAAGACAAACATAAGATCCTACAATAGTGCCATTTACTTTGCATCTATGGGGGCAACATTAGCTGCTAATGTACCAGGACATGGTCCTTACTGTTTTAAAGTCCAAGGACAAATTTATCATCGTACTTCACATTTACATCCAGAGGAAGGAGAGCAAAGAAAATTTGCTCAACTATATGTCCTAGATACAATGGAAGCTGTTGACCAACGTATGCAGCTGGAAGAAAATAAAAAATGCTTACCCAGTGTTTTTATAGAGCTAGATAACATTATGGACAATGTGCCCTACACTAAAGCTTATAAAAAATTGGCAGAAGTAGAACATGAACAACAACTTCATGCACAAAGACATCAATTACCAATGCCAAAGGTCAATATGGTGCTTAAAAGAGACTGACATACTGATAAACGTCCTTATAACTTGCCAACATCAAATGAGGTTGCAATGGTGTTTCAAAATGATGAAGGAGAACCACCATTTCAAAGAGACATTATAATATATCCCAGAAATGAGGAGCAACCATTCATTAATATGAGTATCTTAAGTCCAAATTTAGATCCAATGACATATCCCATTTGTTTCCCACACGGAGAGGCAGGTTGGCAACCAAAGTTAACACTTCCCAGTTACCCAAATGCTAAAGCCAGAATCCGAAATAATGTTTCTATTCTTGAATTTAAAGTAGCTCAAATTGCCATTCCAAATACATTTAATCCAATTTTATGTGGTGGAAAACTAACACAACAATAGATTATTGATTCCTATTTGCAAGTTGAGGCCAATAATTTAAACTTTATAAAATATCAACAAGATAAACTACGTGTAGAACAATATTCTGGACTCATGGACTATGTTGCTGAGGTGGCTACAAGCAGAGACATGACAGCTGGCAAAGCCATAATTTTATCATCATTTTATCATCTTCCTTTCAAGGATCTCCTCGAAATATGAGAGAAAGATACAATAATGCTATGGCTATTGTCACCAAATTTGGCAAACCCGATTTATTTCTTACATTTACATGTAATCCCCAATGGCCAGAAATTACACAAAATGTACTTCTTTGCCAAAGTCCTTCCGATAGACCAGATTTAGTAGCCAGAGTTTTTAAGATTAAATTAAATGAATTAATACGTGACATCACTATAAGTCACTTATTTGGCAAATGTCTTGCTTATGTATATACCATTGAATTTAAAAAAAGAGGCCTTCAACATGCACATCTTCTCATAATACTTCAAGAAAAAGATAAATTAGATACTGGTGACAAAGTGGATGCAGTCATTGTTGCTGAACTATCAGATCCAGAACTATATGGTAGACTATATGAGATTGTTACTCATCGCATGATACATGGACCCTGTGGTGAGCTTAATCCACAATCACCATGTATGGAAAATAATGATGTTCCAAAGATTTTCCAAAAGATTATAGAGACAAAACCTATGCCAATTGTGATGACTATCCACTTTATAAAAGAAGAGAAGGAGATAGTGCCATTATTCGTGGCAAAAAAAGTTGACAATAGATATGTAGTCCCCCACAATCCACATTTACTCATGAAGTATAATGCCCACATTAATGTAGAAGCCTGCACTTCCATGAAATCCATTAAATATGTGTACAAATATATTTACAAAGGCTATGATGCAGCTACTGTAGTCGTCAAAAGTGCAGACAACCCTGAAAGTAGTGAGTTAGTACATGATGAACTTGCATCTCATGTAGATGCTCGCTATGTCAGTGCACCAGAAGCTATGTGGCGACTTTTAAAATTTGAAATGCATGATAGATCACATGCAGTATATAGATTAGCAGTACATTTGCCACAAAGACATTTAGTGTATTTCCATGCTGGAAATGAAAGTAATGCATTGGCCCAAAGTGAACTTCGTCACACTACACTAACTGCATGGTTTGAATTAAATTCCACAGATTCACAAGCAACACAATTCTTATATATTGAAATTCCATATCACTATGTTTTTGTGAATGGTTTATGGAGACCTAGAAAAAGCAGAGGAAATAAATTAATCCCAAGAATTTACACAGTCAGTCCAAGAGATGTTGAACGTTTTTGCTTATGAATATTACTTTTAAATTTTCCTGGAGCACAACGTTTTGAACACTTAAAAACTGTTAATGACATAGTATATGAATCCTTCAATTTAGCTGCAAGACATAGAAACCTACAAGCTGATGATACAGAATGGGAAAGATGTTTAGAAGAAACAGCACAATGTCAAATGCCACGGCAGATAAGAGAACAATTTGCATTTATTTGTATCTTCTTAAATGCTCCAAATGCATTAGCTTTGTGGGAGACATTTAAAAGTGATATGGCTGAAGACTTTATGCGATGATACAATGAACCCATTGCACACTTAAAAGCGTTAATGGAAATCCAAGAAGTATTTTTAACTCATGGATTAAGTTGTGCAAGTTTTAATTTGATTTTTTTTTAAATTCCAGGTCTTATAGATGACATACACTTTGAAGACTATGACATTAAACTACAAGTAGAAAGAGCAGAAGAAAGACTTGCAACTTTAAATACGTTACAATTGCAAGCATTTAATGCCATTAAAAATGCAATAGATGATGACATGGTGACAGAGCATTATTTCTATCTTGATGTACCTGTCGGATCAGGAAAAACGTATCTATATAATTTATTAATGAGTTCTGTACGAGCACAAGGTCAAATAGCACTGCCGTTTGCCACTACTGGAATTGCTGCACTTTTGATAGAAGGTGGAAGAACTGTACATAGTGGCTTTAAACTGCCAGTGCCTATTTTAGAAATTTCTGTGTCAGATATTCGCATTACATTATTACAAGCAAAGAAATTGAAAAAAAGTAAATTAATTATAATAGATGAGGCCACAATGATGTCATGCTATGCCCTCCAATGTATTGATCGTTTGCTTTGTGAAGTCATGGATAATACTTTTCCTTTTGGTGGAAAGGTAATGTTGTTAGGTGGCGATTTTAGACAAACATTACCTGTCATTTTACATGGAAATCGAATTGACATTATCGAAACCTGTATAAAGTCAAGCACACTATGGAAACATTTTACCCATCTTCAACTGCCACAAAACATGAGATCAGAAGGCCAAACTGATTTCAATGATTGTCTTATTAAAATTGGAGAAGGCAGAACAGAAAAAATACCACATTTACCTGACGACACTGTGCAGATCCCACCTCATATGATTTGTCACCAAGATATTATATTGGCTATATTTGAAGGTAGCATAAATAACCGGGAATATTCAGAGCTTGCCAACCAAGTCATCCTAACGTGTAAAAATAAGGATGCATTAATCCTCAATAATGACATCTTAAAAAAAATTAATGCACCACAAAGAAACTATCACAGTGCTGATTCTGTACTTGCTGATGACAATGAAAGTCAGGCTAACTTTTCCACTGAATTCATAAATTCACCAACTCCTTCTGGAATGCCACCACATATTTTGCAGCTAAAGAAAGGTGCAATTGTCATGTTACTGCGAAATATGAACCCAAAAAAACACCTATACAATGGGGCAAGATTAATTGTTCTACAATTAAAGGACCATTTTATAGATGCTGAAATTTTAACTGGTACCCATAAAGGATAGAGAGTTTTCATACCAAGACTAGATTTAGCACCAAGTGAAAGTAGTCTCCCTTTTATACTTCAAAGAAGACAATTTCCCGTCATTATGGCATTTGCCATGACCATTAATAAATCACAAGGACAAACGTTCAAATCTGTGTGTATTTTCTTACAAGAACCAGTATTTGCACATGGCCAATTGTACGTTGCGTTATCACATTGCAAAAATCCACAGGCTATTAAAGTTTACATTGAAAAGAATGAAAGTCAAAGTGATTTATTAGAAGATGGACGTATTTTTACTAAAAACATTGTGTGCTATAAAGTACTATAACTTTTCATTAAAGAAATAAAACCCATGTAAAACCAATTTAAAAGCAAATGCAAAAATATAAAAAAACACAATATAGAGAACCACTTTTCCAGAGACCAAACTATATGTGCGATTTAAAACAATTACTATAGCAACAAACAAAGTGAAACCATTCAAAAATACAAATCAATAGACAATGCAGTCATAATTAATGGAAGTACTGTTTATATATCATTAGCCTCACAAAACACTTGACTTGCATTATTTTCACAAATTATGTTAAAATGTTAATTAGCTATGTCACTATTTCTAATGTTACAAGTCTGAAATTTGTTTTGTCAAGTTCCTTACTTAGAGAGATAAGAAAGTTCAAGTTTTAAAATATATACTTTCAAGTTACTTAATTACAAATTATGTTAAAATGTTAATTAACTATGTTACTGTTTTTAATGTTACAAGTTTGAAAACAATATTTTCAAGTTCATTACTTAGACATATAAGAAAGTTCAAGTTTTAAAAAATATACTTTCAAGTTCTTTACTTCAACATATTACAAAGTTCATGTTAAGAGCTCAACCACGTTTTAAGTCACAATGTAAATATTGTCTTTTAATCCAGGAAGTAATCTGATTGCCAGTTTATGGGGAATTCATTTCTTTCCCTCTCTGATACAATTGGGTACGTTTCAAGGAGGGTTTTTACTGTTTGCCTTCCTCTGGATTCAATGTATATTTAACTTAACAATTCTTGCATGTTAAAAAAACATTATCTCAAGTTTACAATACTGATTCATTTAAAGTTCAGCTGTTTTTACATTCAAATGTTAATACTTTTAATACAAAATTAGGTTCAAATCTTAATTCCCTATGTTACTGTTTATAGTGTTCCAAGTTGGAAAAATATTTTTTTCAAGTTCCTTAGTCACACAGATAAGAAAGTACAAGTTTCAAAAAATATACTTTCAAGTTTCTTACTTAGATATATTACAAAGTTCATGTTAAAAGGTCAACCACGTTTTAAGTCACAGCAATAAACAAAGGTCAACCACTGAAAAATACAAAACAATAAACAATTCCGTCATAATTAATGGAAGTACTGTTTATGGAAGATTAGCCTCACAAAACACTTGCCTTGCATTATTTTTACAAATTATGTTAAAATGTTAATTAACTATGTTACTGTTTCTAATGTTACAAGTTTGAAAACAATATTTTCAAGTTCATTACTTAGATAGATAAGAAAGTTCAAGTTTCAAAAAATATACTTTCAAGTTCTTTACTTCAACATATTACAAAGTTCATGTTAACAGCTCAACCACATTTTAAGTCACAATGTAAATATTGTCTTTTATGTTAAACATTAATCCAGGGAGTAATCTGATTGCCAGTTCATGGGGTCAGGAAGGAATTGTTTTTTTTTCCTCTCTGATACAATTGGGTACGTTTCAAGGAGGGTTTTTACTGTTTGCCTTCCTCTGGATTCAATGTATATTTAAGTTAACAAGTCTTGAGTTAAAAAAACATTACCTCAAGTTTACAATACTTATTAATTTAAAGTTCAACTGTTCTTACATTCAAATGTTAATACTTTTAATACACAATGCTTTACAGTTACTGTTCACCAAGAGAACATTTTACAAAAATAAACATGTTTAATATCACAATACTACTTATTTCATCATAACTAAAACCTTACAAGTGTCAAATACGTATATTAATAACTAAACAACTTTCCAAACATACACATCTCATTGCCGTCATTTTTTGACGGGCAAGTCGCTAGTAACAATTTAATAGGGAAGGGGGACAGAGAGTGCACCACAATCTCCTAGTGCAGATCATTATATCACACCACATATACACTTCTCAAAACATATAGTTAATCTAAAACAGATACATACATTTCCCTACCTCAAACGTGTGAGGTATAGTTAAGATGTGCATATTCCATCCAGATTTCGCTAGGGTTGTCTGCTTCAGGTCCAGTTGATGGTGGGTTCTTTCTTGCCAGAAATGTTTTTGAGCCCCATTATTATTATTATCGTTTATTTGTAATGCGCCAACATATTCCGGAGCGCTATACAGAAGTTAAGTTACAGGCAATGACAAGTTCAAGAATCACACATTGCAAAGAATGGACGGCCCTGTCTTTGAGCTTGGAATCCAGTGTCAATAGCGCTTTCCCTAAAGCACCTTGCAGGATTGAAACTCGCAGACTTACAATCTAAAGGTTGAAGTGTGTATGTGGTACAGTAGGGAAAGAGTAATGCTGAGCATGTTAGTGTGGAAGGTTATAGGCTTCTTTAAAGAGGTGCGTTTTTATTGATGTTTTGAAGGATTTAAGGCAGGAGGATAGTCTGGTGAAGCGAGGCAAGGAGTTCCAAAGAATAGAAAAGTCCTGGAGGCGGGAGTGAGAGGAGGTGACTAGAGTGGTAGAAAGAAGAAGGTTGTTAGCAGAACGAAGAGGGTGTGTGGGGGAGTATTGGAGAAGAGAGCAGAGATGTATGGGGGTGCACTGTTGTTGAGGGCTTTATAAGTTAGGGTCAAGATTTTAAACTTTATTCTGGAGGCTAAGGGAAGCCAGTGAAGTGATTGACAAAGAGGAGCTGCCGACACTGAACGATGTGTACTGAAGATGAGTCTGGCGGAGGCATTTATTATGGATTGAAGTGGGGAGAGGCGAATGATGGGCAGGCCAACAAGGAGCGAGTTGCAATAGTCAAGACGAGAAATGATGAGAGAGTGTATTAGAATCTTAGTAGTGTCTTGTGTAAGGTAATGGTGTATTTTGGATATATTTTTTAGATGAAAAAGACAGGAATTGGTTAGAGACTATATGTGTGGGATGTAAGAGAGGGCAGGGTCCAGTAGAACCCCGAGACAGCGGGCTTGCGAGGTGGGAGTGATAATGGCATTGTTGACAGAGAGAGAGATGTGAGGAATTGAAGCTGTAGTAGAGGGTGTGAAGATTAAGAGTTCAGTCTTAGACATGTTGAGTTTCAGATGGTAGGCGGACATCCAAGAGGATATACTAGAAAGGCAGTCGGAGACGTGTGCTAGAAGAGAGGGGGGTAGATCTGGTGCTGAGAGGTAGATTTGGGTGTCATCTGCATAGAGATGGTACTGGAACCCAAAAGAGTTTATTAGGGTGCCGAGTGAGGATGTGTAGATGGAGAAGAGGAGGGGGCCTAGGACTGATCCTTGGGGTACGCCAATAGACCGGGGGTGAGGAGAAGAAGATGTGCTGGAGAAGGAGATGCTAAATGATCGTTCTTGGAGGTATGATGAGAACCACAAGAGTGCAGTGTCTCGAATGCAGAGGGAGGAGAGAATGTGGAGTAGAAGCGGATGGTCAACTGTATCAAAGGCGGCAGAGAGATCCAGAAGAAGCAAAATTGAAAAGTGGCCTCAGACCTACATCTAGCCCTCTAGATCTCTTCCCTGTCGGAACCAAACCTATCACACAATTGTCCCCTTTTTGACTAGGTGGTACTATGTAGTAGTGAGCTAGGTCAAAACTAAGGTCACGTAAGTTTCTTATTATAACATTTTTTTATAAATAAAATATGTGTTTTTTTTTATAATAAGAAGCCTATGTGACTTTCCTTTTAGCCTAACTCACTACTCCATAGGACCACCTAGTTCAAAAGGGTACATTTGTGAGATTGATTTTGTTCCTATAGGATAAGATTTGGTGTATGTCTAAACATGTATAGTCTATGCCTGTCTCAGTAATCATAAACTTTGGATTAATTTGACAAGTAAACCAGTAACATCTTACTATAATCTATTACCCCCCTCCCCCAAAACATCCTACTTTCAAGTAGTCTTGCTTTAGTACTAGTGTTTTATGCTATGTTAATGACACATAAAGAGCATACCCATCTTTCTTAGGTATCACCCACAGCCTACTCAGTATCTGAGTCACTACATTTCCAGCTGTGCCTTCCGTATCCTACATCAAGGCCTACCAGAAGAGGTACTCCTGATACTTATTTTAAGATATATGTATACACACACATTTGGATTGCCACTACTTTTTCTTAAGTCTTTTTCCCTGGGCTTCTCCTCATTGAATGTATGTAACATGTACTAAGAAAAGTAAAGCCCACTGTTGTGACATTTGTAGATAAAAAGATCATATATACAGTATATATTGTCTATTTTATTTGTCATCTAATGATGACTATTTGCCACTATTTACCACTGTAAGCACTTCATATACCCATGCTGAATGACCATTTATTACATGAAGAGTTAATTATTTTTGTCTCATACACAAGCATTTCAGAATTAGGCCACATAAATTCAGATGGCTGAGAAGTCCTTAGGGAAAAGAAGATAGCACTGTCTCAGAAACATAACACTCATTTGTTTTCATTTCCTCATTGTTTTAACCACGCATTATTAAAACAGATGTAGATAGAGGAACAATGCTTTATTTAAACCTAAAAAAATGAATCTGGCTCAAAGTATAACTAAAAGGCAACACTTATAATCCATGATATTTCATAGTTGGGCCATAGTTGTCCTCTAGAGTACATAAATAACCTCCATAAACCAGTTTAATAAACATATCATAATTATGCATGCACATAAAAATATGGCGGGAGGCTATTGCAATTGGAGGAAATCAGCCCTGTGACTGGGAGTGGGTGAAAAGGAAAACGTTTATCTATTAGGAAGAGGGGAATTTCGGGGCTTTTCTGTCTGTCGGTCTCTGGCATAAACTTCTGCCCTTTTGTATTTTCTTTGTTAATCTCCTTTAAATCTTTCTATCTTTTACTTAAAACTTACTTCATAGAGTTATATGCTCTATCACTGAATATAGAGACCAATTATAGTCTATGGAATATATATCTGATTGTTATACAAGCTTGATAAGATTTTATACACTTCTTATTGATTTCTATAAAATTAAAATTAACCTAAAATTAACCCCATCACTCATGGGGGTCTATATAGACCCTCATGAGACTATAATTTACCCCCTCAGTTCAATAGAGGTCTATACAGACCCCAATAAGACACTATTAACCACTATATTAACACTATAAGTGCCACAAGGGTCCTCCAGGACCTTCATGACACAAAGTCTAAGCACTACACTATTAACCCTTTCCTACCCTATCCCATTCTATTAACCCCCTCTAACTAATTAACCCCCCTCTACCCTATCCTATTAGTCCCCCTCTAACCTATACTATTAACCCCCCTCTACCCTATCCTATTAACCCCCTGTACCCAATGCTATTTACTCCCCTTTACCACTTACCTTGCCAAAATTACCCTCCAGCGATGCTCTGGTCTTCAGTTCTTTATCCCAGACAGGGCCCTCCAAAACTGTCCACAGGTCCTGTCACACCTACAAAACCAATAAACATTACAGTTAGTACAAACATACATACAACATGTAATATAATAAATTCTGAATGTTCCACTTACCTGTCCAAAATGCCCCTCCAGCGATGCCCCAGTCTTCATTGAGTTGTCGCCGGCATGGCCCCTGAAAAAAATATCCAGATGCAAATGGAGGTTTCCGCACATGCTCCACTCAAAAATTAGGAATGGCGCCTTCTGATTGACTGAAATTGCTGTCAATCATATTTCAGCCAATCAGAAGGTGCAAATGTTGTTTATTTATTTAAAAATTGAATTTCTTAACATGTACACAAATCTAAAATCAGGTGAATTTGTTTCTTTATATATATATATATATATATATATATATATGTCAATGCGCATAACTATTCACCCCCCTAAATTCAATACTTTGTAGAGCCACCTTTTATGGCAATCACAGCGCTAAGTCACTTTGGATAAGTCTCTATGAGCTTGCCACATCTTACCACTGGGTTTTTTGCCCATTCCTCCTTGCAAAACTGCTCCAGCTCCTTCAAGTTGGGTGGTTTGCGCTTGTGAACACCAATCTTTAAGTCTGACCACAGATTTTATACTGGATTGATGTGTGGACTTTTACTAGACCATTCCAACACATTTACATGTTTCCCCTTAAACCACTCAAGTGTTTGGGGTCATTGTCCTGCTTGAAGGTGAACCTCCATCCTAGCTTCAAATCACGCATAGAATGGTACAGGTTTTGCTCAAGAATATCCCTGTGTTTAGCACCATCCATCTCTCCCACAACTCTGAGTTTCAGTTTCCCAGTCCCGGCTGCTGAAAATGGGGATGGTGTTCTTTGGGTGATGTGTTGGGTTTTTGCAAGCGTTTTCTTTGATGGCCGAAATGTTCAATTTTAGTCTCATCAGACCAGAACACCTTCCTCCATACATTTTGGATTTTTAGAGCACTGGGCTCACTTCTCACTTTGGTACAATATCTACAGCAGTGATGGATTGCACCTTAATGAGGAGGGAGCTTTTGTGCTAGGGGATAGGATGGTAGAAAGACTGGAGGAATTTTTAAACTAGAAGGTGGGGGGAGGGACTAGACATAAGTAATGGGGCAGAAAGTGTAGAGGGTATAAGGCATGAATTTACAACTCATAGGGGAGGAGATGGGGGAGAGGTAGTATAGTCAATAGGGAGGTATTACAACGTAACTCAAGTATAGTGGCAGGCACCACAAAATGACAAACTCTTAACATAAGATGGATGCTTGCTAATGCCAGAAACTTGCCAGGAAAAATGGGAGAGTTAGAATTATTAGCAATTAATGAAAAATAGTATTTAATCTCATGACTGGACTGCTAATCTGGATGGTTATAACCTATTTAGGAAATATAGGGGCAATGGTAAAAGAGGAGAAGGGATTTGTCTGTATGTTAAGCCTGAATTTAAGCCTATAGTCAGAGAAGATATTTATGGTGGAACTCGCGGGTAAAAATACTAAAAATAAATGGACAACATTTAAATCCTTATAAAATATACCTACTTATCACCATATACCAAGTGGGAATAAAAGTAAAAGGTAAAACACATCCAATGTAGATTAGCAATGATTTAAAGATCAAGATATTGAGTAAAAAACAGGCATTTAAATTATACAAACAAGAGTGGACAGAGACTGCGTTACGGAAGTACAAAAAAGATAGCAAGAGCAAATCCGGGGAATTATAGACCAGTGAGCCTCACTTCTGTAGTGGGAAAGCTTATAGAAGGGTTAATAATGCATAATATACAAGTATATGTCTATTTGAACAGGATTATAAGTAGGAGTCAACATGGATTTATGAGGAATATGTCATGTCAAACAAATCTAATTAGTTTCTATGAGGAGGTTAGTAGGAACTTGGATCAAGGCAACTCAGTGGATGTAGTCTATTTGGATTTTGCAAAGGCTTTTGATACAATGCCACATGGGAGACTATTGACTAAACTAAGGGATACAGGAATAGCAGTAAATATCTGCTCATGTATTGAGAGCTGGCTAGAAGAAAGGTAGCAAAGGGTTGTTGTAAATGGAACATACTCTGATTGGACTAATGTAATAAGTGGGGTTAACTTGTTTTTTTTTTCTGTTTGTCTTCCTCTGGATTAATTACTAATTAAAAAAATAAAAAAATAAATAGTTAATTAATTAATTAATTAACAATTAACAACAAATTAATTAATAACTAATCCTCATATTTTGCAGATCAGTGGAGATCTTAAAAGATTGAACTTGATGGACTGAAATTATGTTTTCAACCTTAATTACTATGTAACTATGTAACTATAAAGCCCAACTCTATGGAGCATGCAGCTTATTGCCGTCCTATGAACAGATACTCCAGTCTCTGCTGTGGACTTCTGCAGCTCTTCCAGGCTTACCTTAGGCCTCTGTGCTGCCTCTCTGATTAATACCCTCCTTGCCCGGTCTGTGAGTTTTGGTGGGCCGCCGTCTCTTGGCAGGTTTGCTGTTGTGCCATGTTCTTTCCATTTGGTGATGGTGCTCCTGGGGATCATCAAAGATTTGGATATTTTTTATAACCTAACCCTGACTTGTACTTCTCAACAACATTGTCCCTTACTTGTTTGGAGAGTTCCTTGGTCTTCATGGCAGTGTTTGGTTAGTGGTGCCTCTCGCTTAGGTGTTGCAGCCTCTGGGGCCTTTCAAAAAAGGTGTGTATATGTAATGACAGATCATGTGACACTTAGATTGCACCCAGGTGGACAACATTTCACTAATTATGTGACTTCTGAAGGTAATTAGCTGCACCAGAGCTTTTTATGGGTTTCATAACAAAGAGGGTGAATACATACGCACATGTCAATTTTCTGTTTTCTATTTCTAAAAAATAGTTTTATCTAGTGTGGTGAAGTGCCACCAGGGGTTAGAAGAGAGCTCTTCAAGACTTTTCCCCAGGAGTGAGAGAGTTAACAACCTGCTCAAAAGGCAGGGTGTGGCTGCAATCAAGCACTGCAACATTCAGTTGGAGGATTGTTTGAAGTGTGGAACCTGTGAATAGGAAGCCTGAGACATCTCTGTGTGGCGAGAGAGAGGTCAGGGAGACCTGGAAAGCCAGTCTGGCTGCCCGGCAGTGTACAGCCAGCTCAGTTGAGAGATACTGAGAAGAGTGTCCAGCGTGATCGGAGAGGTCAAAGAGACACAGCTCCTTTGCAGATGGAGTGCAGGTCCTGAAGGGAGTAGACTCTAAAACAGGCAAGTGTGCAGGCCTGTGTTTTGGACTATATTATGAACTGCAGAGCAGAGCAGTGAGGGAACTGCAGATAAAAGTATAGGTAGTGCTTCAAAGAGGAGCTAGGATTTATTTTCTTTTGATTATTTTCTTTAACGCTGACAAATAAAGCGCAAGTTCTGTTAAACCTTACAAAAGGCTCCAGAGTACTCCATTGTGGTGCTGGAAAACAAGGCACGGATCCTGAGAGTGGCAGTGAATCTGTCACAGTACATATTTTTCTCATTTCACTTCACCAACTTAGACTATTGTGTTCTGATCCATCACATAAAATTCAGATTAACAAAACATTGAACTTAAGACTGTAATGTAACAAAATAGGTAAAAAGTTTAAGGGGGTGAATACTTTTGCAAGGCACTGAGGTAAATATAAATCATAAGAATAAAAACAAAAGAAAAATACACAAAGGCAGCACATAGACAAGATATATAGTCAATATGCTTTAGAGCAGTGTTTTCCAAACTAATTCAGCAACAGGATCATATTTGGGGTTTCAAAAGTGTTGATAAACAAACAGATTGGATCTTGGTCTACAGCACAACCCCCTACTCTTTTCATCAAAATGGTTACCCAGTTTCCAAAACCCAGGACTACAGAAGAAGTCCCACAACATGAAAAACGCTACCCAGGACCTCAAAATCTTTCTCAATGTCCATATGAAACCCATTCCCTGTTTTTTTTTCATAACATAACTTTTTGGCTATAGAGGCCATATGTCTGGGGACCTGCTGCAGAGATTTGCTACATTTCCAGTTCTATTCAATTGAACAAGCCCACAAGAAACGGGTGAAAGTCCTAAACCGTAAACCATGCACTCGTACGTAGCATTTCAGGGAGGGAATATGATCAATTAAGCAAGGCCATAACTACCGATTTAGAAACAGACAATAGAAAATGAGACCGTCATCATTAGGCCCGTAAAACATGGAGGTTACATGTCAATCAATTAGCATTTGGGGGTCCAATATGTGATCAGACTCGCAAAACCACAAAATAAAAAATAACATAATTGAATGCAAATACTGTTCTAGTCAATGTGGGTGGCCTCATATGTATTAACTCATTGATTCCCAAGATCGATATAAGCCCGAAATGAAACATAAAATAAAATGATTATTTAATGATGATTTGCAAGCATGAGACTGTTGTGCAATTAATTATAATGTCTTTCATTGCTTTCTCCATAATTTACAGTGCACTATTGATTTTTGTGAGTCCTATCTGGTACTCATAGGATTTTCTTCTACATTTGAAATTTACGGGTGTGAAAATATTTGCGGGCTTGAGGAATTGTTGCAATTGAATAGCGATTTGCGATTATAACTCTTGCGTACGCGAAAGATCAAAGGCTTAGATGGGGTATAAATTACGGTTGTGACCACAGGGATTTCAAGCCCATAACACATAGGCCGTTTGGGGCTCGCAAGAAAAACGACAATTGAATAGCAAATGGACTCAATGTGTTTTGGAAGCCATTGTCATACATTCTAGTGAATGCAATTTAGGAAACAGGGCATTAGAGTAACTTTTTAAATTAAGTTAAATAGATATCAGTTTGACTTTATGTTAATCTATCAATCATTTACATAACAGACAAAAAGCAGAGTCAAACAACTGGTCCAGTTAAAACAAAAAACTAGTGGGCGGTGATTAAGTAATAATTTCAGTTTAGCAGAATAAGTGCTTTTTGAGGTTGTAAATAGTTCTGCTACTGTTTGAACAGATTTCTACAGCCTATAAAATATTAAAACAGCCAAAAGGATGTAGATCAAAAGTGCTCAGGAACTTAAGCGCAAACAAAAGTGTTGTTTGGGGATCATTGTTAATCTCTGTGGCTGTGAAAGATAAACATAATTTGGCAGCCTATCAACGAAGGTTACATTTACTGAAGCTCACAATCTCAGGGAACACAATATAGAAGTGTTTGTTTTTTTCCCTTTATGCCAAAGAGAAGAAGATTGGTCTGAGATGGACATGAAGAATTTCTTTTATTTATTTAATGCATTCTATTTCTTTCTTATCTTTTGTAAAGGTAAATTATAGCTGGTTTCTAAAGCCTACCGAGTGAACAAACAAATGTTATTTCTTTTGTCATAGATCCTAACTGAGATTAATGTGATAAAATTCTTTCTTGACGGTATGCTTTATTACACCCTCATTGACCTCATTCTGGCAGCATATCCATTACATCACCTGTGATTGACTAGTAGATTTTACTTTTTCCTGTTCATAACTAACAGATTTTGGTTTCAGTTAATATATTTATTATGTATTAATATGCCTTCAAAGGTTCTGTCTATTCACATAATCACTTGTATAAGGAATATATGTTTGTCAAACCTATTACTCTCATCAAATCATTTAGAGAAATAAATGTCACTCATGGATGAATTATGAGAATTATGTGCAAAAAAATATAAATATCTATTTTATGTTTCTCTTTTTGAACAATGTGAACAAAGGAAACTTCTACAGATGTTACAGATGGTTACATTTTCATATGTCACATATACAAATATTGTTTTAATAGATTGCAAGTTATTTGGGCAGGGTGTTATATTAAATGGTTACCATTATGTAAAACTCACATAGATTGTCATGTAATTATTTTGTATTTTATGTAAAGCACATAGATGACAATATGTAAATAGAAACACATACAAAATACAAAAAAAAACATACATACATAAATACTCATGTTTAGTGAATTTGTCCTTGGCTCTATGACTAAATGTATGGAAAAAACTGTATGGAATGTAAGGAATATCACAGACATAAATTCATCTTTTTCATATAGGCTTTGCTGAGCTACCAAGTACTCAAAGGAATTTTAGTAATAGACAAACGTATAGCTTATAAGACATCCACTGTTAGACTTTGCGATACTGAAGAAATCCTCCAATGGACAGTCGTATATCAGGAATTAATAAAGCAGGGGCGGATCTGGGAAACCCCCAGTGCTGCAGTACAAGGACTTTTAAAAAAAAAATTATAAATGCAATTCCTGTATCTCTTAGATTGTACAATAGTCTTCCATGTGGAACTGTATCAAAAGCCTTTGCAAAATCCAAAAAGACTACATCCACTGAGTTGCTTTGATCCAGGTTCCAACTAACCTCCTCACAGAAGCTAATTAGATTTGTTTGACATGACCTATCCCTCATAAATCCATGTTTACTCCTACTTATAATCATTTTCAAATAGATATATTCCTGTACATTATCCCTTATTAACCCTTCTAAAAGCTTCCCCGCTATAATTCTCACATACTGAGCCAACATACGGAAATTCCATTTGCAATTTTTTTTGATGATAGAAATATCCAGATGACAGCATTTCACATGCTTATTACTGATTACACCAAGGTTTTCTGGGAAATAGTCAAAATGTGATTTTAATAAATGACTTGTGAAATTTTGCACTATATTACTTTGTAAGCCTCAATAAGCTTACCAGTCCCTTGTAGTTTGTTGTCTTGTAGTTTCCTAAAAAGATATTGGTTCCTTTTTTAAATGATTACCATGCAGCTTCCTCCATTTCATTCAACTATTTTTTTTTTAAATCATTAATCCACGACCCACAAATATTTATGTTTGCAAATTTCCCTTGTCAGTACCTCTCCAACAACCAACACGTTATCGAGGAGAGCTAAAACCAGGATGACTCAAGTTTCTTCATATTTCCAAGCTTGGAATCTAAAATGCAGTCTCTCTGTGTCACACACAAGAGAATAGCAAAATCGACTGAATTACAATGAACAAGTACTGAGAATATGGGCTTACATAAAGGAAATGGAGATGATGCAAACATGGTCTTAACATAAATATTTAGCATTGCCAAATGTCAACATTCAATCCTTACAATATTGTAAAATAACCCAATAATTAGGATTAACTTGATTGTTGGTGGTATAAAGCACTTATAAGTACAAGGAAAAAAGGAAACCAAGCATACTTTCAGAACCAACAAACCTGTCAAGGATTTATTTTACATGTGATATAAGATAGGTATATGCATATTTAAAATATAACTTTTAACTGTGTGTATTTAAACAACCCAAACTACAGAGAAAAAAAGAATTAATAAAAGTTATCATTAAAAAGAATTAAAACAAATTTTCTGACGTTTATTTCCATGTATTATATAAATTATATGTATCTGAAATACGTGTTATGTGCAATCGGTGAGCACAGATCCAGGAAGACTTTTTCAGTAATGATAACAGTAAGGTGTAGCTGTCTTCACAATATACACTTGTAATAGAGAGATTGATTGATGAGGAGGAAAACATAATTTTTTACCTCTCAATTCTGCCTCTAGTCAATAATTGTAGTGGCAGTCAGTATATACAGAGATGTAATAAGGTCCTTTATAATACACAGTTAATTGAATTTTTAAATAGAGAGCATTCCTCTTTTGTGGAGACACGATAAGTTATATGTCACAATAGGAAACCAATTTTCTGATAACTGGCATTCCTTACATGTGAAATTAGGACACATTTACACCAAAATATATAGTTTGAGTATTTCTCATAATATCATGAAAAGTTATATTTGTAATATAAGGAAATTTTGAAAGATATTCTGTCCTGATTGTTGTCTCTAAATAAAGGGGACCAGTAATAGGTATTTGGTATATTTGAATAACAGACACTATAGCTCAGCATCTTCTATGATAAATTCAGAGTTGTAATACTAGTCAGCTGTATGAGGGGCAATATGTATCAATACCTCTTATAGCATAATCGAGTCACAGGGTAATTTGGCACAAAAAGGACACTTTGTCCTAATGCCTCTTATAATAATTCCTTGTTCCTGATAATAGGTATGGATGCTCTCCCTGTACTTGATTATAATGGTTTATAAGGATCCGTTATTTATCCTCTAAAAATTTGAAGATTTTAGCTACTCTGTCATTTTGCCACCTGAAATTACATATTATAATACGTGGGCTTGTGGCGGATGAACCGATCTCTGTTCTCGTAGTGATAGCTTCTTGGTCTGCTCTCTATTTAAAAATTAAATTAACTGTGTATTATAAAAGACCTTATTACATCTCTGTATATACTGACTGCCACTACAATTATTGACTAGTGGCAGAATTGATAGAGGTAGAAAACAATTTTTCCTCCTCATCAATCAATCTCTCTATTACAAGTGTGTATTGTGAAGACAGCTACATCTTACCTGCCATCATTACTGAAATAGTCTTCCTGGATCTTTGACTACCGATTGTATATAACAGGTATTTCAGATACATATAATTTATAGGTGGAAATAAACGTCAGAAAATTAGTTTTGATTCTTTTTAATGATAACTTTAAATTAATTTTTTTTCCGCCCTAGTTTGAGTTGTTTTAATACTAACAATTAAAACTTATACTTTAAATATGAATATACCTACTGTACCTTATATTACATGTCAAATCAATCCTTGACAGGTTTGTTGGTTCTGAAGGTATACTTGTTTTCCTTTTTTCCTTGTACTAACATTCCATTCTTAGCAGAGATCAGTTTACAACTGTCTGTGTGAAAGTTCATTTTCAAAACCACTGACATCAAACGCTATTTTGTAAAACAACTTACACTGCAAACAAACTTTTACTCCAAGAAAAATTGTTAGCAGAAAGAACAAATTAATTACAGCTCTATTAGTGAAATAATATGGATTATATTGTTACAATAATCTATGGGTTATGATTATACTAGTAACTAGTATCAAATGTTATATTCAATTGTCTGTTCTGTCTCTCTCTGTGCTGTCTCTCTCTGTGTGTCCTCTGACTCTCTCTCTCTCTCTCTCTCTTTCTCTCTCTCTGCATCCTCTCCCTTTCTCTGTGCACCCTCTCCATGTACCCTCTGTCTCTCTGTGCACCCTCACTCTGCGCTGTCTCTCACTGCACTGTCTCTCCTTCTCTGCAATGTCTCTCTCTCTGTGTGCCCTCTCTCTATATGTGTACCCATTCTCTTTGTGTGTGAGCTCTCTCTCTCTCTGTGTCCTCTGTCTCTCTCTGTGCCTGCTTTCTCTGCGCTCTGTGTGCTATATGTTTATTTCCCTCTCTCCCTCCTCCCCTCCCTCTCTATCCCTCTATCTCCCTCTCTCCCTACCTCTTTCTCTGCCTCTCTCCTTCCATCCCTCTCCCTCCCTCTCTCTCTGCCTCCCTCCCTCTTTCTCTCTCCCTCCTCCCTCTTCCTCCCTCCCTCTCTCTCTGCCTCTATCGTTCCCTCTCACTCCCTCCCTCTCTGTATCCCTCTCTCCCTGACTCCCTCCCACTCTCTCTCCCTGCCTCCCTCCCTCCCTCTCTCCCTCCCTCCCTCCCTCCCTCCCTCTCTCTCTCTCTCTCTCTCTCTCTCTCTCTCCCTACCTCCCCTCTCTCTCTACCTCCCTCTCTTCCTCCTTCTCTCCCCTCCCTCCCCCCCTCACAACTGTCCATGCAAATAAATATAACTGAAAGCCAGGTACAAAATGGCCACAAAACAAGCATTTAAATTCCCTCCATGACTCCTTTTTGGTATAGGGTTACTTATTCTTGGAAAATAGTAAAAAAAATAGTAAAAAAACAGTAGCTTTTTGACCCATCAGTTTGACTGCTTTTGATCGATTTGAATTTTTTCATGGAGCCAAGCTTAATGTTTAATGGTAGAAAATATTTTTTTCAGTACTAACCAATGTATGGCTTGGCAAATTTTTCTTTCCTGAAAGAAGTGATTCATTTTGTAGATGTATTTTTTGGCTGTAGTGTTTTTTTCTATATCTGGTATGAAATTTAGAAATAAAGCAGCAATACTTATTATACTCAAGCTGAAAAGTAAAAGAGTAATCACTTTCTGATCCTTGAAAGTTTGCTAGGAATACTTTTCATACTGGATACTGGTCAATAGAAGTAACATACAGGTATTGGTAACCCGCTTAAAGCTACCCCATTTAGAGCTGATTCACTATAAAGCTTTTCCTGCCAGACCCATTTTAATGCTCTGATTTTCTGTAGCATTGCCCCACTATAACGCTGTTTTTGCCTGCTGGACCTCTTTTAATGCTCTGATTCGCTATAACACTTTTTTTTCTCCAAAGAAAACAGAATCTAGGATGATCCAGAAGCTTCAACATCAATGATTTCAAGTTTATATTTCTGCTAATGTTCAGTTTGTTTTAGTGTTAAGTTTGCTGTTTGTTTGAAGTTCCTATAAAACCAAAAAAGTTTAAAGTTCAATTGAAATTCTGTGTTTTTTTTTTCATGAGTTCCCCTATCCCTATCTTCCCCATGTTAAACTGCCCCATTTAGAGCTGTTTCGCTTAGGTTCCAAGCAATAGGAGTGCTATCTGCAGCTTTAAACGAGATATAGCTGTATTGTCATATGATTCATTTATGTGAACAATATAGGCTTGAAGAACAGATAGGGTATTTCTTTCCAATGTGCAGTAATACATCTTTCAACCCCCCGTTTGCAGAACCAGTCGACAAGGACCATTCATGGGATTATGCTGCTGTCCAAAAGCCTCCAATACAGAACCTACATAACTACAGTAAATACAATTTCTCTCTTTAGAAAAATTTTTTTACATTTTTTGACAGCTACAGAAATAACATATTGTGCTAAAAATGTCAGAAAAGTCAATCTGGAAGCTAAAAGTTTGGCTTGATTTTTAAATAAAGTTATATCACAAAACAGTTCATTAAGATATGATTGAGTTAGCAAATGAGGGTCAGAGAATCAATGACTTGCTTCAAGTCTTTGCCCTGCCAAGCCTAGTCATCACTAAAATGATCTTTGACCAAGTTCCAAGCTTCTGGTGGTTTTGGTATAGGGAGCTCTTGAATTTGGGTACAGGTCTCATAGCTGATGGTAAAATGTGTTTTGGTAAAGTGTGTTTTGACTTTAACACCTGAATGTAAATTAAGCAAATATTGCAAAAAAGAATAGTCCTTAGGTTTTCTCCACACCACTGAAACTGCAAGGATGCATTTGACAGGATGCGTTTAAGCAGCCAGTATTACCCATATAATAAAGCATGCATAGAGGGGCCTTGATGTATTCTAATAATCCACTTTGTAACCAAAATAAAGTTTATATGATTTCCTAACAAGTGGGATTAAGATTTTTTTTTTAAGATTTAAAACTTAACTCAGAAATTGGATGATTGACATATTTTCTAGGCACACTGACTATATTAAGTATACTACATGTTTTTGAAGCACTAAACACTTCAAAGCAAAATATGCATTATATGTATCGTTACTATAAAAAGATCTGAACATTGACTGATAGAAGAGTATAAGATTAAAATCAGACTCATCAGACTCTGTGCATGTCTAACCATGTGTAGACTTGACTATGACCGTGTAGTCTCATGATTTATAAACTTTGTTTTATGTTTCATAGTTACATAGTAATTGAAGTTGAAAAAAGACTTTTAGACCATCAAGTTCAATCTTTTAAGATCTCCTCTGATCTGCAATATGCGGATTACTTGTTAATTGATATTGACAGGTAAGAACAGGCAAAACAGTGACCTCATACTATCATCTATAAACCACCTTCCCAACAACCTACCTACTCAAGTATTTCTGATTCAGTATTTTTGCATTATAGGTTGTTGTTAAACATGAGAATGTCTGTCTCTCAAAAATCCTGGGTGATAGATACATTTTGATAGCATTTTTGCATTTACACAAAAGTAAAAAAGAACTAATGTGACTTGATTGTTTGTTGAACAGTGTATATGCTTTATATTATGTTTTGCAGTGGTTGCAAAGTGCTTAACTGAGGCTATAGCAAAATCTTTTCTCATATGGAATAAACACGACACACTTTTGTGATCTGTAAATGTTTACTCTTTAATCCAATACCATTTATATATATATGGCTCCATTTAGCATATCACTGCCATTATAACACAGTTTTCATGCATATTATAGGGGATGTATGGGAAAGGGGTAGAAAACCAACCCACAGACAGTCACTGTTTCAATCTTATCAAATCTTATTAGTGTGGAGCTGGTACCTAAATATAAATTAATATAAATACAGGAATGGCAGTACATATGTGATCATGGATTGAGAGCTGGCTAAAAGACAGGAAGCAAAGGGTTGTTGTAAATGTAACATACTCTGATTGGACTAATGTGGTAAGTGGGGTTCCTCAGGATTTAGTATTAGGTCCTCTTTGAGGAGTTGGCAACTATATGGCAGAGGAGATTTAATATGAATAAATATAAAGTTATGCATTTGGGAAGGGAAAATAGCCATGCAATTTATAATCTTAATGAAGCAAATATAGGGTTATCAGATATTGAAAGGGATTGGGAGTCTTTGTGGACAACCACCTGCTAAGCAGTTCTCAATGCCAAGCAGCATCTGCAAAAGTAAATTAACTATTATCATGTATTAGGAATGGTATAGAAGCAAGGGAAGCAAATATAATTCTTCCACTACACAAATTCCTAGTATGCCCTAATTTGGAATATGGAGTACAATTTTGCACCACTTCATAAAAAAGACATTTTAAAGCTGGAAAAAGTGAATATAATTCTTAGATAAAAAGGGCATTCTGGGTTATTCTGGATAATTAAAGAGGGAGTACTGATCCAGAGAGGAATCTGATCACCAGCATCAGGGGTCAGGAGGAAATTAATTTTTTTTACCTTTTGAGACAATTGGCAATTATTTTCTGTTTGCCTACCTCTGGATTGATTAATAACTAATCCGCATACTGCAGAGGAGATCAGAGGAGATCTAAAAAGGTTGAACTTGATAGACTAAAATTATTGTAAATATTCTTAGGCGCTCATTTCAGGCTAAGTCCTGTGTGCCTTAACTGCTGGCGCTCATCGCTAAGTTGTACGCACCACGCAACACAGTGTGACGATGAATCGTAGTTGGACAATTATAATATGTGATTATTAGTCCATTGAATACATAGTGCATACATTACCTGGACTTAACATGGAAAAACTGAAGGCAGGATTGTTCCAAGGCCCACCAATGAGACAACTTATGTGACCCACATTTCATAGCATCAATGAATGAAATTGGATAATGTGCCTCATCTTCATTTGTTGTTGTTGTGAAACACTTTCTTGGCAACAAGAAGGCAGACAACTACACACAGTAGAGGATATGTTCTTTCATTTCAACAGGCTTGTCTGTAACATGAATGTTAAAGTCCATTATCTGCACAGTCACTTAGATAGCTTTCCAGAGAACCTTGGTTACTTAAGCAAAGAGCAAGGTGAAAGATTTCACCAAGACATAAAAACAATGGAAGCCAGATACCAAGGTAGGTGTGATGCAAACATCATGGCAGACTATTTTTGGAATCTTATGCAGGATTATCTTGGCAGTTCCCACTGTCAGAAGTCATAAAATGAGCATCTTATATGTCAAATTAATGGAAAGTTTGTATCATTAACCATAAGCTCTATATGACATATATTCTGTATCTCAAAAACTAGAGCCGATGGGGGAAAACCGGTGCCATTTTTGGAATCAGCAGGTCAAATATACCCAAGAGGTGTAACATTTGAGGCACCAAAACGTGTGTTGGCCTGCGTTAGTGCTTATCGATTGCCCTGTAGATGTGCACATACAGTGTAATACATAAGTACATGTATTTATATACATGTTCTTACATGTTTGTGTATATATATATACACATATATATCACATATATAGTTGTAAGTGTACGTCATGTTCCGATGTTGGTCACGCTGTTGCAGCCTGTAGGGGTGCACTGCGCTCATTGCACTGTGAGCCCTTCCCAAATGCATAACGAGGCGAGCAGTTGAGGTATGCAAGACTTAGGCTGCAATGAGCGACAAATGCGCTCATTGTAGCACTTTACCGATCGTAACGACTTAGAGATGAGCGCCACAGGTGCTCATCGCCCGGAGAGACTCGCACAGTGCTGCTCGCGTTAAACCGTAGCACTTTGGAATGAGCGCCGCAGGCGCTCATTGCAGGCGAGCCTCGCTATGCAAGGCGAGCCGTTAAATAGTAGCACTTTGGCAATGAGCGCCGCAGGTGCTCATTCCAGGTGAGCCTCGCCAAGCGAGGCGAGCCGTTAAATCATAGCACTTTTTTACACAAGACGCGGGACTTAGAAAAAAAAATACGACATGAAAAAAAATACGAGATAAGCCGCAGAACCAAAACAATTAAAAAACACTAAATACACACAAAAAAATAACAAAAAGGTCACTTACAGCATGGGGAACCAGGCAGGACATCTGGGAGTGAGGTGGAACTCCAATTTACATCGATTTAGACGATTTATCAAGATCGAAAATCGGCTAAGCAAGAAAAAATGGGCGCAGAAAAAATGAAAACGAGGCTATACTACTACGAACTGCGTAAAACACAGCCACAGACGTATGTGCTCGAAAAAGAACGAGACAAAGGATGCACAATAACCGCGCAATGAGTAAAAAAGACAGTAGCGAGTACATTTTACAAAACGCAATTACACATTTACGCATTAACACAGATTTCCCGCCTTTGTCTCGCAGCACCTCGGATTTCCTGCCTAAAACAATGCATTTTGTCTCACGCACAAAGCCTATATATAGGGCACACTTGACACATAACTGACACTTTCTCATCAGGTGATGACAGTCTGACTGGACATTTTCTGATGCCGGAAAATCTCAAGAGATTGTTAGCTCTTCAGGATACTGCTTCAGCAATATTACATTCAAAAAGGTAAATATCATTAATAATCATTAATTATTAAATTATTACTTACTTAATAAATAAATAAAAAAAAGAGGAAATTTAATTAATAGAAAAATAATATCGTGCTTACCTGTGTGAAACAATTGTCAATAACATTCATAATGTACATTAATTAATTAATTAATTAATTAATCATTAATATCAAAATTAGTTAACGTTTAAGAATGTGCATAAAAAAGCAACACCTTGATTCATTAATTATTAATGTACATTCATTTAATAATTAATTTGTTAGATATCGTGCTTACCTTTGTGAAAGAATTGTAAATAACATTCATAATGTACTTTATTTAATTAATTAATTAATCATTACTAATTATTAATATCCAAAAAGGTTAACGTTTAAGAATGTGCATAAAAAAAGGAACACATTGATTAATTAATTATTAATGTACATTATTTTAATAATTCAGTTCTTATATATTTAGTATAAAATAACCCCCCCCCCCAAAAAAAGGGAATATACTCATGCTTACATCTTGACGTTAGATTTAGTCAGACATTACTTTAATATTAATGAACATTAATTGATTCTTATTTCATTAGTAATGTACATTATTTTAATAATTCAGTTGTAACATACTCATTTTAAAATACCCCTTAAACAAAAAAAAGGGAATAGACTCATGCTTACATCTTGACGTTACATTTAGTCAGACATTAATTTAAGATTAATACACATTAATTGAGTCTTATTTAAAGACTAACTGGAATATTGATTGTATGTTTTTAATATTTATTTCATGTTTTTAATCTATGCAAAAATATCTATGTTCAGACTGATTGATATGGATGAAGCAACATATTATACATTAATTTTACAATTTTGTATAATTGCAGTGGAGCTGTAGCTGAATGAACAGAGACAGTGACGTTTGGACCCATTGAACATCATAAGGATAATTTTGACAGGTACAGAATTGAATTATATTACTACAGCAAGATAATAAAGAATATGCTTTTTGGTTTTTAATCTAGCCAAATATATGTCTGTTGATGTTCATTTAATGATATAGATGAAGCAAAATATTAAAAAGATTCTCAATTTTATTTAACAGTTTCTTTGGATCTGCAAGGGAATCAACACACAGCTTGATGTTTGCAGCCTTTGAACAACATTAAGATCATCTTCACAGGTATAACATTTAATTTTGTAGTGATGCATCAAAAAAGGCAATATTATATTTTGTGAAAATGGAGAGTACTTATTGAGTCATTAACGTATAATATTTAGTCATAACTTTGCAACAATTTTTAACATTCACTTATGTAAAGTTGAAAAGACAATACTAATTAATAATATTTAAAAACAATAAGAAGCTTACAACACTTGCGGATTTTTTTTTTTTGAATGTATGCAGTGAAGTCAATCAAGAATGAATGGAATTGAAGGATTAATAATAGAAATATAAATATATATATATATATATATATATATATATATATATATATATGTGCAGCTATTTCCTATTTAATATATGTCAATAAAATACTTTGAAAAATGGTTTCATTTATTTCATTGTAAAAAAGTACAACATTGTTAAATGCTTGATTAGTTTATTCATCAACTTTAATGTAACAGTACAAAAAGTAAAAAAAAATATGTACACAAAACAAAGAACAAACAATAATTACATCTCTTTTAAAATTACAGATTAAAATGGCGGATAATGGAGAAGACAAAATTGAACGCAAAAGAAGAATGGCAAGGGAAAGGAAGCAAAGGTGGAGAGATGCTCAGACACCAGAAACTTCACAACGCTTCTGAGAAGAAGATCGACAGAGACTTTTAAATAAAAGAAAGATGAGTAAGAAAGCCACAAGTGAGTGTATTGGGGCTTCCAAGAAACGTAAAAGTAAACAAAAACATCTCTGGAAACTATTGTTGAATGATTCTATTTTGCAGATTGACTTAAATGTAGACACACAAGAAAACAATGTACATATAGAAAGTAGGTCTGATATCTATGTTGAAGAAATGCATGACAATGTGTTTACTACTGCAGTACAAGTAGATACTCATTATTGTGGGTTACTTAATATGGTTTGTCAGTCATAAAGGAAAGACCTACTGATGGAAATTTCATTAGTTGCTGTCAGAAAGGAAAGATGAAACTTCCACTAAGACACCCATTTCCATATTATTTAGAATGCATTATGAGAGATCCAACATTTCCAAATTATAATAATTTCAAACAAAACATAAGGTCTTATAACAGTGCAATTTCATTTGCTTCAATGGGTGCAACATTAGCAGAAAATGTACCAGGACATGGTCCTTACTGTTTTAGAGTTCAAGGTCAAATTTACCACAGAACTTCACATTTACACCCACAAGAAGGAGAGCAAATTTGCACAGTTATATGTCTTAGATACAATGGAAGCTGTGGAACAAAGAATGACACTTCCAGAAAATAAACAGTATTTGCGCATAGTCTTTGAACAGCTGGATAAATTTATGCAAAAAAACCTATATAGTCAAGCATACAAACAATTAGCACAGCTTGAAAAAGAACAAGAGGAATATGCTGAAAGACATCAATTGCCTACACCAAGAGTAAATATGGTGTTAAAAAGAGATCGCAACACTGATCAAAGAAGATATAATTTACCTACAGTAAATGAGGTTTCCATGGTGTTTAAAAATGAAGATTATGAACCACCTTTTCAGCGGGATATTAGAATATATCCACGCAATGAAGAACAACCATTTATCAACATAAATATATTAAGCTGTAATTTAGATCCAATGACATATCCCATTTCCTTTCCAAATGGGGAACCTGGATGGGAACCAAAATTACAATTGGAAAGTTATCCCAATACTAAACTTCGTATTAGATCTAATATTTCCATTCTGGAATATAAAGTGGCACAAAGTGCTATCCGGGATTGTTTTAATCCAATTTTACATGGAGGCAAACTCACTCAACAATGGATTATTGATTCATATCTACAAGTTGAAGCCAATAATCTAAATTTCATTAAATTTCAACAAAATAAATTATGAGTAGAACAGTATTGTGGATTAATGGATTATGTGGCAGATTTAGCTTCCAACAGAGACATTCCAGCTGGAAGAGCAATTATTTTGCCATCCACTTTCCAAGGATCTCCTCTCAATATGCGAGAAAGGTATAATGATGCCATGGCTATTGTCACAAAATTTGGAAAACTAGATTTATTTATTACATTCACATGTAATCCACAATGGCCAGAGATCAAGGAAAATTTTAATCTGGGACAAACTACTTCTGACCGAACAGATTTAGTGGCAAGAGTATTCAAAATCAAACTCAATTCATTAATACATGATATCACTAAAGCACACTTATTTGGACAATGTGTGGCTTTTGTTTACACCATTGAATTTCAAAAAAGAGGACTGCCACATGCTCACATACTTTTAATACTGCAGGAAAAATATAAGTTGAACACTGCAGAGAGAGTGGATTCAGTAATTTCTGCAGAATTGCCAGACCAAGAAAAATATAAAAAAACTTTGGGAGATTGTTACACATAGAATGATTCATGGCCCATGTGGAGAGATTAATCCTAATTCACCATGTATGGAAAATAAAAAATGTACTAAAGAATTTCCAAAACAGCTATTATCCATGGCCAAAAGGTTGATAATAGATTTGTTGTTCCATACAATCCACATTTGCTCATCAAGTAAAATGCACACATCAATGTGGAAGCTTGCACTTCGATTAAATCAATTAAGTATATGTATAAATATATATACAAAGGATATGAAGCAGCTACTGTTGTTGTACAAGGTGCTGCAAATGAAAACAAAAATCCAATTTTACATGATGAACTATCAAATTATTTAGATGCTCGGTATGTGAGTGCTCCTGAAGCAATGTGGCGCCTTTTGAAATTTGAGATGCATGATCGGTCACATGCTATCTATCGTTTAGCTGTACATTTGCCTCAAAGTCAGTTGGTTTGCTTTACTGCAGGAAATGAAAGAACTGCATTATATCAAAGTGAAGACAGAGATACCACACTTACTGCATGGTTTAAATTAAACTGTCAGGATACGCAGGCCAGACAAACTGGCAAAAACTGGCAACTTTAAATACTTTACAGTTAGAAGCATTTCATGCCATCACAAATGCTACAGATTATGAAATGGTCAAAGACCGGTATTTCTATCTAGACGGCCCAGGTAGATCAGGAAAAACTTATCTGTACAATTGTTTGATGAGTTATATTCGATCACAGGGTCAGATAGCTATGCCATTTGCAACAACTGGAATTGCTGCACTTTTGTTAGATGGTGGGAGAACTGTGCATAGTGGATTTAAGCTGCCAGTTCCCATTTTGGAAACATCAGTGTCAGATATTCGATTGAATTCCTTACAAGCAAAAAAATTTAAACTAACTAAACTAATTATCATAGACGAGGCAACAATGATGTCATGTCATGCATTGCAATGTATTGACAGATTTTTAAAAGAAGTGATGGATAATAAGTAATAACTCAAATTATAATTAAATATGAGATCTGAAGGCCAAAATGAATTCAATGATTGGCTCATTAAAATCGGAGAAGGAAAACATCCAGAAATACAGCATTTACCAAATGATTTCATTGAAATTCCATCAGAAATGGTTTGCAATGAATCACTCATATCAGCCATATTTCTAAACACTCTTAACAATGAGGATTACTCTGACATTGCAAACAAAGTGATATTATTATCAAAAAATATCGATGCCTTGAATGTAAATAACGAAATTTTAAAATACATCAATGCACCACGCAGATTTGATTCTGTCTGATGATAAAGACAGTGAATCAAATTTTAGTATCAAATTTATTAATTCGTTAACACCATCTGGAATGCCACCACATATTTTACAATTGAAAAAGGCGCAATTGTCATG
Source organism: Discoglossus pictus (assembly GCA_027410445.1). Classification (NCBI taxonomy): domain Eukaryota; kingdom Metazoa; phylum Chordata; class Amphibia; order Anura; family Alytidae; genus Discoglossus; species Discoglossus pictus. Next base: position 245,109,829 of record CM050166.1, on the reverse strand, counting down.
TTATTGCAAAATATTAATCCAAAAAAAGGACTTTGCAATGGGACCAGATTAATTGTGCATGAGTTAAAAGATCATTTTATACATGCAGAAATTATAACTGGAACCCATAAAGGTGAACGAGTTTTTATACCAAGAATTGATTTAGCTCCAAGTGAGAGTGGTTTGCCTTTAGTCTTTCAAAGGAGACAATTTCCAGTTATCATGGCATTTGCCATGACCATCAATAAATCCCAAGGACAAACTTTTAAGTCGGTTGGGATTTTTTTAAAGGAACCAGTTTTTGCACATGGACAACTCTATGTGGCTTTTTCAAGGTGTACTAATCCAAAAGAAATTAAAGTGCATGTTGAAGAAAACCAAACTCAGGGTCATTTATTGGACGATGGATGTGTTTACACCAAAAACATTGTCTACTATGAGGTGTTGGAAAGATAGAGGACAATGGTTTCATTTTAATGCCACATTTTATGGTACTCAATATGATTGCACAAAAACAATATTTCAAGTAAAACATCTATAGAATGGACAAAAAAACATAGAGAACAGTGGTTTGACTTCCAGTACAAAATTAAAGTACTCTGGGACTCTTTAAATAGGGGACCACTATTTCACTTATGAAAATCTATGTGATATTTGCAGAAAGGACAAAAAGAAAAAAAAAATGACAACAAAAACAACAGTAAAACATCCTTAAACAGATTGCAAAAGGTTCAAAGTTTCATATTAACATGATTGGCCCCACAAAAAAATTATCTGACTTTTTCATGATTTACAAGAGTTAAATGTTATTGTTTTATGTTACAATTTCAGATGTTAAATATGTGTATTTTCAATTTTTAAAACAGTTTGTTAAATATATATGTGGTATAGTCAAACATGTATTGTTAGTATAAATTTGAAGCATTTCATTATAATTGGAAATGTATTATTTAAAGACAAGGTATTGATTCAGGGAGTAATCCGATCACCAGTTAATAGGGTCAGGAAGAAATTAATTTTTTCCCTCTTTGATACAATTGGCCAAGTTTCCATAGGGGTTTTTTATTGTTTGCCTTCCTCTGGATTCAATGCTAATTTAGTTTAACAAGAGTTTAACAAAAATGTTACAAATGATAAAAAGCATGTTATTGTTAAAACAATTTACTTACTCTAAGTTAATATAGTCCGCAGTTACTCAGTGATAAATATCTATTGAAAAGTGTTAGGATTGTTAAAAAAATGTTGAAAGATTATTTAATATACAAATTGCATGTTACAAACTTTCAATATGTATGCGTTAAAAAGTAAGACATTATTATATTGTTATTATATATATCACAATTAAAAGACTGAAGATTAAAAAAAAAAATAATATGTTGGTGAAATATAAGTTGAAAGTTAAAAAAATAAAAAGTTAAAACAATAAATGTGTATTTATTTTTAGAAAAAAAAAAGGGACAAATGTAGCGGAATCATTTTGTGTTGCAAACAAATTTCACAACATTTAACTTTTATTGACCGTCATTTTTTGACGGGCACGTCTCTAGTAAATAATAAAGGGCAAGAAAAGCATGAACAGAAAACCAGTGGTGGGTCTAAATACCAAAGAATTGCTCACCAGGTCCTTGCAGAATTGATTGAACTATTTCACTACACATCATGTGAGACATTGCCATCTGCATAAGAACTGGCTGAGATCAGATGAGCACCTTACGAAAAAAGAGAATAAAGATAGTAACATAAAATATATATATATATATATATATATACATAAAAATATGTATATATACATATACATAAAATATATATATATATATACATACAGTGGCTTGCAAAAGTACTCACCCCCTTGACTTTTTACCTATTTTGTTACATCCCTTTCCTTCAATAAACACCTTTTTTTTTCTACCAGGGTATGCAAACTTTAGAGCACAACTGTATAAAGTAATTGTTTTTATTTATTAATATATTTTGATATTAAAAAATATGTGTTTATTTTGTGTTATGATATACAGTGCCTTGCAAAAGTATTCACCCCCTTGACTATTTACCTATTCTGCTACATTACAGCCTTAAGTTCAATGTTTTGTTAATCTGAATTTTATGTGATGTATCAGAACACAATAGTCTAAGTTGGTGAAGTGAACTGAAAAAAAATATATACATAAAACTATTTTTTAGAAATAGAAAACAGAAAATTGGCATGTGCGTATGTATTCACCCCCTTTGTTATGAAGCCCATAAAAAGCTCTGGTGCTACCAATTACCTTCAGAAGTCACATAATTAGTGAAATGATGTCCACCTGTGTGCAGTCTAAGTGTCACATGATCTGCCATACATATACACACATTTTTTTAAAAGGCCCCAGAGGCTGCAACACCAAAGCAAGAGGCACCACTAACCAAACACTGCCATGGAGACCAAGGAACTCTCCAAACAAGTAAGGGACAATGTTGTTGAGAAGTACAAGTCAGGGTTAGGTTCTAAGAAAATATCCAAATCTTTGATGATCCCCAGGAGCACCATCAAATCTATCATTACCAAATTCAAAAAAACATGGCACAACAGTAAACCTGCCAAGAGACGGCCGCCCACCAAAATTCATGGACCGGGCAAGGAGGGCATTAATCAGAGAGGCAGCACAGAGACCTAAGGCAACCATGGAGGCGCTGCAGAGTTCCACAGCAGAGACTGGAGTATCTGTACATAGGACAACAATAAGCCGTACGCTCCATAGAGTTGGGCTTTATGGCAGAGTGGCCAGAAGAAAGCCATTACTTTCAGCAAAAAAACAAAATGGCATGTTTTGAGTTTGCAAAAAGGCATGTGGGAGACTCCCAAAATGTATGGAGGAAGGTGCTCTGGTCTGATGAGACTAAAATTTTACTTTTCGGACATGTCTGGCGCAAACCCAACTTATGACATCACCCAAAGAACACCATCCCCACAGTGAAACATAGTGGTGGCAGCAGCATGCTGTGGGGATGTTTTTCAGCAGCTGGGACTAGGAAACTGGTCAAAGTTGAGGGACAGATGGATGGTGCTAAATACAGAAATATTCTTTTGCAAAACTTGTACCACTCTGTGCGTGATTTTGAGGCTAGGACAGAGGTTCACCTTCCAGCAGGACGATTACCCAAACACACTGCTAAATCAACACTTGAGTGATTTAAGGGGAAACATGTAAATGTGTTGGAATGGCCTAGTCAAAGCCCAGACCTCAATCCAATAGAAAATATGTGATCAGACTTAAAGATTGCTGTTCACAAGAGCACACCATCCAACTTGAAGGAGCAGAAGCAGTTTTGCAAGGAGGAATGGGCAAAAATCCCAGTGGTAAGATGTGGCAAGCTCATAGAGACTTATTCAAAGCGACTTGGAGCTCTGATTGCTGCAAAAGGTAAGTACAACGTATTGACTTTAGGGGGGTGAATAGTTATGCACATTGACTTTTTCTGTTATTTTATCCTATTTGTTATCTTCAAAGTTGTGGACATGTTCTGTAAATGAAATGATGCAAATTCTCAAACAATCCATGTTAATTCCAGGTTGTGAGGCAACAAAACACGAAAAACGCCAAGGGGTATTTTTATAAATACGCAGTACGGATGTAAGTTTGTGTTGATGTATGGTGTATTTGTTTGAGACAGAAAAATATCCCTTATTATTATTAAGTATGCAGCTAAATATTAATGAAAACATATTAGTTTTACACCATGCTGTCTGTTAATTCAATACAGTCTGCAGTAAATTAATTATAGGAAGAAGAAAGCTGAACTTCATAAAGAACTGTTAATCTGGACATATCAACACAGGAAACAAAATATGGATAATAAAAAATTCTGAGATTTGCTCCTTATTGGATAGTTTCTCATTTTTTTTTACATCATCAGCTGGCTCAGGAAATCCAAAAGGAGGAATCACCTTTTTGCCTAATCTATGATTTCTGTCTTGTCGTATTAGGGTAAGCTTCACAAATATTCTAAACACATTTTAGAGATTTTCTACTCAGCCTTGTATGTACTTTTACAATTACAGGGCCCATTTAATAGGAAGGATATGCTTGTTTCTAACATTCATATTTTTAATCATTAAAAATCTTGCTATATTATATTTGTACTCAACAAGATAATGTATTTAGTACAAAGCAGGTTGTTTGTGTGATCTATTGTCTGATGTATGTAATTACCTAATTGTTGCCAAAAAGATATTGATTAAGTAATTAGTACCAGGTGTTTTGCATCTAATTCATATATTGCTTTAATCCTATCTTTAATGAAGCACCTTAGGAAGCATTAAAAACACTGTTTCTAGTCTGAAAGCTGTTCTTTGACTGCATTTTGTACACAAACATGCCAACTTATATTTTTTATCATAAAAAATATATTAATTTATTAATTATGTTTATCAACTGTAAAATGGTAAGCAAAGAAATACATTTTTCTTGTCTGTTTACAGCTTTAATCCTCCAAATACAATTACATATATATTATAGAAGGAGATGAGAATAATATTTTTTTTTCTTAACAATAAAATAAAGACGTAAAATTGTTGTATGTTGTAAAATGTGTGATCTGATACAATAGCTTAATCACAAACATGGTTAATGATGAAAATGGTGATATTCTATGATACAATGAGAGAGAATATATAATTTAAGGGAACAGGAAGAACTAGGATATGGATCTGGTCCTTATGTTCAACTCTGCTTACACATTCATTAATTATGTGCAGTCACTTATATTATTACTAGTGACTTGCCTGGCTAAAAATGATGGCAATTAAATGTGTATGATTTGAATTCAATTATGCAGGTAATATGCGTAGTTGACACTTTTAACCTTTTTCTTATCTATAAAGAAGTACAATTATTATATGAATCCTGTTTATTTTTTTAACATGCAACTTGTAGGTTACCAACTAGTAAATCATGTTTTTTTAACAATAGTAACATTTTAATGTAAGAACAGGTTGTACAAATATGGCTTATATACAGACAACTTTTAACAAGACTTCAATGTGTATTTTATAAATATAACTTATTATATGCAACTGTAAGAAATCTAGTGTGAATAATTTGTTATAACAATTGTGAGTTTGTATCAAGACATTAGACCTCAAGTCTTTGTATTATTCCCACAAATATATATAAACTAGCGAATTGCCCGTCAAAAAATGATGGCAATGAAATCGTAAGTGAGCTAATGCTGTTTGGTGTGTAATAATGAAATATATAATACATTAATAAATGAATATACTTTACCTATTGTGAAGCATTGTGTTGAAGAGCTGCAATCTGTTTTGATGTTGCTGCAGCATTAGTGGTGTGGAGCTGCTGTGTAAGCGTGCTGAATGTGTGCAGTGTAATACTGTGCGTGCGCGAGACAAAACCGTTAGCGTAGTGGTGTACTTCCGCATTGGCGTAAAATGGCGGGTTATCTGTGGTATGCGTCTTTGCGGATTATCCGTAGGTGCTTCGTGGTGTTTTGCGAGTTTCTTGCGGTGTTTTGCGAGTGTGTTGTTTTGCGTGTTGAGAGTGCTGTAGCCTCGTTTTCATTTTGTTCGTCGGCCATTTTTTCTCTTGCTTAGCGATTTGATTAGTGTCTAAAGTGTGTTATTTTTATTTAAATGAAGGTGTAACTTGCATTTTTGAGGTGCTGGATGGTTCCTCTTGCTGTAGGTAAGCTTTTTATGTGTGTGTTGTGTGTATTTATAGTGTTTTAAATGTTTGTATTTCTGCGTGTTGCATCCGATTTTTGTGAGGTTGTAATGTCTGCTAACGTGTTTCGTATGGTGTTTGCGTGTGTAGCCTCGTTTTCGTTTTGATCGGCGGCCATTTTTTCTGTCGCTTATGAAATTTTTCAGTGTGTAAACTCTTTTATTTTGAGTGAAATGAAGGTGTAAGTTGTTTTTTTGAGGTCCTGGATGCTCCCTGTTGCTATAGGTCAGCTTCATGCCAGCAACTGAGGCCCTCGCCCACTGCCCTCGCTTCGCGATGGCCGCGGCTCGCTATGCGAGCCCGCAAGCGTTAGCAACAACTCGCATGCTCTCAACTATATATGTGATATATATTTTTATATATATATATATATATATATATATATATATATTATAGATGTGTATAAATTAGCTAGCTATATGTGTATGTAATTAGCTAAAAAAACAAGTCTGTGTGTGGGATAAGACAACAGGTGTGAGTAGCCCTTCTCAACATAACTCAGAGAATCACAATTGTCTAATTTACAGTAAAAACAGCAAGTCTTAAGTGTACATTTGTAGACAGCTGAATAAAAGGCTCTAGATGGGTGTATATGAGTGTAATATTACCACCTATATAGAAACCAACAGTCTAATTTCAACTTATAGCCAGGTATGACGTATAGAGAGGGTGTGTCATGAGCTACAATATGATATAAAAAGCCAAGAATCTATGGAAGACAGGGCAGCCAGCAAGCAACCAGCAGGCAACCAGCAGAGGTACCGGTTGGCCCAGGTTGAAGGAGCCTTCATGCAGTCCAGAGAGAAGTGTGCCAGTTGAGCCCAGCTGAGCAGATTCTGGTCCTGACCAAAAAGAAACCTGATGGAGACTGAACTTCCAAAACTGACCACAAGTGTTATTATCCTGTATCTTTATATTACATAATGTAGAATTCATATCAGTATTATACTTGTAAATATTGTCTTAATACTTCTTGTCTGTTATCTGTTTTGTCTAAAACCCATTGTGTAACTGTATATTAATTTATGTAAAATATATCTTTTAATTATAAACTTATTCATATGTTAGTTTATTTATTTGTCCAAAAGAAATTATTACTTGTAGAAATTATACATTAATTATTTAGTTATTAGTTAATTTCTTACAAGGTCATCATTGTATTAATGAGTATTGTAAACATGACATAATATTTTGTAACATGTACCTTGTAGACTAACAACTGGTAAACAAAATATGTATTTAATCCAGAGGAAGGCAAACAGTAAAACCCTCCATTGAAACTTAGCCAATTGTATCAAAGGGGGGATTTTTTTTATTCCTTCCTGACCCCATTAACTGCCGATCGGATTACTCCCTGTATTAAAATACTCCATTGAATTATACATTTAAATTGTACAACAAAAGCTCCTCCTCCTCTTAACATGAACTTTTAAATATATGCAATGAAACAACTTTGCACACTTTTTTCCAAAAATAGTAACATTATAAAAAGTTATTGTTCTAAAATGCAAGCAAAGTGTTTTGAGGGGCTAATCATGGTAAAAGGCTACTTCCATAAAATTAGAATATCTGATTTTGTCGTTAATTTTTGATGGTTGAAATTTTGTTCCTATTGTTGTAAATTGTAAAAATGACACATAGAGTTTCCTATGTGAGATAGTTGTTCTCTAAGACGCCAGACATCAAAGTTCGTCCGCGGGGTGTAACCACTGTCCTCTATGGTTTTTCTCTATGGAGTTTCTTATGGAAATAGTGGTCCTCTAAAAGGAGTCTGAGTGACATAACATTTCATCATCAAAATCAAACCACTGGTCTCGATATTTTTTTTTTTTTTGTAAATTTGTTCTTGAGATAAAAGTATTTTTGGGAAATGGCACATAGAGTTTCCTATGTAAAATAGCGGTTCTCATAAAAGAGTCCCAGAGATATAATTTTTTTCCTGGGGGTAAAACCACTGTTCTCTATGTTTTTTTACCAATTTATAGAGTTTCTTATTGAAATAGTGGTGCTCTAAAAAAAGCTTGAGTGACTTAAAAGTTGTTCCTCGAAATGAAACCACTGTACTCTATTTTTTTATTTATTTTTTCATGTGAAATTGTCATTGAGGTGATTTTTTTTTGTTAGGTCTGTGCCATGTCTTGTATTGTTATATTTTGTGGAATTAAAGTTATAGTACCTCATGGTAGACAATGTTTTTTGTAAAAATGCATCCATCATCTAATAAATCACCTTGACTTTCGTTGTTTTCAATGTAAACTTTAATAGCCTCTGGATTATTGCATCTTGAGCTGGTCATGTGCAAATACTGGTTCTTCTAAAAAGATCCCCACAGATATGAAAGTTTGTCCTTGTGATTTATTAATGGACATGGCAAATGCCATGATGATGGGAAATTGTCTCCTTTGAAGTACAAAAGGGAGGCTACTTTCACTTGGTGCCAAATCTATTCTTGGCATGAAAACTCTCTCTCCTTTATGGGAACCAATTAGAATTTCAGCATGTATGAAATGGTCCTTTAATTCTTGATCAATTAATCTGGTCCCATTACATAGGCCTTTTTCTGGGTTCATATTTTGCAGTAACATGTCAATTGCACCTTTCTTTAGCTGCAAAATATGTAGTGGCATTCCAGAGGGAATTAATGAGTTAATGAATTCAGTTGAAAAGTTTGTCTGACTTTCTTTGTCATCACCAAGTACAGAATCCGCACTGTGATAATTTTTTTGTGGTGCATTTATTTTTTAAAATATTTCATTATTGAGGAGTAATGCATCCTTATTTTTGCATGTTAGTATTACTTTGTTGGCAAGCTCTGCATAGTCCTCGTTATTTATTGTATTTTGAAATATAACTGATATGAGATCCTGTTTGCAAATCATATGAGCTGGAATGTGCACGGTATCATCGGGTAAATTTTGTATTTGCTCTGTTTTTCCTTCTCCAATTTTAATGAGCCAATCATTGAACTCATTTTTTCCTTCTGATCTCATATTTTGTTGTAATTGAAGATGGGTAAATAGTTTCCATAGCGTACTTGACTTTATACATGTTTCGACAATGTCGGTTCGATTTCCATGTACAACGACAGGTAATGTTTGTCTAAAATCTCCACCTAACAACATTACCTTTGCACCAAATCCAAATCATTATTTACATAGCAAACATCATTGTAGCTTCGTCTATTATAATTAATTTACTTTTTTAATTTTTATTTTGCTTGCAATTATGTCATTCGAATATCCAACACTGATGTTTCCAGAATGGGAACTGGCAGTTTAAATCCACTATGCACAGTTCTTCCACTTTCTAAAAAAAGTGCGGCAATTCCAGTGGTTGCAAATGGCAGTGCTATTTGACCTTGTGCTCGAACAAAACTCATCAATAAATTATAGAGATAAGCTTTTCCTGATCCGCCAGGTCCATCTAGAAAGAAATAACGCTGTTTGAGCATGTCATCATCTAGGGCATTTGTGATGTATTTAAAGTTACAAGTCTTTCTTCTGTTCTTTCTCTTTGAAGCTGAGTGTCATAGTCTTCAAAGTTTATGTCGTCTATGAGACCTGGATCTGCCAGATTAAAACTTGCACAACTTAATCCATGAGTTAAAAAGACCTCTTGAATTTCAATGAATGCTTTTAATTGTGCAATAGGCTCATTGTATCGTTGCAAAAAATCTTCAGACATATTTGTTTTAAATTTGTCCCACAAAGCTAATGTATTTGGAACATTTGAGAAGATACAAATTAATGCAAATTGTTCCCTCATCTGCCGTGGTATTTGACATAGTGCTGCTTCTTCTAGACATATTTCCCATTCTGTATCATCAGCTAGGAAGTTTCTGTGTCTCAAAGCTAAATTAAATGATTCATAAACGACGTCATTAACAGTTCTTAACTCTTCAAAACGTTGTGCACCAGGAACATTTAGAAGTAGTAATCATAAGCAGAAATGTTCAAGGTCCCTTGGACCTACAGTGTAAATTCTTAGGATAATTTTATTTTCACAACTCTTTCATTTTCGCCATAATCCATTAACGAAAACATAATGCTATGGAATGTCAATATATAACAGTTCCCTTGCCTTCAAGTCAGTAGAATTGAATTGAAACCACGCAGTTTGTGTAGTTTGGCAATGCTCACTTTGTGCCAAAGCATTCGTTTCATTTCCAACATGGAAATACACTAAATGTCTTTGTGGCAAATGTACAGTTAATCGATATACAGCATGTGAGCGATCATGCATTTCAAATTTGCAAAGATATCACATTGCTTCTTATACACTTACATAGCTAGTATCTACATGAGATGCAAGTTCATCATGTACTAACTTACTTTGTTTGTGATTTTCTGCACTTTTCACCACTACAGTAGCTGCATCATAGCATTTGTAAATATATTTGAAAACATATTGAATGGATTTTATGGTAGTGCAAGCTTCCACATTAATCTGTGCATTATACTTCATGAGTAAATGTGGATTGTATGGTACCACATATCTGTTATCTACCTTTTTTCCACGAATAATGGCATTTTGTCCTTCTCTTCTTCTATATAATGGTTAGCCATCACAATTCGCAAAAGTTTTGTCTCTATAATCTTTTGGAAATTCTTTAGTACATTTGTTATTTTCCATACATGACTGTGACTGTGGATTAATATCTTCACACGGTCCATAAATCATACGATGAGTTACAATCTCATATAGTCTACCATGTATTTGTGGCTGTGGTAGTTCAGCAATAATTGCTGAATCATCAGTATCCAATTTGTCTTTCTCTTGAAGGACTATCCGAATATGTGCATGTGGAAGGCCTCTTTTTTTAAATTCGATGGTATAAACATAAGCCAGACATTTGCCAAATAACTGAGTTATGGTTATGTCACGTATTAATTCAGTTAATTTGATTTTAAAGATTCTTGCCACTAAATCTGGTCTATTGGAAGCAGTTTGTCCAATTAGCAAATTGTCTGTAATCTCTGGCCATTGTGGATTACATGTAAATGTAATAAATAAATCTGTTTTTCCAAATGTAGTTACAATAGCCATGGCATCATTGTATCTTTCTCGCATATTGCGAGGAAATCCTTGTAAAGAAGATGGTAAAATGATGGCTTTGCCAGCTGGCAGCTCTCTGGTTGTAGCAACCTCAGCGACATAATCCATCAATCCACAATACTGTTCTACACATAGTTTATCTTGTTGATATTTTATGAAGTTTAAATTATTTGCCTCAACTTGCAAATATGAATCAATGATCCATTGTTGTGTCACTTTTCCTCCACATAAAATGGAATTGAATCCATCTCGAATGGCAGTTTGAGCCACTTTAAATTCAAGCATGGAAATATTATTTCTTACACATACTTTTGAATTTGGGTAACTGTCAAGTGTTAATTTGGGTTGCTAACCTGCTTCACAATGTGGAAAAAATATGGGATATGTCATTGGATTCAAATTGGTACTTAAGATACTTATATTAATGAAAGGTTGCTCATCATTTCTGGGATATATTCTAATATCTCTCTGAAATGGTGGTTCTCCTTCGTCATTTTGAAAGACCATTGCAACCTCATTTGCTGTTGGCGAGTTATAACGGCGTTTTTCAGCATGGCGATCTCTTTTAAGCACCATATTGACTTGGGATTGATTTGGGATTGGCAATTGATGTATTTCCTTTTCCTTGTTTCTTTTCTACTTCTGCCAATTTTTTTTAGGCTTGAGAGTATGGGTTTTGGGCCAGAATTTTATCAAGCTCTATAAAAACAATGGGTAAGCATTTTTTTATTTTCTGGAAGCTGCATACATTGTTAAACAGCTTCCATTCCTCTGGATGTAAATGAGAAGTACGATGGTAAATTTGTCCTTGTACTTTAAAGCAGTAAGGACCCATTAGCAGCTAATGTTGCACCCATATATGCAAAGGATATGGCACTATATTTGTTTTGAAATTTCGGTAGTTGGGCAAAGTAGGCTCAGTCATAATGATTTGTAAATATGCTGGGAATTGTTGTCTTTGTGGAAGTCTTACCTTGCCTTTTTGACAGCAACTAACAAACTCACCATCTATGATTCTTTCATGTTTGAAATAATATGCCCCACAAAACTGACAGACAATACTCATATTCCCACAATTATGAACCTCAATTGGTAAATATTTAAGTAGAGGACAATTGTGAGAAGATATATCAATGTGACTGTCTAAATCATCATTAGAATTCTTATCTGATTGTTCAGGAAAATTTTCTAAATACTTGTGTTTGTTATTTGCCTTCTTGGGGTTGGATGTTAGTTTGTCAGCTGGTAGTCTTTTGCTTGCGAGTCTCTCCCGTTCTGTTAGACGTCTAATTTCCTTCTTGTCAGGTGTCTGATGATCTGCCCATGTTTTTTAACATTCTCTAGTTTGACGTATTTTCTTTTCCTGTTTCTTGTCAGTATATGCTATATTAATCTATAAATAAAATTAATATATTAGTATTTTTCTCCTTAGTTTATTTATTTGTTTGAACTGCATTTTTTTCTACTATACGGTTGTGTGTGCAGCACTGTTTGCATTATGAGGTTAGCTTTATGAGATTGGACTTAGCAATGTATGGCCTCATTCAATTGTAATTTTGCCAATTGAATAAGGCTCTATATAAGCACAGAGCATATATTTTGTACTGAAGTTTTTAGCTAGTGAAGACCTTACTTTTGTATAGAAGTTCAGTAACTAAAAAGTTCCGTAAAGTAAATATGCTATGTGCTTGGCCGAATTGCAATTGAATGAGACCCTTAGTTAGGTTACAGTGTGTTTTGTGAAAGTGGCACATGAAAGATGATAGTTCCTTCTATTTTGTATGTGTTTTATAGGATTTTTTGTGCGCTACTGTTGTCATTACTTGATTAGGTTATGGAGTTGGGCTTAAACTTTTGCGCCAGAAAAAGAGTATATTTCCTTAAATTTTGTGTATGTTAACATCATTGGTGTTTTGTATTTTGTGTGCAACACTGTTGGCAACCAAAATTTAGACTTCCCAGTTATCCAAACACTAAAGAACATGTCAGAATTAATATTTCCATGCTTGAATTTAAAGTGGCTCTAACTGCCATTAAGGATGAACGTAATCCCATTTTAAGTGCAGGGAAACTGACACAACAATGGATCATTGATTCATACCTGCAAGTAGAAGCAAATAATTTAAATGTCATAAAATATCAGCAAAATAAACTATGTGTAAAACAGTATTGTGGCCTCATGGATTATGTGGCTGAAGCGGCTATAAAACAAAATCTGGCAGCTGGCAAAGCCATCATTTTACCATCTTCCTTCCAAGGAACATGCGAGAAGGATACAATGATGCTATGGCTATTGTAACTAAATTTGGAAAACCTGATTTATTTATTACATTTACATGTAATCCTCAATGGCCAGAGATTGATGAGAATTTGAACTTTAGCCAAAAGGCTTCTGAGAGACCAGACTTAGTCGCTAGAGTCTTCAAAATAAAATTAACAGCTTTAATAGATGACATAACCACCAGTCATTTATTTGGAAAGTGTCTGGCTTATGTTTATACCATTGAATTCCAAAAAAGAGGCCTGCCACATGCACATATTCTTATTATACTGCAAGAAAATGATAAATTGAATACAGCTGAAAAAGTGGATTCTGTTAATCTTGCTGAACTACCTGATCCACAACAACATGCGAGACTGTATGAGATTGTAACACATCGCATGATTCATGGCCCATGTGGAGAGCTCAATCCAAATTCACAATGTATGGAAAATTAAAAATCCAAAAAAGATTTTCCTAAAGAATTCAGAGATCAAACATTTGCAAATTATGATGGCTGTCCATTGTATAGAAGACAAGGTCCAAATGCAATTATTTGCTGGAAAAAAAGTCTTATGTGGGGCCATATAATCCACATCTACTAATGATGTATAATGCACATGTATAACATATAATGCAATGTTAAAGCTTGCACTTCCATTAAATCCATTAAATATGTCAACAAATATATTTATAAAGGATACGATGCAGCAACTGTCATGGTTAAGAGTGGCACAAGTGAAGAACACAATGAGTTACTTCTTGATGAACTTCAATCTCATGTTCGATATGTTAGTGTGCCAGAAGCAATGTGGCGGCTTCTTAAATTTGAAATGCATGATCGATCACATGCTGTGTATCGATTAGCTGTACATTTGCCACAGCAACAATTAGTTTATTTCCATACTGGCAATGAAGAAAGTGCTTTGGCACAAAATGAACATTGCCAAACCACACTTACTGCATGGTTTAATTTGAATAGCAAAGACAAAAGGCAGAAGAACTGATAACCACTTTCAATAATGATCAAATGTATGCTTTTAAAACAATTAAAAAAAAAGCCATGGATGATGAGCAGATGAAAGACCGTTATTTCTATCTAGTTGGTCACGGTGGATCTGGAAAAAACTTATCTCTATAATGTGTTGATGAGTTTAGAGGTAACAGTGAAATGATACTTCCTTTTGCAACAACTGGAATTGCAGCACTATTATTAGCAAGTGGTAGAACAGTGCATAGTGGATTTAAACTTCCAGTTCCATCTGTCTCAGATACTAGAATGAAATCATTTCAAGCAAATAATAAAAGAAAAATGCAAATGAATTATCATAGATGAGTCCAATATGATGTCATCCCATGCTCTGAAATGTATTGATCGTTTGTTGCGTGAAGTCATGGCTAATGATTTGCCTTTTGGAGGAAAGGTGATATTGTTAGGCGGTGACTTCAGACAAATATTATCTGTTGTTGCGCATGGAAATACAACAGACATAGTGGAAACCTGTATAAAGTCCACTATGGAAAGAATTTACACACCTCAGATTAGAGAAAAACATGAGATTGGAAGGACGAAATTAATTCAATGATTGGCTAATTAAAATTGAGGAAGGAAACACAGAGCTAATAACTCATTTTGAAGATGACACTGTTGAAATACCAGCCGAAATTATTTGCCAAGATTCACTAATATCTGCTATATTCCAAAATGAGGATTCATTTGAACTTGCACAGAAAGTAATATTAACATCCAAAAATAAAGATGCATTGAATATAAATAATGACATCTTAAAATTAATAGATGCACCACAAAAAAATTATTACAGTGCAGATTCCATACTAGCTGATGACAAACAGAGTCAATCAAATTTTAACACAGAAATTATAAATACATTAACTCCTTCTGGAATGCCACCACATATTTTGCAGCTTAAAAAAGGGGCAATTGCCATGTTACTAATAAATATGAATCCAAAAAAGGGCTTTGCAATGGAACAAGATTTATGGTTCAAGATTTAACAGACCATTTCATACATGCAGAAATTATGAATGGTACTCATAAAAATTGAACAAGTTTTCATACCAAGAATAGATTTAGCTCTGAGTGGCAGTAGCTTGTCCTTTGTATAACAAAGGAGACAGTTTCCCACTATCATGGCATTTGCTATGACCATTAATAAATCACAAGGTCAGACTTTTAAATCAGTTGGCATATTTTTAGAGGAACCAGCATTTGAACATGGTCAACTCTATGTAGCATTTTCAAGATGCACATATCCATCACAAATAAAGGTTTGCATCAAAAAAAGTGAAAACCAGGGGGAGCTACTACATGATGGTAGAGTATTTACTAAAAATATTGTGTATTATGAGGTGTTGTAACTTGACTATCCAAACAAAACAGTGGTTACATCCCAAAGACAAACTTTCATGTCTGTTGGGCTCTTTTTAGAGGAACGACTACTTAACATCAACAACTCAATGTGCCAAATTCAAAAATTACCAAAAAAACATTAAAAAAAAAAAAACAATCCCACAAACAGTACAGTGGTTTTATCCCATGCTGGTCTCTATTTACAGAAACCACTAATTCATTCAAATATTCAAACCAAAATAACAAGCAGGGCTGTACAAAACTTTTGAAAATAAAAAATGTGAGTAAGCATCATAAAGATTTAAAGCAGTTTTTTAAATGTTAAAGGTAATTGTTTTTTTGCATATAGTTAGTACTTAAATTGTATATAGTTTGGAATTGTAGATATGTATTTTAAGTTGATGTCTTTAGTTTTCATGAATGTAATTATCACTTACTTTGTATTTAATTAGGGTTTGCAGGGTATGTATTTAGCAGTTTTAGGGGAGGGTCAAAAGGGGGAATATTGTATTTTTCTTGTACTTTTACTGTTTCATTACACAGACTGTATTGATCCAGGGAGTCATTCAATCACCAGTGTCTGGGGTCAGGAAGGAATTTATTTTTTACCACTTTGAGAAGATTGGCTATGTTTCAATTGTTGTTTTTTTTTGTTTGCCTTCCTCTGGATTCAATATTGCTGATCACAGGAGCAAATAAACTTCACAGTCTCCAACATTAATTAATAAAAATGTCGAAATGTCTGAAATAACATGCAATGTTTGACAAACTAAATATGTTAACAAATAAATAAAAAAACATGTAGACTATATATATGGCTACGTTACTATAAAAACAATTAACACATTTAGTAAAAAAGAAATTAATTGTTGGCCATACAATAAAAATAAAAATAAAATTATATCATCACGTCAGAGGGACATAGCCTCACATTATGTGTTACCAGGCCCTCACGGCAGGTTTCAGGGGATCGTGTCCTTCAGATCTGGCCATCGATTCTTTTCTCACATACGTACCATTATGTCTGAGGCGTAATTTCTTTCTGGATATCTTCAGCTGGTATCTCCCCATCTTCAATAGATATTACATCATATCTATTCTGGAGTTCCAGTACAGGGGTTTCCAAAGCATATTTTCTGCTCGGAATTCCCAGAAATACAGTTATTGCATTACACTCTGGGAAACTGGGCAGGGATATGGAATTGAGTCCACATTGCACTTTCACTCTGTAATCCAAAACCATTTGAAACATTGCTCCTTTTAGGCATGAACTCGTATTACACAGCTTTATAGCATAGTATATGCATATGCATTAGTTAGGAGACCTAACTACAGACAGTACCATTTTGATCTTTATATGGATTTCACCTTGTACAACACAGTGTCATCAGCAAATAAGGAGACAATACTTTTCAGTCCTACTTCTAAATTGTTAATACATGTAGCAGAGGGCCTACACCGAACCTTGAAGAATCCCACTTGCCACATTAGTGCAATCTGAGAATGTTCTATTTACAGCAACCCTTTTTCCCTCTCTTTTAGCCAGTTTTCAATCTATGTTCATAAATGTACTACAATTCATGTATCTCTTAGTTTTCACAATAGTCTTCTATGTGATACTGTATCAAAGTCCTACACAAAATTCCAAAAGACTATATCTAGTGAGATGTCTTGATTAAAGTTCCTATTTACCTCTGAAACTAATTAAATTTTTTGACATGACCCATGCTTATAAATCTAAAGCTTTCCCACTAAAAAAAGTGAGGTTTCCAGGTCTATAGTTCTCTGGATTTGCTCGTAAAATGCTAGGTGTTTAATAAAGCAGGATCTGTGCAGCTGCGTGAAATTTTTAGGCCTACAACTACATATGAAGAATGCAGTATGGGAATCTCAGGGGAATCATTACATCTCATTAATCATCATGTACATCTCATTCATGTTACAGAACTTCTTTATCACATTCAAGTCTAGCTTTTCAAAAAAAAAAAACTGAGAGAAAATGATTAATTAAACAAATCAAAGTAAACTAAATATTTCGAGGCATTCCTCAATTAGAAGCTCAAATTTGAAGCTTGTATGTGCAACGTAAGACCTGCAATGGCTGTGAGCTTGACATTTTGCACATTTACAGTGCTATTAAATTAGAACATGCTGCGAGTTACGAACTTGAGAGGCAAACCATTTTTCGTTTGTTGGATGTGCGGCCGTGAACATGATCAATTAGTCAAACTCGTAGTTACTAGTTTAGATGGAGCCAAAGGAAACATGGATCATCAGAATTACATCACTGAAAATGGAGGGGATTTCAAAGTCTTACGGGGTTCAATTACGAGTTACGATCGGACCCACATTCCAGATATAATGCAATATTGATAAAGCCGTAAATATGATATTCTATTACATGCGAGTTCCATTATATGTATTAACACATTGGTGCTGGGATCGATATAACACAGAAATTAAACATAAAATAAAGTATTTTTGGGGCCGATTTGCGAGCTTGTTGAGAATGTTGTGCTATTCATTCTAAGACCTAACATCACTTTACCTGTTTATAAAAGTACAGTAGTGTGTATAGGTGCATTTAAAGTGCTACGGGTTGGACTTTACCCCCCACTTGCGGGTCCTCTCTAGCACTTGTTGGCTTCTTTATGGGGTTGAACACCAGTAATTTGGATGCAATTTAATAGCGCAATTGGAATGTAGCAGTTATGGGCTTGACAGATCAAATGATTTGCGAGCTTGCAAGTCGAATTCTCACGTCCTATAGGGTTTTCTCATTCCTACCCCGCAAGTCGTCGACCGGCTGGTTTAAGTGGCCAATTTAATAGCTGTGAGTCATGCAAGCTATGTTCAGGGCTACGATTCAACACATTAGGGGAATTTAAAGTGGCTCTATATCACTAACAGAGATCGGCACATAGAACAAGAGCGAAAATGGTTGATTACAAAGAAATAACCAATGAGATATTATTCTGAATTCATAACTAGTAGTAAAAAATATTATTCATTGTGGTAGTACATTTATGCTAATATTCATGTAGTTTCAGAAATCCCTATTAATACTGTAACTAAATGATCTGAAACTATCTGAATATCTGGTGAGATTCCTTTGTGGCATCCCTCCTACAGAAAAATTTTTTTTATTTCACACTGAATGATTCCTTTATAATTTAAAACGTTGTGCTGTCACAAAAAGAAAAGATAACTTGCAATCTGTATAAAAATCTTGTAAACACTTGTTGCAATTAAACAAAAACAAATGAAAAAAAAACAACCTTAACAAGGCTTAAAATACAAAAAGAAGAGCTGGTTAATGCTTCACAAAAAATGCAGTTAAAATGTCCACTTACATGTAAAGGGCTCATTGTGGCAATAGTTCATAAAAACAAAATCATTCATTTGCCCAGCAAAATTGGTAGGATGGCAGTGCAGGTCTGTTATAAAATAAAACACACAAAAAAAACTACAATTTAGAATTTGGCCCATGTATCTGTATATAAGAAATTCATAGTTTTTTTCCCTTAAAAATAAATAACAAATAAAAACTAAGGAACAAAGGTTCTCTATTTAATATTAGAAAACCCTGTAAGAGATTAAGAGAAGTAATTTACTGGATTTTCTTACACACTCTTGTCAATGCTTTGTTTCTCTAAAAAAAAATAGAGAATATGTTACAAATAGTTTTTTAATCTAGTTTTATAAATTGTTTAGCTGATCCTATCCTAGCTCAAACATTCATTTTTTTTCTTAAATATGTCTTACTTGATTAAGTTACACGTTCTCTGCATTTCATTTGGAGATTTTAGTCCATGATAAGGAACTCTAGGCATAAACAGAAAGTTTCTGTTCATCATATCTGTACCTTTTGGTTCCAACCAGGTGAGATTCTGCTTGCTCTTATTTTTTGTGTCCAGCAATTATATTGGGTATTCTTTTTGAACTAGGGGTGAAATCACATTTTTGTGGTTGCTGGCAAAATGTCCCAATTGTCCACTTGCAAGGCAAGATATACTATGTGCATTGGAAAATAATATTTTGGAGGTGCCTTTGTTTCTTATTCTCTCTCTTACAAGCCTCTCCGCTCTTTTTCAGTAATTTAAATATACTGACAACCCAATAAAATTAAGAATTTCCAACAGAGATTGTTTCAGTAAAGTTTTAATTTAATCTCATAATTCTGATAAGCTCTACACCAGATCAAAGTGTAAATTTATAAAACACAAATAATCTATCACTATATTGTTGTACAGGAAGTATCTTAAAAGCATTGGTAACCTCATCAGTTTGTCCAATGCGTGAATGATGGAGCCAGACATCTTGGAGAGTTAAGTGAGATGGGCACTAAGAGGTATTTCAGATAACATCTTCTTGTGAGTCAGGTCCGTGAGGGACTGTAAAATGAGTCAAACTTGCGCTAATACCCTGCAGTCCCCAGGAAAGCCATTATCTACTTTTTAGCTGTGGTGTGGGTCAGGCAGCTATCCCCTGAAGATCTAATCTGTCCACTACCACCCAGTGCCCCAGGTACTATACCTCTGCCTGAGCCCACTGACACCAATATGCTGAGGATTCCTTCCCAGGAGGTGCTGTATATGGCTATACCATCTTGCCTTGGTAAAGCACTGTTGCCCCTGCAGCAGCTGATCTGTGGGTGATAAATTCCAACTTCTTCCCAGCAGACTCCACAAGGCAAATGAGCCAATTACCCATTGAGAGATATTGGGTAGTCAGGTACTTAGCATTCCCTAAGTGGCTGAGCATATTATCCATGGGGGAATATGGGAAGCATCAGTCTTGGTTCTTTCATTCAGCTTACCATAACCATTTCAGAAGCATGTTGTCCAATCCTTCTTAGGTACCAGGACTACTGGGGAAACCAAGGGGCTTCTGGATGTTCAATCACCTTTAACCGCAGCATCTCATCCAATTTACTATGGATACTAGCCCTGACTGCCTCTGGGACCCGATGAGAGTGTTGCTTTAGAGGAGGGCAGTGAGAGCTGTGAGAATCTGATGGGAATCTAGGGGGGTACATGCCGGCAGGACAGAAAATAACTTGGTATATTGCGCAAAAAGATCAGACAGGTTTTTGGGGGAATTGTTAGGTTGAGGATTGGTGAACAAAATCTGCCTAACCATTGAGGGTAGTTGATTCCAGGAGGTTGGGCAGGAGCCCTTCCTCAAGCCTCTCAGATCATATTCAAGGGACCTTGAAACTGCTGTTCATACAGATGCTCAAAGTGGAGAAAACCTTGTGATAGGCAAAAAGGAGACATGGTTGAAAAATCTTACAATCTCCCTCTTGCTCCATGAAGGAACGGAATGGCCACGGGGTAGCGGATAGCATAGTGTACTACCATAAGGATGTACGTGCTCCCTATCTTGCTAGGTCAAAAATGTTGAACACTCAGGTGATACAAGGTTGGGTCTTTTTGCTCCCCCAGTGCCAAAATAAGGGGACATTGTGTGCCAGCTCCGGCAGGCAGCCTCTAAATTAGACTAGCCGTCTCTTCACTTTTCCGGGATCTCCCCCCACCTGGGCAGAGGTAACCCAGTAAAATAAGCCCTAGTCCCATACATACTCTTCCTCATTAGGGCCCTACTCTTTCTGGGTAGCTGTTTGCCTTACTCCCACTGGGGTCCTATCTTTCCTCTCCTGCACTAGCTTTGGTCTTGGCTCCTCCACACTTGCACCGGTCGTCCATCCACCACAACATGACAATACTGGTTACTCCCTGCGACATTAGGTCCATTGTCTTGAGTACAGTCACATGCACAAAACCTACTAGGCATTCTCAGACCAAGTATCAATGGGGTATGCAATAGGGTGAGAGAATACAATTATACTTTATGATTAGCTGTCAAAGATACTAGATTGGAGGTGTATAAAACACTGACAAGGACAACACACACAAAACACTGTGGGCCATACACTGAACCATACACTTTACCTCACATGATTTACAGGTAGACACTGGCAGTCATAGCACACACATACAGACAATGACCATTATAACACAAATCTGCTCAGCACATACAGGCACCTACTGATCAGCACATTACATGTAGGAAGACACCTACCATGGAGTAAGCACCCAAATGTCGACTGGCACAGACACTGACTAGAATAAAAGAAACAATCAAACATAAGCCAGCACATTAAACACAATCAGATTTTGACTTGCAAAGAACGCACAAGATATCACTAACATGCCCAACATAAATAACGGAAGGTAGTGGTGTACAACTAGGTCATATGAGAGCTCCTAAGAGCCCGGGGTTCTTATATCTTCGTACATGTGTGTTCTGGTTCTCACTATTTTAGCACACCTGAGTTAGTTGCATTTATTCTCAATGATTCCACCCTATCAATGCACAGATACAGTATAATCCTGGTTTATAGAAGACCCTCATTGAACTGAGTTGCTCACCATTGCTGTAATTTGTCACTAACTTGGACAGAACACAAACAGACACCGCCCTGCACAGCAAATGCAAACAGGCAAATAATATCACAGAACTCATTAGCAGACACTTCACCACTCGTTATTCACACACAGACAGTGACAAGCACACCACACATCTCAGGTAGGCAACTTAGCACACTAACTAGAGCAGTACTCATAAGGTGTCACCAATCAACACACATGGTGTTATTAACTACTGCCACAAGCATGCAAATACTGACCAGCACAAAACGTAGGCACAAAAATTTACTAGCATAGATCACATATTCATACATTGAATATTATATTAAAGGTTGACACTGACATTCACAGCACTCACAGCTACCCAAAACCATCACAAAAAAAATAATTCTAAAATGTGCTCTCTGAATTAAGAAAAAACCTGAGAATTCAGCAAAATAATGAAATAAGTATTGTGATGTGTTCTCGGGCTAATAAGAGAGAAAAATAGCAATAACTATTATACTGGAAAAGGGTAAATAAACCTAATGGGTAAAGACATTTTCTTTGGATTTATTTTTTTCCTTGATGACCCTTGACCTAATCACTTATAACATATATAGTTGTAAACATGTGGGTTGCTGCTAATGCCAAGCGAGCGCCGCAGTTGCTGGCAAGGAGCACCAAAGGCACTCCTTGCGCTGGTGGAGATGAGCACTGTAGGCGCTCATCCCTACGAACCCCTACGACTTTTGGACCGCAAATGCTGCTTGAGTCACAGACCCATAACACTGGTTATACAATGCTGCTACAGGCTAAATTTAGTCCAGGGCATCGTACAAAAACCGGGCACGCACTTTTTTGACCACTCCCGGTCCCCATGCTAAAAAGGATGTATACTACCTGCCCATGTCTAACGCTACATAACCCATAGACCTGACCTAATACATATTATTATACTACCATCATTTTTAATACCATAATACTCTACACCATGAGAGAACCAGCTTATTTTCATTCCAGATTATAGAAAATGTGTCCCTAATGGCCAGATCCATTGGAAAATGGTCCTAGACAGCCTGGGAGTGAGTTTCAAGCTTTAATGCTGCCCAGTCTCCCTGCAGGGAGGCAGCACTGTCTTATGCTGAGTGGCATGCCTGCCGATAGAGACTACCTATCCAATGATCCTCCAGGCACACTGCGCCAGCCTATGGCATTGTGCTGTACTCTGGAGTCCCTGGGGGATTACCAAGGGATGCAGTGTCAATGCTGCAGAGTCACCCTTCAGGCAGCCAGCGCTGCGTGGCGTGACTGTGCGAAGGAGACTGCCTATCCCACTATCTCACCTCCTGCCACCTCCACCCTACTGCAGGCCCGGATCTCAGCCAGCCGCAGTTAACATGAAGGGGAAAAAGTGGGGCAGGAAAAGGAGGAAAGAAAGAGAAAAGGAGCAAAGAAAGAGAAGAAAAAGAAAGGAAAGAAAATGGGGGTAATGAGGGGTTAAACTTGGCAAATTTGCCAGTGGGTGATGGGGGGGTCAATAACTGTGCCCAAACCCCCTCACTGGCAGTCTGTTTGAGAGCTGTATGCAGGCACTGTACTGCCTGTCAGCAGGGAGAACTACTAATCCCAAGATCCTCATGTCCCCGTCCGATGACATCATGCCATGCTCCCAAGCCCGGAGGACCACCGGGAATCTCTCTCCCCTCCTCCATCAGACTCCACTCTGCATGCGCCGCTGGCACCAACCCCAGCTGAGACCATGGGGTCCCCATGCAGCAGCCACACCAGTCTCCTTCTTCCTCCACACAGCAGCCACAGGATGCCGATCAGGATTGCAGGACAGCGCAGCAAGTGCAGGGGAAGGAGGGGGAGGGGAATGTGAATAAATGAAGAAGGGGAGAGAGAAAAGGATAGAAGAAAGAGAATGGAAGGAGATAAAGAATAGCAAAGAAAAAAAGGGGGAGGAGAAAGGAAGGACAGGGGAAACAGTGGGCATATCTACTCACATGGCTATCTTGGGAAATTATGGTGGAAAATGTCACCAAAAGCCTATAAATGGCTTCACCTCCCCAAGTTAGTCACCTCCTCCACATAACCCATCCTTCCAGGTCAAGTCGTCCCTCTTCCAACCACAGGCAAGCCTGTGGTGGCCTACAGGCCCTTCAGAAGACACATTAGGGATTCATTATAGTTTACCATGAGGGTCTACATAGACCACCATGGTATGGTGTTAATTTAGATTGCCATGGCAATCCTTTAAGTGTGCCTAAACTTTACATGTAAACTGAAACATGGATAGAACCAGCTAAATCCCTATTGAGAATTGTAAAGTGACAAGTAACAGCACTCACTACAATTACAGCTATACACTTAGCCATGATCAAAGAAGGGAATGGGGTTAACAAGACATAAAAGTGATGCAGGGATTTATGAGCCCCTTCTACCTATGCCTGACTACTCCCTCTACACCTGGGTTCATCATGCCTGACTACTTCCTCTACACCTGGGTTTACCTCCTAACATCACTCTGCCTACCTTAAATAAAGGCTGTGATGGTATCAATGGACCGTCATAGTCCTTATAGATTTTGGGGGTCTCTAACAGATCCCCAGTAGCCCTGTAGCTATCTCTCATGGGGGTCAACATAGATTTTCATGCCCTTTATAAATATATCTAATCTATCACAAGGACCACTAGCGAACTTCATGGGGGTCCCTGGAGAATCCCATGGCATCCTCCGTTATCTCCATGAGCTTCTGTATGGATCCCCATGGTTCCTACTATTAAACCTCAACCAGAAAGGTAATTTGGGGTATTTTTTTAAGCCCCTCTCTGACACCATGGGAAGGTATATATATATATATATATATATATATATATATATCTAGACCCGACACACTTGGATAATAGTTTCTGTAACTTATTATTACATTACAGGGCTATTATTATCAGTATAACACAGTATTATTATCACATATGAGCCATTAACATATTATTATTAATATTATTATTATTAATATTATTCAGGTATCCAAGTTACACACACACACATACATATATATATATATGTATTTATATATCACATATATCTGCGCGAGGTGCTCATCGCCTAAGTGCTCTGAGTTAATGGCTCGCCTCGCTACGCTCATCGCCTAAGTCATACGCACCACGCAAAGTGTGAAGACGTCTCGTAATTCGACAATTATGACATGTGATAGAGGTGAATTGAACTGGAAAGTCAGTGCTTCTGATTGGGGGGGGGGAATGGGGGCCTGGTGTTACTATCTCAGCCCTTGGGGATTGAATTATATGAACAGGGGCCACACCCTCTCTTGTCTTTCTTTTCTGTTTCTTCTTTTGTATTTCACTTTTCCTTTTCTCTTTTGTCTTGCCTCCTCCCTTAATTTTAGAAAGAATGATTTGATGATTGATAGTAGCTAAAAATGCCCATCGAGCTTGCCCATTCCATCAACCCCAAATTCCAGCTTATTAATCCTTAAAGTGAACTTCTGCTTACCCTAGGTATGTTTCACTCTTTTAACTGTTTTTGACTCTACCATTTCCACTGAAAGGCTATTTCGATTATTATTATTATTATTTATATCTTACACGTCAACATAATCCGTAGTGCTATAAATGGGTTAATATAAGGCAAAAACAAAATCAATATCAACACATTGCAAAGAATGGAGGGCCCTGTCTTTTAGCTTAGAATGCAGTGTACATAGTGCTTTCCCCAAAGCACCCTGCAATATTGAAAACTCACAAACTTACAGTCTAAAGGATATATATTAATCTTTATTTTTTCTCTCTTTCAATTTCAACTTTTCTCTGTCTACTCTCCTTTTCTCTCTCTCTCCCTTCATTGACTGCAGATTTTCAGCAAATTATCTTTGCCTTTTTGTTCTACTAGTTTGTTGGGAAAAAAAAGCTCTATGGTGAAGTTATTTTAATACACACACGAAAGATTGTATTTACAAAATAAATAAAAAACTGCAGAAATATGTCCACAATCTCTGACAGTACACACAGAAGTCTTATTAAGATTAATATACTTTATAGCCACAGAGTATTAATCAAAAGTTATCTACTTGATACTAAAAAGTCAATTATCTGATATAATGCAAATGTGGAACTTCTTTTTTTTAATTAAAGCTCACAAAAGTGTAAACAATCTGCCAGAATACATATATTAAAGAAGAGGTTATACATATGTATTAGGCCAAATAACTGATGCTTTTATTATTAAGTAGATAACTGTTTTTTATGTTTTGTAAGTAAAATATTCATGCATATATTAAATTAACCCAAACTTCACCATATATATTTTTTTTTGCCCTCCCCTGTAAATTACTTTTCATCAGTTGATTTACTCTGGGGAGGTTTCTCAAAATCTTCAGAAAAAAAGCTCATCATTTATCCATCCTTGAAATTGAATTGAGGGAGATTTGAGAGAGAAGCTGTATTGCCTCATATTACTGCTTCCACTGGTAGTGGATAAGTACCATTTATTATTGATGAAGCATGCCAAGGCACCAGCTGTGCAATACCGTACTGATGCCCTCATCCTTATAGGATAGGCTTATTGTGCCAGGGGAAAGGGACCCACTGAGATGGGTTAACAAGGGCATTTCCAAACAAACAGCCTGCTGGAACTAAAATTTGAGCCCTGCGCCCTGCGGTGACCCAGGCACCAACAGATCACCAAGGCAACAGACATTATGGGTGGGGCTCTCAACCTCCCCCTCAAACATCTGCTATGCATCCGGGCAGCCAGAATACCAGAGGGGAGTTTTTTTTTTGGGTGCCAGCAGCTGCGGCATATGCTCAGGGATTGCCCTCAATGAATATCTAGACGAGTGGAGACCACTGCTAGACCAGTGTATTTTCTGGGTGAGTGGGACCTAGCCACAGGGCACTCCAATGCAGCTCAGCCAGAGCCACAAGCAGCTGAGTGGTGTACCCACCTCCACAATCTCGAGAGGAAACAGAAGTACCACAAGGGACATCATTTGCAACCTGTTTGGGTACAAGGGCGTAAGGTGACTGGCTTCAGGGATTCAGGAGCCGCAGTCACGATTGTACACCCTGATTTTGTTCCACATTCTGCAAAATTACCTAAAGACATGATGGTGATGGTTGCTGGAGGGGAGGAATTTGCAATCCCAGTTGCGCGGTTGCATTTGGATTGGGGCACTGAGAAAGGGATCCGGAAAGTGGGGGTGATGGTAGGGTTTCCAGTTGAAGTTTTGTGGGGCAATGATCTAGGGAACATGGAAAGTTGGTATGTGTACCCTATCACCAGGGCTCAGGCCATGATAGCAAGGAATACTACTGAGAACCAGAATATACAGACCCTGAGGTAGTCCATTGCCTGCTACAAATTTGGGAGGAAGCTGGGCTAGCATAGAGGAATTAAAAGCAGCATTAGCCCAGGATGAGACGCTGGCTGGGGTGAGAGGGAAAGCAGATAGGCAGGAAATAGGGTCAGAGAAAGATAGTTATAAATGGGACAAGGGATTGCTATATAGGATGACTGCAGTAAGTAAGGAACAGGCTGGTAGAGAACCAGGCAAGCAAATTGTGGCCCTTAAGAAGTATAGAAGTAGCTTATTGACTTTGGCACATGAAGAGCCTATGGCTGGGCATTTAGGGGTAAAAAAGATCAGACTCTGCATAACTGGGGTGTTTTATTGGCCTGGGGTAAACAAGGATTTGAAGGATTATTGTAACTCTTGTGATGCCTGTCAGCTCCATGGACCCTTTGGGAAGGGAACTAGTGCTCCCCTGCAATCCATGCCTATCATGGATGTGCCCTTCTAGAGGGTAGCTGTGGATATTGTAGGTCCCTTGGCTAGACCTAGCAAGACTGGGAAACAGTTCATAGTTAACATAGTGGATTATGCCACTCCGTGTCCAGAAGATGTAGCTCTGTCCAATATATCAGATCACAAGGTAGCAGAAGCTTTAATGTAAGTATTTTCTAGGACAGGATTTCCCCAACAGATCTTATTTGACCAAGGAACTCAGTTCATGGCCAAAGTTACTGAAAAACTATGGACCTTATGTGGTATAAAGCATATGACGTCCTCTCCCTATCATCCCCAAACCAATGGACTCTGTGAAAGGTTTAATGGAACTCTGAAACAAATAATCCATACTTTTACAGATCAGGAGAAAGAATGGGAAAAGCTATTACCCTATATTCTCTTTGCCTATAGAGAAGTGCCACGAGAGTCAACTGGGTTTTCTCCATTTGAGCTCCTGTATGGCAGACAAATCAGAGGTCCATTAAACCTGATAAGGGAAGCTTGGGAGGGGGAATATGGAAGCTATGAGGTGGCAGTAGCCACCTACCTATGTGGTAGCGTTCAGGGAAAAATTGGCCATGCTAATGGGTTAGTCAGGGAGAATATGCGTAAAGCACAGGCAGAGGATCAGAAATACTATAATCCAGGTACCAGTGAGAGGGAATTAGAGGTGGGAATGGAAGTATTAATAATGGTAGCCAGTCCCCAGGATAAACTCCAGGCTATGTGGGAAGGGCCCTACCAAGTGACCAAAAAATGAAACCCCCATAAGTATGTGGTGATGACAAACCTAGATAGGAAAATCACTAGAGTAGCCCACATAAATAGATTAAAGGTATACCAGAAACGACCTGCCAACCTACTAGCCATCTGTTTACCCACAGGGAGTTATCCAGAAGAAGGGCAATTACCATCTAAAGCACATCACAAATATTTTGCAGACCATCAGTCAGGCTAGGCTTACCGTTAGACCTGACAAGTGTCAGTGGGCCAGGGCAGAGGTGCAGTATTTGGGCCATAGGGTAGGAAATGGGAAGTTGAGACCAGAACCAGCAAAAATAGAGGGTATAGCCGCCTGGCCCACTCCCAAAACTAAGAAGCAGGTAATGGCTTTTTTGGGTACAGCCAAGCCCTTGACGGACGTGACCAAGAAGAAATGGCCCAGGGAAGTGACATGTACCCCTGCCTGTGAACTCACCTTCCAAGCCCTGAAGGATGCCCTAAACTGCTCGCCTGTACTAGCCTCCCCGGATTACAGCAAACTATTTGTGGTACAGACTGATGCGTCTACCTATGGCATTGAAGCTATTCTGAGCCAAATGGACGACCAAGGAACAGAAAATCCTATTGCCTACCTCAGCAGGAAGCTGCTGAATCGAGAGATAGCCTATGCCACTCTTGAAAAGGAATGTTTGGCTGTGGTGTGGGCTCTAAAAAAACTCCAGCACTATCTTTATGGGAGACTGTTCACTGTAGTTACTGATCAGAATCCACTTTGCTGGTTGTCCCGTGTGGCTGAGGAAAATAGGCACCTCCTAAGATGGAGCTTGGCATTACAGACATTTAACTTTACTGTGCAACATCGAAGGGGGAAGCTGCATCAGAATGCAGACGGGTTGTCAAGAAAGGAAGATCACTAAACCTCATTGTAGTTGAGGAGTCCTCAGATTCCATTTACTTCCCAAGCTACACTGGAAAAGAAAGAGGGAAGCGTTGTCATGGCTATAGCATGCCAAGGCACCAGCTGTGCAATATTGTACAAACTGATGCCCTCAGCCTTATAGGATAGGCTTATTGTGCCCACTGAGATGGGTTAACATTGGGGATTTGTGTGTTGTTCATTGTTATGCCGGTTTAAAGTTGCCTGGGTACCACTAGGCCCATACTATGGTACCCATGTTTATAGTTGGGGTGTAGGTATGAACATGATGGGATGTATGTCTGACTTTGGGGGGCTAGCACTTACAAGGGAAATATTGTATATGCCCATCATTTCATAGTAATGGACTAGTCCCTTTTAACAAGATTAGGGAGATAATTGATCCCGAGGAGTCACATGACACCAGTATCTCACTCTATGTATCATAAGCCTCAGACTGGTGTCTCCAGGACTATTGTATGTAATAGCCCCCTACCAAGAATACAGCAGTGGAAAGGGAAAACAATGGGTGATTGTCTTAGACTGGCAGGCAGGGCTGATAACGTGAGCTAGAAGGATTGGGTGTAACCATGGATGCACATTTAAATTGATTGGTCTGTTGTTGCTACAATGTGGTATAAATATGTCTGATGGTTTCAGTAATAACGTTGTTATACTGGTTCACTTAATTAAAGTGGGAATTTCGTTATTGATGGGAATTCTGTTTGCTGGAGTAAGTTCTTTTCAGAACTTAGAAAGATCCTTATGCTACACAAGACCACAGACATCGCTCAGTCTAACCTAAAAGCTGAAAGTTCTTCCTGCTGTACAAAGGTAAAACAGATTTGGCACACCTGTGGGGAGAAGTTTGGGCAATAGGCCCCATTCAACTTTCAGTTTGTCACACCATTCCTTTGATATCATAACATGTTTTATTTAAATTGTATAGTGTGCCACTACTGTATATATTCTTTATACTTCCCTTGGAGGCTGCCAGTCATGGGAGTAAAGTTGAATTGCCCCACTCAGGGCAAGATTATTTTGGGCCTGGAAGTGAATTGAACTGGAAAGCCAGTTAGTAAGTGTGTAGGTGGGAGACTGGAATCCTAAAATGTCCTTATGTTCTATAAAGGAAAGGCTTAAGAACTTGGTTTATATTGAAGATCAGTATATTCACATATTCAGCAGCCTTTATAAAAGAACAGTAGAATCAATGTCTTTACAAGTGGAAACATCTACATGCTGTTTGTATACCTCCTGAAGAGGTATGAATGTGCGAGTATTTTATTTTATTTATATATATATATATATATATATATATATATATATATATATATATATATATATATATATATATGTTAATTCCAATAAATATAATTGATTTGCAGTAGACATAGAGGTGTCCAAATATATTTTACCATCATCTATATTTGATACATAAATATGATTATGCTGTTATCCATATTGTATTAATTTCTTCATGAGGATTATTTCTGAATACATGATTTATACACATCCAATATACTCACACAGGATGGGTTCACTAAAATATGGGGTTCACTAAAATATGACATGTACATACATATCAGATCATTAACTACATTTTAACGTATGTTAATGGGACAAATCAATATCCATTAGAAAAGCATTGACACATAGATTATGGTATAATAATTTATTATATCCACAGAGCACAGTCTTAAATATTACATTAAAAAAAGGCCTTGCGTAGTTTTCTACATAGTGGACGGACTGCATGATTTGTTAGCAAATTAGTCAATCCAAGTTGTCTGCTGAAACCAAAAGAAAATGCAAACATTACATTAATTGACAG
The DNA here is from genome assembly GCA_027410445.1 of Discoglossus pictus. Lineage (NCBI taxonomy): Eukaryota > Metazoa > Chordata > Amphibia > Anura > Alytidae > Discoglossus > Discoglossus pictus. The sequence continues at coordinate 245,078,748 of CM050166.1, read as the reverse complement.
GCACAGTTCATAAACCCCTTCTGGATTGCTACCTTGTCATGGTGCAGGGGATTGTGTACCTCAATGAAGTTGTGAGCTATACCACGTAGGGCCACCAAACAAGGCAGATCATAGCTGAGAGGTCAGACAAATCGTGGACCACTGGAGAAGGAACTGGCAACCCACTCCAGTATCTTTGCCAAGCAAACTATCATGCACTAATATCGTTGATGTGATGCAAATGATATCCAAAAGCACAAGAGGCTGTGTAAATGTGATCATCTGCTGGTTTAAAGGTAATACTGTATAATAGTAATGATGCATTGTATCTGCTAAATGAGTTAAATGTGATCATTATACCCCAGTAAGAATAATAAGATTAATATAAATCTCATCATTCATCACTTCATATAATAGAAGTAACCAGGATTGTGCATAGTACTTACATCCTGTCTTCATCTGCACAATGAAACAATTGCAATACATCCTGTATTGTGCAATCCATATCAATTACACACATATAGTGTGATATGAAAACCTTGGAAACAGTATGTTACAGCTCCTAAATTATGTGTGGTCATATTTAAAAAAATGAAGAAGAAAAATCTGTCAAGATCTGTATGTACAATGCATTGATTTACACTATTACTGTAACAATACCTGGGATTAATCTACAAGCAGTGCAAACAATGCTGTATGTCATGAGAAAAATGTTGTCATGACCAATTGTAGATATTTAGCAATGATGTGGAATCTCACAAGGAAAGCCTAACTGTAACCACAATCAAAAGTCCAGGGGTATTATCACTATATCAATATCAGAAGTCCAGGGGTATTATGACTATCTCTATATGATTTTGTTTAACCACATTGATATTGCATAGTAAAGGTATATGATAACTGGGTTTGTTAGGATATCATAATGGCTAAACACGTAGACATGATTATTGCTGACAAACAAAGGTCATCAACTTTAATGCTTATAATAAGATCAGAAAAGCCTATCTGGCTTCATATAGTTTAAAGAAGGATAACATGCTTAGCTCAAGCATGTATAATTGTGGAGTTTGATTAACATAGTATTATAGGACTATGCAATTCCACAGCCATATTTGCATTGGTGCATTTTAAAAATAACATCAATCATGGTGCTTAAAACCTGACATATGTGTTTATTTATGGAGTGCGAGATCATCCTGCGGGGCGAATGTCATTGATAGAACACCTATATGTTAACCACTGTATATATTTTACTTACCGTATATACTCGAGTATAAGCCGAGTTTTTCATCCCTTTTTTAAAGGCTAAAAAGGGCCCCCTCGGCTTATACTCGAGTAACTCTACCCCCCACCCCGTGTCTCTTTAATCCCCCTGTGTCTCTCTAACCCCCCCTTGTCTCTTTCCCTCCCCCCTCTTAATCCTCAACCCCCCTCATTCTAAACCCCCCTCCTTACTTTACCCCTGTAAATACCTCAACCTCACCCCTCACTTGCTGGCACCCAGTATATGCTAATGACGTGGCGCGCATGAGACGTCACGTCATTATAATATACCGGGTGCCGGTATATGCTAATGACATGGCGCGCATGTGACGTCACGTCATTAGCATGTATATGCTAATGACATGACGTCACATGCGCACCGGCTCAAGACGCAGAAGCAGGTAAGTGAGAGGAAAGTGAGAGTGGGAGGTATTTAGGGGGGTTTAGAATGAGGAGGGCGGTTTAGAATGAGGAGGGGGGTTGAGGAGGGAGGTTGAGGAGGGGGTTTGAGGAGGGAGGTTGGGTAGGGGCGTTGAGGATGGGGGGGTTGAGGAGGGGGTTGAGGATGGGGGGGTTGAGGAGGGAGGATGAGGAAGGGGGGTTTGAGGAGGGAGGTTGAGGGGGGTTGAGGAGGGAGGTTGAGAAGGGGGTTGAGGAGGGAGGTTGAGGAGGGGGGTTGAGCAGGGGGTTGAGGATGGGGGTTGAGGAGGGGGTTGAGGATGGGGGTTGAGGGGTTGAGGATGGGGGGGTTGAGGAGGGAGGTTGAGGATGGGGGGTTGAGGAGGGAGGATGAGTATGAGGGGTTGAGGAGGGAGGTTGAGGACGGGGGTTGAGGAGGAAGATTGAGGAGGGGGGTTGAGGAGGGGGTTGAGGATGGGGGTTGAGGAGGGAGAATGAGGAGGGAGGTTGAGGATGAGGAGGGAGGTTGAAGAGGGGGTTGTGGATGAGGAGGGAGGTTGAGGATGAGGAGGGAGGTTGAGGAGGGGGTTGAGGATGAGAAGGGGGTTGAGGGTGAGGAGGGAGGTTGAGGATGAGGAGGGAGTTGAGGAGGGGTTTGAGGATGAAGAGGGGGCTTGAGGTTGAGGAGGGGGTTGAGGGTGGGGGTTTAAAGATGAGGATGGGGGTTGAGGAGGGGGTTGAGGATGAGGGGGTTGAGGAGGGAGGTTAAGGATGACGAGGGAGGATGAGGAGGGAGGTTGAGGATGAGGAGTGGGGTTGAGGAGGGAGGTTGAGAATGAGGAGCGGGGTTGAGGAGGGTGATAAGGGAGGGGGGAAGAGACACAGGGAAGGGAGAGGGGGGAAGAGACACAGGGAAGGGAGTGGGGAGAAGAGACAAGGGAGAGAGAGGGGGATACAGAGGGGACAAGAGGGACACAGGGGGCAGCACATTTGCCACCCTCAGTTTATACTCACTCATTTTACCCAGTAGTTTCTGGTAAAATTGGGTGCCTCAGCTTATACTCGAGTCGGTTTTTACTCGAGTATATACAGTACATTATTTGGTCGCACTGCTTGTAGATGAACAAACTACCTTAATCGGTCTCAATTAGAGTAAGGTTTGCATTTTCTATTGGTTCCTATGGTTATTGCGCAGCTTGAAATTCAGCGGATAAATTGGATAGACTAATTTGCATCACATCATGCAACCTGGCCCCTTCATAGACTACTCAAGCCTTTTTTCAAATGGTCGGTACATGTGTTTATGTATAATGAGGCTCAGAACATGGCTAATTGATAGGAATGTGGCCCACAATCTTTAGCAAAGCACTCTGCAGCCTTTGCAAAGCTTGCTGAATTTGGTAAATAAGTTAAAAGGTTTAAGATACATTTACAATTTTAAAAATACCTGTTTAAACATATAGATATGAAATGGTCATATTCTTTGCCAATAAAATCTACAGAAACAAATACTCTCTAAGCACACACAGGCATTATCTGCTAGCTTAAAAAATTTAAACAAGTTTTACTTAAAAAGACATTTGTTTTTCTTATTCTGTCAATGAGATCTATATACTATAGTACACCCTGTGTCCTTCCTGTTAGCTTCAAATAAGTTTAAACTTAAAATGTTTTAGTGAAAAGCATGCCTTTTGTATAAATTAATCTTCAAGATTTCTTCATGCACTTTTCAGGCATTGCAAACTATTTTACTGTATTTGTCTCTACCGCTTCTGTAAGATTACTTCACATATTTATTATTAAATAAATGCTAATGACCGCGAATATAGTTTGTGCTGGAGTTTTTGACCCAAACATGTTTTCACTTCGTCTATAAAAAAAAAAACTATAAATTGTTCTCCAGTAATTCATTTTGCAGGACTACTGAAACAGTTAATTACTGAGGTCAAAAAGTTTGCAAAAATCTCAAGAGAAACGTGTTTTTAGAAATATAATTTTATTACCATGGGAACATTTTAGTTTTCCATAAGAAGATGAATTGAAATTAGAATAATTTGCAGTAGAATATGTTCTGGCTCTTATGGCTTTTTAGGAGCACCATGTGGAATTAAATTACACCATTAACCTTCTAACTTTAAGGAATTCATATTAAAGCTATCCTTTTGCTGTTACTTTGCATGTTATATTATAAAAATTTCCATTTTGATCATAGCCCAGCTAGCTAAAACATAAAAGAGACATGAAATTCTACTCTGTTAATTTCATAAGGTATAAAAGCTGGCAATGACATGAATTCTTCCTGATAAGAGTAAGAAAACAACATAGTGAGATGCTTTACTGTGACCTTGTTGCAGAAATAATCATTACTGTTTATTACAGCAAATATTTCAAATAAACAAACTTTATTATTACTGCGGTTTCAAACTATGTGCTTATTATTAGCAAAACATACCGTTCATCATAATGAAATCTTAACCATGCAATAATGATCTAGAGTTGATATTTCAGTGAGTTCTGATTTTTATGTACAATTAAATTCTATATAGGGACATGGCATTTTTAGTAAATTGGATTTTTTTCTTATTCTATATTTTTCTATTTTTATTAAATGCTGCGGGAGAATAAAATTGTGATTTAAAATATAGCAATACTGTAAATAAACACAATTGACACTACTATATAGAAAAAAAGAGCATTAAACAAGTCCAGATATCATTAAAGATCCATTTATATTACACTAAACTGCCCTTTACTCCAGTGAATTTAAATAAATCTAGACAGCAACAGATATTAGCCCTGTCCACATGGCCGGATCTTCTATTCCGCTAATTAGGCAGGTGCCTAAGGGCGCTATGAGGAGAGGGGCGCATCATTAGTATCAGTTATAGTATTCCTACCTTATAAATCTGTATGCAGAATGTCCCTCCGGAGGTTCTGAAGTTGTAGTGGGGGGAAGGGGAGGGGCTTCAGTTAGTGCTGTGAAAATCCACCAATCAGAGGTGGATTTTACCAATAGCATGATGGGAGCACAGGGGCAGTCTGCAGTTACTCTGCAGACACTACATGGCAGGCACATCACTACTAGAACCTGAGAGCAGCTGCAGTTTCCATAAGACGTAGGATCTCCTGGTGTGAGGCTGTCAGATGAGCTGTAATGTGACCCAGACAGCAGCAGGTCAGAGATCCATGGGGGGAAGCTTAGAGTCTCACAGACTGGATCCTAAAGCATGAAGGTAATGGTGTATTTACCTAAATGTAATTATGATCTGTGTTTATATAGAATAGTCTGACTAGGATAAGAGCCTCATTCATTGCAACAGTCTATATACACACAATCACATATATAGTTGTCATAACTACAGGTTGTCAAAAGTTGTTGCTAACGCTGCGGCCCTCGCGAATCAAGAGCCTCAGTTGCTGTCATGGAGCGTTGAAGGCGCTCCATGCCAGCAACTGCGGACCTCGCAACATTTACGGACTTACGACACAGAAATACGAGACGCATGACTTAGAAAAAAAAAAACCATTATGACCTTGCAAAATTATGACTTTAACGGCCGACCCGCGCGAACCTCAAAACATTCAAAACACAATAAATACACACAACAAACACATAAAAAGCTTACCCACACCAAGAGGGAGCACCCAGGACCTCTGCAAGTGAAGTTACACCTCCATTTAAGTCCAAATTGAAGAGTTTAGACACCCGAAAATCATTTAAGCGAGAGAAAAAATGGTTGCATAAAAAAAAACGAAAACGAGGCTACAGGACCCTAAACACGCAAAACACCACCAAACACATACAGATTTTCCCAAAAAAAGGACGAGCTCCACGGACAAGGATGCTAAATCAACCAACAGCTGCGTACCACATTAGGCACCATTTTACAACACTAGCTTACAGAACGGATTTGGCTCGCGCACGCACACTATTTACACTACACACTGCACACATTGCTCACACTTACACAGCAGCTCCACAGCACTCAAAACACACATTGTATGCTGTAGCAACATGAAAACAGATTGTCAGCTCTTCAGCATAATGCTTCCTGCATTTATTACTTCAAAATAGGTAAAGTATATTCCTTTATTAATGTATTACCGTATTTAGTTCATTACCATACACCTAAACAGCATTAGCTCACTTACAATTTGATTCCCGTCATTTTTTGACAGGCAATATTCTAGTGTATTTATAATATACTAGGAAATTGCCCATCAAAAATGACGGGAGTAAAATTGTAAGACTGGTAATACTGTTTGCCACACAATGCGAGGATATGGTCTCTCTGTGCTCCTTCTGCGTTCCTTGGGAGCCTCTTCCCTGTGTAATTTACAGGCCCAGTGATGAGCTCCTTCGGCGCTCATTGTGAGCCCAGTGGAGCTCATTGTGAGCCAATGTGAGCCTCCCCCCACCCCATGTATTTTAGGGGTTAAGAGTTAGTGCCTTTGTGTTACTTGGTTAAGCTTGTTTTTACGTCCTTCGTCCTGGTTTTACGTCCTTTGTCCAAGTTTTCTTTGTGTTTATGTTTTTTCGGCCGCCATTTTTTTTTTCTCGCTTAGCCGATTTTTCTTCTTCAAAAAATGCTAAATATGCCTCAAATTAACTTGCAACCTTAATCACAGGCTCCCTGTCTCTCCCCTGGGCTATGTGTAAGTGTGTAAGTTAATTTGAGGCATATTTGTTGTTTTTAGCAGGTCTTTCGAGTTCCTTGTTTCGGACGTTAAATTCGTAATTTTCCGAGGCCCACAGTCCATCTACGTCCTTCGGTTCCTAAGTCCTACGGGCCGTAATTTTGTGCACCACGCTAAGTCCTACTGGCCTCGGCGCTCATTGCATCCTAAGCCCTGCATGCCTAAACTGCTCATCTCATTGCAGCCTGTCCCGCATGCTGCAGGTGGCAACGGCTCACCTCGCTTAGCGAGGCTCGCAAATCATGACCAACGGCCATATATCCACAACTATTATATGTGATATGTGGGCATTTATAGTGCTTTTATAATTTATTTTATGTATTTGTAAACACAAATGCATATGTGCAGAAGAGGAACTGTAATGCACATGTGTAAGCCTAGTGTGAATCTATACATAAAAGAGAATGGAGAGAGAAAGAGAGAAAGAAGAAAGAGAGAGGGTTGAGAAAGAGAGGGGTGAGGAGAGAGAAAGAGAGGGGTGAGGAGAGAGAAAGAGAGGGGTGTGGAGAGAGAAAGAGAGGGGTGTGGAGAGAGAAAGAGAGGGGTGAGGAGAGGGAAAGAGAGTGGTGATGAGAGAGAAAGAGAGGGGTGATGAGAGAGAAAGAGAGGAGTGAGGAGAGAGTAAGGGGAGGAGAGAGAGTGGGGTGAGAAGAGAGAAAGAGGGATTGGGAGAGAAAGATAGTGATAAAGAGAGAGAGCGAGGGGTGAGGAGAGAGAGGGGGATGAGGAGAGAGAAAGAGGGATGGGGAGAGAGAGAGAGGATGAGAGAGAAGGAGAGAGAGAGAAAAAGAGAGACATAATAAATGTAACTATATACGTAGTAACTATATTTGTATAGTGTTGTAAAGAAGGGCCAGCAGCTGGCGAGACACATCTTGATCACACACTCACGGATCACTTATATTGCTTATATGCTCACTGCAGTTCTAGAAAAATAACAATTGTTTGTCAGTTATGTACCAAACTAACAATATTAGCAGCTTAAGCCATGGATATAAGATTTTTGGGGTGGCAAATAAACAACTAATCGCTTTGTGTGTATGAGGAGCTAAGCTGTAAAAAACGCTCTGTGTTACAGGAAAATGTCTGTGATGTTCTCACACAGTCTTTAAAGTCAGCGGAGAGTGATATACGCACAAAATAAGCAAAAAATGTCACATGGACACCTTGCACAAGCACTCGCAGGGGCTCTTCCAATTAACTGCCTAGGGGCTCCAAAAAAGGTAGATCCGGGCCTGCCTGTCCATGCTATATTTGGAGGAAACACAAATAGGCAGATATGATACCTTAGGAAAATAGCAAGAGCAAATCCAGGGAACAACAGATCTGTAAGCTACACAACTATAGTGGGGAAGCTTTTAGAAGGTTTGCTAATGGATAATAGACAGTAATATATACATGTGAATAAGATAATACATTGGAGTCAATACAGATTTATGAGAGATATATCATGGCATACCAATCTAATTAGTTTTTGTGAGGAGTTATGTAGGAACTTGGACCAAGGCAACTCAGTAGTATTTCTGGATTTTATAGTTTGTGATACATGAATTGTAGTAGATGTATGAACATAGATTGAGAACTGGATAAAAGAGAGGGAAAGGGGTTGTTGTAAATTGAACATACTAAAATGTAACTATTGTGGTAAGTAGGGTTCTTCAAGGTTCAGTATAGGTCTTTCCTTATTAACACATGTATTGAAAATGTAGAAGTAGGACTGGAAAGCATTGTCTCCACACTTGCAGAAGGCACTAAGTTGTACACGGTGATTAAATCAGAAAATTATGTACTTTCACTGCAGAGACAAATTTGGAGAATGAACAAGGCGAATGAGATTTTGCACAAATAAATGTAAATTTATTTATTTGGGAATGAAAAATAAGCTTGTAATTTATAAATGAAACAAACCTATAGGTATCAGAGATAGAAGGGGATTTAGGTGTGCTTGAAGGCAAACAGTGCGCAATGCCAAGCAGCATCTGCAAAAGTAATATATTAGCATGCATTAAAAGGTGTATAAAACCAAGGGAAGCAAATATAATTCTGCCACTGTATAAATCCTTAATATGCGTTCAAATTGAGTTCCGTTTTGAGCATCACTTCAAAAAACTTAATTGTAGAGCTGGAAATTGTACAGTGAAAGACAACAAAATTAAAAAGGGGTTAGATATCTGTTCCATTCATCATCAGAACGCAGTCAAACACTTCTGCGTGGGTTCAGCCAATACTTTTAGTCTTGCAAAGCACTTTGTATAAAAGTATAATTTGCAAGATTATTAGCTCAGGAGCAGAGTCAGTCTGCCAAACTATGTATTGTTATACTTATATTTAACTATATTGGTGCTATTAACTAAAGAGGTGATAATGAGGATGTTTGGATAAAAGGTTTATTTGGGATAACTTAAGAAGGAGGGGTATTGATCCAGGGAAAGAATTAAATCGTACTTGGAAAATGATTCGTTAAGAGATTTAGAGCTTCATTCAATTGCAAGGCCGCATCTCGCGGTATACTGTCCGTATGTCTGCGGGCTTGCTGCGGGCTTGAACTCTGCTACAATTACGGTGCTATTCAATTGAACAAGGCCGCAAGTTACGGGCCAAAACTTCAAGACCCCTCCCGTGGCCACAAACTGTCAGTAGGCTGGACTAGAAGCGGTCCGCAGTTATGGAGTATGACGCAGGCCTCTCAGCCAATAGAAAGCGGGCTAGCCCAAGATGATTGACAGTGAGAGATTATAAAGTTGCGTTCCACTCGCCAATGCATTGACTATGTTGGAGCTTCTTCAAAAATAGCACCCAGTTGGTGGTTCGAGCAGTTATAGATAGAGAATAGGCGATTTTTGAGAGCAATATCTTCCGGTTTTATTATTTTATATTTTTCCAATTACAATTTTATACTTAATATTTTATTACACATACTGTATATACAGATTACACATAATACAAATACGCATATATTATATTACACTAGCTAGGTCACCCATCCCATCCCCCACACCCCATTCCCCAACAGTTAATACATACACATAAAACATAAACTTTTTCCTACCATATAAATACAGTAACACTTATTTTTATTTATGGTTATATTCTTTTGGGGATTTAAATGGAGGGAGGAGAGAGTATAGGAGTGGAGAGGCAGGGAGGAGGAGAAGAGGAAAGATGAGGAGGAGGGAGAGGAGAGAGAGGTGGCCCTGGGGAGTGGAGGAGGAGGTGAGGTGTGGTGGTGGAGAGGAGGAGGAGTAGGAGGAGGAGGTGAGGAGTAGTGGCAGAGAGGAAAAGGAGGGGAGGAGGTGAGGAGTGCTGGTGAAGAGAAGGAGGAGCGTGGCAAAGAGGAGAGTGGAGGAGTGGAGGAGGTGGAGAGTGGAAGGAGGTAATGGCTGCAGGAGGTAACAGATGCAGTAAAAGCAGTAGGAAAAGTAGAAATGGATGTGAGGTCTGTGAAGCACAGGTTTGACAACATCAGGGTCAAGGGGAAGAGGATGATGGCCAAGTCAAGCTGCGGATCCAAGTGGTGGTCCCAAGAAGTGGAGCCGAGGGCCCTAGTTCAGAGGAGGAGGATGTCATCTGGACAATGGGGTAACCAGCAGGACCATCAGCCACACCAGTGACATTTGACCCCACTGTCCCCCTCTTCAAGAGACTAAGCATATCACCAGAGCCCTCCTACTGGTCCCCAGCCCTGCCTCCTCCAACCCAGAGGCCCCCCCTGCGCACCTGCAGCCCGGTCGCTCCTCTCTTCCCGCCATGCTTCCACCACGACCACCGCCAACAGCACCGCGGCTGATGATTTTGCTGCCTCCTGGGGGGATTACTCCCCCTGCCCCCACCACCACCACCAAGGTGCCGGCGGCCGGCGACAGGGATTGGGGCCCTGATGATAGGCGGATGAGGATGTAGGTGCGTCACATATGTTTTGTGCCTTCTCAACAGCACTCCTCAGTGACAATCTATTGGTCCAAATATTAACCTAATCTAGCCTGGCTACAAAGTCTTGGATCTTGGCTTATGTAATGGTGACATTTTGTATGCAGATGGCTACCTCCCATCCCATGGTCCATGATACTTTTCTCTGTGAACTTATAGGGTTCTGTTGAACATGTCACCAATTGATGGTCACTGAGGAATGCTGTTGAGAACGAGATGCTGCAGTCCCTATCTTTTTTAAGGCCTTAATTTGTAGGTTTTATGTTTTTGTTTTGTTTTGTTTTAGGTACAATTCAGGTCCATGAAGGCATCTTCTGCATCTGCAAGCATTGTGAAGGAAATGCATTAAGTATAAGATTTTCCTAGTGCCTCTCAGGTAGACATGTCTTCAATGACAACCACCATTAATATGTAATTTCCACAATATTAAAGCTATCATATATCCAGATATCATGATTGAAGATTAACTGAAGACTAATACCGTTATGGCAGTGGACTTGCAAAGTCTCACAATGGCATATTAATGAAAGCCAGCATTAATATATGCACAAGCGAAGCATGTGATCCTGACCTCTATATTAGTCTGAGAACAGATCATTGGGTCTGATGTAAGTAACATTGAATCTGGCTGCTGACATTTGTGTCCTCTCCGTATTAAAGGGTATTTTCCTATATTGCTGATATCATGAGTATCTTTTAACATGTGCTAACACCTGTGTAGCTGATGTATGGGATATCAATGTTGATGAACAATATCATATGTATAGTACACCTTGAACACTGACGCAGGTCACAGCTAAGCATTTATTGTGAGCATTTATTAATGGTCATGGCCAGTGAGTTATCCTGAGAACTAGCTAATAATTAGTAATGCTTCAGATGGAAACCAGGTGAGTTGGTATATTGTTACAGTTACAGTATTTAGCACTGTACTGTACATGCATGTTTTTATTTTTTGTTATCCTCTTCCTCCTTTTTTTTTTTTTTTACCACTTCTTTTCAGATTTTTGTTTTAGGAACACACTGTATGTGTGAAACTGGATTGGATTACACAGTCCAGAGGTGTTTTGCATCTGTTTCATTGAGCAGATATAGACAAGTTGTAAGTTCTATGTACATTACTTCTTTCTTCAATCAAATTAAGTGATTTATGATGATCGTTTTTTTCATCAGGTTCAGGTTGCAGTGGTGTAGTGACCACATGTGACCCTGGTAGGTGCTATGCATCATGCTTATTCTAGACTATGACATTACCCCCTTTAAGTATTCTATTTTTTCTAAAAAAGGCCTCCTGCCCTTCCGGGCTCCTCACACGCCACACCCATGATATTAATGCACAGTCTTGTAAATTTCTGTTTGTGCTCTGTGTATGAAATAAAGCTTTGTTATATTAACCTCCCCATGTGAGTGTTTTTTCAATGGTTGGGGTTATGGGTAGTGATGTTGCGAATATAAAATTTTCGGTTCGCGAACAGCGGACACAAACTTCCATCAAATGTTCGCGAACGGACGAACGCCATAGACTTCAATGGGCAGGCGAATTTCAAAATCCACAGGGACTCTTTCTGGCCACAATAGTGATGGGAAAGTTGTTTCAAGCGGACTAACACCTAGACTGTGGCATGCCGGAGGGGGATCCATGGCAAAACTCCCATGGAAAATTACATAGTTGATGCAGAGTCTGGTTTTAAGCCATAAAGGGCATAAATCACCTAACATTCCTAAATTGTTTGGAATAACATGCATTAAAACATTAGGTATGCTGTTGTATCGATCAGGTAGTGTAAGGGTTATACCCGCTTCACAGTAACAGACCAATCTCCCCGTTTAATGCACCGCAAACACCCGCAAAAAGTCCCTTTGCACAACCGCAAACTACTCATTTGCACAAGGTTGGATACCAAGCTAGCCATGTCCCGTTCCTTGTCCTCACTGATGTCATTGAAGGTCTCTTCCTCCACCCAGCCACCAAGGGTCCCTGAAAGGTGACAACAAGCCCCCTGGGACGCCTGCTGTGTTTGGTCTTCCACCTCTTCAAAGCCACCTTCCTCCTCTGACTCCTCTTCTTCAGACTCCTCTCTCTGCGTTGCCTCTGTTTGCGTTATTATAAGTTGTATACTGTTAAGTAGTATAATTCCTATCGCTTTAATCCCTGTTACGTCCACTATTAGGGGACGTGTATATGGCATTGATTTTTGGAACAGGGAGATGGAAAAAGATGCTTGTTCGGACCTCCTACTTCGAATTTGGGGCACTGCACGTGCAATGTAATGTGCCACCAGATAGGAGTGGTGTATTAAGTTATACTATTTATTCCTATCAGTTTAATCCCTCTTACGTCCACTATTAGGGGACGTGTATATGGCATTGATTTTTAGAAGCGGGAGATGGAAAAAGATTCTTGGTCCGTCCTCCCACTTCAAATTGGGGGCACTGCGTGTGCAATCTAAGGTGCCACCAGATATGAGTGTCACTGTGCACTGGCAAAAGTTGGCAGAGTAGGCGCTGTAGGCCTCACACACAGGCCTGTAGGCAGGCAACTGATATTCAATGAATTATAGTCAAAAAAGTGTTGTTTTATGTCACTATACACTACGGTTTCACCAGATATGACGTATCACTGTGCACTGGCAAAAGTTGGCAGAGTAGATGCAATAGGCGTCACACACACGCCTGTAGGCAGGCAATTGCTATTCAATCTATTACAGTCAAAAAAGTGTTGTTTTATTTCACTAAGCACAATATAAGCTGTTAGGTGTTAGCCTGTCACACACACACGCTTGCAGGCAGGCATATGCAATTAGATTACACAGAAAAAAATTATAAAATAAAATAAATGACGTTCTAGCCCTAAAAAGGGCTTTTTGGGTTGCTGTACTGTGGAGTATCAACATTCCCCTGAAGGCCTGATAACAATATGACAGGTGATAATGTCAATTAATTGATAGCAAAACACTTAAATGGGTGTCACCAAATGATGATGGGTATACATTTGGCACTTGGCCACTAGCAATGGCATGGGACATTCCAGGGTGGGTGTAGCAGAGATGGAGGTGAGTTGGCTGATGCTCCACTTGCCTCTGCACAGCCTTCATGTGTGTTTGCGCACCTTCCTGATTGCTTAGAGTAGATTAGTTTGGTGTATGTTCCCCTGGTCCCCTTCTGGATTTCAAACTGTTGGTGATGAAGGGGCTTGTGTACCTTAATGAAGCTGTAAACTTTACCATGTAGGGCCACTGTAGGTGGGCAAGTCATAGAAGAGAGGTCAGACAAATCCCAGTCCACTGGAGAAGGAACTGACAACCCACATCAGTATTTTTTCAATGCATATTGTTCCAAGAAAAATATTTTTTAAGGCCTATTTGTTAATTGGAAATTGTTGTTCAATTAATTCGAATGCCTTCCATTGCTTTCCCCACATTTTAATGTCTATTGGTGGGTTTTTATTGTATTTTACAGTTTTACAAACTAGTCTGTAAACCCTTTGCGGGTCCTATTTGGAACCTGTAAGATTCTTGATGACATTTGCGGGTTGCAGGTTTGAATGCGTTTGCGGTCTTGAGGAATTGTAGAAATTGAATAGCAATTTGCGATTTTAGAGATTGTTACTAGACTTGAAAGATCAAAAGCTTAGTTGGGCTGTAAGTTCTGGTTGTAACAACAGCAAGGATTTCAAGCCTGTAACCCACAGACGGTTTGCAGCTCACAAAAAAATGCCAATTGAATAGCAAATTAGCTTACTGGCTCCATTATGGGCTCTGTTGCTCAGTTAGGAAAGATTGAAAATGATCTGAATGAGACAAATACATTGGGAAACTCCTATGAAAGGATTATAGTTACATAGTTACATAGTAATTGAGGTTGAAAAAAGACTTTAAGTCCATCAAGTTCAACCTTTTAAGATCTCCTCTGATCTGCAATATATACGGATTAGTTGTTAATTAATTGAAACCAGAGGAAGGCAAACAGAAAAAAAACAAAGTGAACCTTAGCCAATAATCTTAAAGGGAAAAAAATAAATTCCTTCCTGACCACAGACAATGGCGATCGGATTCCTCCCTGGATCATATCACCTCTTATATGCCTTTTTCTAGAGAAAATAAGCTTAATTTGGTTTGCCTTTCTTCATAGCTTAGCCCCTCCATTCCCCTTATTAGCTTTGTTGCCCTCCTCTGTACCTTTTCCAGCTCTAAAATGTCCTTTTTATGAAGTGGTGCCCAAAATTGTACTCCATATTCCAAATGAGGGCATACTAGGGATGTGTAAACTGGCAGAATTATATTTGCTTCCCTTGCTTCTATAACCCTCTTAATGCATGCTAATATTTTATTTGCCTTTGCAGCTTGGCATTGAGCACTGTTACCTAGGTAGTTGTCCACAAGTACTCCCAAATCCCTTTCAATATCTGATACCCCTATATTTGCTCCATTAAGATTATGAATTGCATACCTATTTTTCCTTCCCAGATGCATAACTTTACATTTATTCATATTAAATCTCATCTCCTATTCCTCTGTAAATCCATTTGGAGGGAAAGGGAAAAGTACATCATTATCTGATTTAATTACTTTGCACAACTTCGTGTCATCAGCAAAAATGGAGACATTACTTTCCAATCCTACTTCTAAGTCATTAATAAATATGTTAAAAAGGAGAGTACCTAATACTGAACCCTGAAGAACCCCACTTACCATATTAGTACAATCAGAGTATGTTCCATTTACCACAACCCTTTGCTTCCTTATTAAACCTTCTAAAAGCTTTCCCACTACAGAAGTGAGGCTTGCTGGTCTACAATTCCCAGGATTTGCTCTTGCTCCCTTCTTAAATATAGGTATCACCTCTGCTTTTCCCCAGTCATCTGGTAGTGACCCAGTGTTGAGTGAATCTTGAAAAATTAGATATAATGGTTTGTCTATTACAGAACCCAGTTCCCTCAGTACCCTTGGATGTATTCCATCAAGACCTGGGGCTTTATTAACATTTATTTTTTCCAACCTCCTTTGGATTTCTTCCTGCGTTAACCAATTATTCGACAAAGGTAGCGTAGCCCCCTTATGTTGTGGTGTCCCAACCACCGGTACCGCCCTTGTATGTATCCCGAAGAAAAAAAACTCTTTAGCTCATCGGCCTTTTCCTGGTCACTAATTATCAGATGGCCTGTGTCACATTGTAATGTTACTATAGCTTGCTTCCTGGCCTTCTTTCCTTTAATATATTTAAAGAAAAATTAAGGATTAGTCTTACTCTCTTTTGCAACTCATTTTTCATTTTCTTTTTTAGCTAGTCTAATAGCCCTTTTACAAGCTTTGTTGATTTCCTTGTACTTATGTAACACAGTCTCTATCCCCTCCTGTTTGTATAAATCATTGTTGAGCCACGTTGGATGTGGTTTACTCCTTTTACTTTTACTCCCATATGGTATCTGCTGATGTGTATGTATATTTGGTAAGGATTTAAATGTTGTCTATTTATGTTCAGTATTTTTACCGTCAGTTCTTTGTCCCAGTCTATACGTTGTGTTGCTGCCCTTACACCTTTAAAATCTGCCCTATTAAAATTAAGAGTTTTTGTTGGCCCCTTACAGTTTAGTTTTTTTTTTTTTCATTTCTAGTGGATTCGTGTAAAACCTGGGCCAGATAATGATCCCTGAGTGTACTCAAGAACCTGTTCCCCTTAGCTGAACTGCTGGTTTCATTTATCCAACTTGCCCATGCTTAGCTGCATTTCCAATCTGTAACAATAATTGTATTTCCTCACTTTCAGTTATATTTGGGGGTTTATAGTATACTCCAACTAATATTCTTTTGGAATTTGCTGCTCCGCTATTTAACTCTACCCACAAGCATTCAATATTACCGCTAGTTCCAGCATAAATATCTTCTCTGACTATAGGTTTAAATTCAGGCTTAACATACAGACAAATCCCTCCTCCTCTTTTACCATTGCCCCTATATTTCCTAAATAGGTTATAACCATCCAGATTAACAGTCCAGTCATGAGATTCATACCACCATTTTCTGGTAATGCATATTAAATCCAATTTTTTGTCAATTGTCAACAATTCTAGTTCTCCCATTTTTCCTGGCAAGCTTCTGGCATTAGTAAGCATATATCTTATGTTCTGCCTGCCTCTGTAATCGATTTACTTAGTAATACCTCCCTATTCACTATACTAATCCTCCCCCCATCTCCCCCCTATGAGTAGTTAATGAATCCCTTATCCCGTATACACTTTCTACCCAATTACATTTATCTAGTCCCTCCCCCCAACCTACTCATTTAAAAACTCCTCCAGCCTTTCTACCATCCTATCCTCTAGCACAAAAGCTCCCTCATCATTAAGGTGCAAGCCATCCCTGCTATAGAGAATGTACCAAAGTGAGAAGTCAGTCCAGTGCACTAAAAACCCAAACCCCTCCTAAGTGCACCACAATTTTAGCCATGCATTAACCTTCCTAATCTCCTTCTGTCTCCCTGGGATAGCACGTGGCACAGGTAGTATCTCAGAAAACACTACCTTGGAGGTCCTTGCTTTATGCTTATTCCCTAGTTCTCTAAAATCATTCTTTACGACACTCCATCTTCCACTAACTTTGTCATTGGTACCAATATGTAACAAGACCGTCGGTTCATTACCAGCATCTCCCAATAATTTATCTACCAGATCCACAACATGCCGAACCCGAGCACCCGGGAGACAGCAAACTATTCGATTGCTGGAATCTGTATGACAAATCACCATGTCTACCTTCCTAATAATAGAGTCCCCTACCACCAAAATCTGTCTGTTGCTCTGCCTATGCTGCCCTCCCACTCCTCCAGTAGAACTGTTCTCCCGGCTGTTAGTAGGAATAGCTCTATCTGGCATTGCCATTCCTAAATGGACATTGTCATGGCTGTAGCATGCCATGGCACTAGCTGTGCAATACCTAATAGACTGATGCCCTCAGCCTTATAAGATATGCTTATTGTGCCAGGGAAAAGGGGCTCACTGAGATGGGTTAACATTGGGGATATTGCGATTTGTGTGTTATTCCTTGTTATGCCTGTTTAAAGCTGCCTGTGTGCCATTGGGCCCATACTGTGGTATCCATGTTTATAGTTGGGGTGTGCGTTTGAACATGATGGGAGTGATGGGATGTATGTCTGTGTTGTGCTTTGGGGGGCTAGCACTTACAAAGAAAATATTTTATATGCCCAATATTTCCTAGTAATGGACTAGTCCCTTATTAACAAGATTAGGGAGATAATTGACTCCTAAGAGTCACATGACACCAGTATCTCTCTCTATGTATCACAAGCCTCAGCCTGGTGTCAACATGCCTATTGTATGTAATTGCCCCCTACCAAGAATACAGCGGTGCCAAGGGAAAAAAATGGGTGATTGTCTTAGACTGGCAGGCAGGGGTGATAACGTCAAATAGAAGAGGATTGGGTGTAACCATGGATGTACATTGGAATTGATTGGTCTGTTGTTGCTAAGAATGTGGTATAAATATGTCTGATGGTTTCAGTAATAAAGATTTTATACTGGTTCACATAATTAAAGTGTGAATTTCGTTATTGATGCTGGGAATTCTGTTTGCTGTAGTAAGTTCTTTTCAGAAGAAAGATCCTTATGCTACACAAGACCACAGACATATCTCAGTCTAACCCAAGGGCTGAAAGTTCTTCCTGCTGAACAGAGGTAAAACAGACTGGGCACACCTGTGGGGAGAGGTTTGGGCAATATTCTCTTATCATACCCCATTGAACATACAGGTTGCGACAGACATCCCCAACAGTTTCACTCAATCTGGCTAATCTGTTGATGCTTGCCAACTCAGAACTGGCCTGCCTCCTCCTCCTGATCCCCTGCTTCCCCTTTTAACTGTAACCCAGCTACCTCCAGGGTCATCCTCATTAGCCCCATCTCCACCCTCCATGCTAGGCCCAGCTAAACTGTGCTCCCTTTCCAGTGGAATATCAGTAAGTGTTGCAATTCTCTTCTCCAGTTGTCCAATTTGAGATTTCAGAGAGGCAACATGCTCACACCTGTCACAGAGGTATGGACCCTGGATCATCTGTTCCAGTAGTGCATACATATGACAGGATGTACACTGAGTGAGGTTGCCACTGGACTGACTCATAATTATTGTCTACAAAATGTCAGTGGGAAAAATAAACAAACAATAATAACACAGGCCAAGCCACCCCCACTCTCACCTGGACACTGATTACAGACCACAAGACTTTAGTTTCCTGCACTGAATCTTCATCATTTCAAAGCGCTACTTGTACTGTAGCTTCCTCAGTTAGGTTAAAAGCTTACAATCCTTTGTGGGCAAACATGTTCACCCACAAAGGATCATAAGGTTTTAACCTAACTGAGGTAGCTATAGTACATGTAGTGAAACGTGTCTTACTTTTTATGAATATCATTTTTGAGAAGTACTGTATATTACCATTATTTATTGTCTTTTACTTTTGTTAGGAATTAATACATTTTTATATTTTCCTGTTACAATGAATACATAGTGTTGTTAGTAGAGTGTCAGCTTTAAGTGCATGTATGCAAACATATACTAATTGTATACTGTCAGCACAAACAATTATACAGAACATTAACTAGATCTTCAAGAAAGAAGATTGTCTATTGGATTAAGACACAGACTTCGAGGACTAATCATCACAAGTGATTATAGTACCTCATAATTGCTGGGTTCCATAAGGTGAGAGACTCTATTATTGTACATATGAAGTGATCTAAAATACAAGAAGTGACCTGCACTAGGTTTGTGTGCACTATCTCTCCCCCATGCTTCTTCTTTTCAAACCTGGTGAATGATTACAGCCCAGGTAGCCCTCTGGTGAGGGAATGGCCTCAGGTAGGAAACGAGAGTCATTGACAAAGACTTCTGTAGTTTCCAAAGAGTTTAAGAAATAAGAACAGCCTCCATGAAAAATACTTAAGGTGGCAGGATAAATAACGTAGCATTTGATTTGCTTGGCCACTATCTTGGAACAGAGTTTGGAGTATTAGCAACATTTATCTACAACTTGTGCTGAAAAGTCCTGAAATATGAAGGGACACTGTCCTTGATAGATAGTTTTTTTCTGTTTCTAAGCCAAAAACTGTACTTTATCTCCATAGTTCATTAATTTCATGATAACAGGCCTTACCTTTTTTTGAGGAGGAGGGAGATTCTGGGCCAGTACCATTGAATCTCTTCTGCCCTTTTTTTATTTTCCAGAACTTCCATCCTGTTGAGTAGAAATTCAGTCTGTTTATGTTGTTTGAGTAAATTCTGCTGTACTTTATGAGGGGCATCTTCAGTGTTAAAAATTATTTCCTCAGCTTTATTTAATCTTTGCGTATGGGCCGTAATTTGAGTGATGGCTACATACCGTATATTGTGTCACTCAATGTAGATAGCCTGGCATCAAGCAAATGCAAGATGGTGTCTACTATTTATTTACCTTGCTTAAGTGCCACAGCAGAAGAGGAAGTAGTAGAATCAAATCTGTATCAAAGTCATAATTTAAGTCAGAGGTGAGCAATGTATCAACAATGGAGTTAACTAGACTCTGGGGTGAATGATGTTGAAGTTGACAGTTATTTACTTTGGCAGTCGTGGTCCCAGACATTATCTCGATAGTGAGAGATTCTTTATGGACAATTTTTTTGTTTGGCTCTAACTTTTCAAGCTTTTCAGCCTATGTTCCAATACTTTTTTCAAGTGTATGTGAACTTAGGGACCTATGCCAATCCCTGATAATGCACTTACTGCAGAGTAAAACCTATCTAGCTATGCTATTGCCCCATCCCCAAATAATTGCAAGATAACTACTACGGGTCACTTGCTACAAATGAACTTCACGACAAAGCGGAAAAGCACTGCAGAAAATCTCATTGATTTTTACTACGTGACACTCTGACAACTCTATGCTATCAAAAATTATCCCCACTCGCAAACTAGAGCACTCCCCTAAATCCCAAAAAATGAAGAAATTCTTAACAGTACCAAAGACTACTTGTAAAGTCTTTAAAAGCAGCCATTAAAGAGGGAGTACACTATCTCTAAACCAGCAATCAGACCCTAAAACCCCAGCTCCTGCAAGGAGGATCTGTAAAGGACCCCCATGCTGCATGGGGTTACACTAGGGGCCCCTCTGCCACCTACTATTAACTCCTATATTTTAACACCAAAAAAAAACACATCTTTATTTATTAAAGCTATAAATACAAGTGTCACATATTTTTTATATCAAAATATATAAAGAATTAAAAAACATTACTTTATATTTATCGGTTCCCTTGAAGCTGAAGTTATGAGCAGTTTTTACAGCACTTCTCACTCACTATAAGGTTTATGACGTTCACATTTCCTATTGGCTACTAAAGCCCTATCTCATCTGTAAAGCTTTGTTTGGCTACTCCCTGCACAGAAATCTGTTGCGTCTAAGGCAGGATTTATGGCTGTGCATTGAGTGATCTCATCTGGGAGAGTGAAGTGTAAAAGTAAGGGGAAAAAAAAGCTACTAAAGCAAATTTACGACAGTGCCCTAACTTAGAACACCTAATTTACATAGGGCTCTAAGCTTGTCACTGACCTTATGAGGAGACGGTAGCAAAGCAGGCATTTTATTGAAAAATTGGAACAAATGGAAAAGTAGAAGCAAAATAGTAGTACATCTGAAGAACTGTAGTAAATTAAACAGTAACCAAGTCTAGTGGGACATAAAGTCCTGACAAGGTGAGGAAGGAAGTAAATTGGTGGTATCAGAAATCTAGTACCGTATTGGCCGGAATATAAGCCACATCCGCATATAAGCCGCACCTTTGAAATTCAAGGTGAAAAAAACATAATATCCAAATACAAACCCCACCGGAGAGAAAAAGACAAAAGTTAATTAGATTCAAGAAATAAAATAGTGATTTTATTTTACCATATATTATATAAAAAACAAAAAGTCAGAGGCTGAACTCCCTAAGACACAGTGAGCAAGGGGTCCACGTCTGGAGTCCCCTATTACCCTTAGGGAGACTAAACCCTAAAGGTAATTTGCATATACAGAACAAAAAGTCAGAGGTGCTCATCAGAGAACGAACCAACCTTAATAGGTTAGTTCTATAGCCATGATAAGCCACTCTGAGAGCAACCTCTTTTAGCTCACTTGCGCCCTTCACAGGGAGAAATATCCTGTAGTATATCAGTCAGGTCCCACTCAAAAGAGTGAGCCAGCCCTGAAATACCAGGCAATTCTACCCTGAACAGGAGAAACAGAAAACCCCAGACGCGTTTCGGCCTTTATGGGCCTCGTCAGTGAGGTGCCGCTGAACTCCCTAAGACACAGTGAGCAAGGGGTCCACGTCTGGAGTCCCCTATTACCCTTAGGGAGACTAAACCCTAAAGGTAATTTGCATATACAGAACAAAAAGTCAGAGGTGCTCATCAGAGAACGAACCAACCTTAATAGGTTAGTTCTATAGCCGTGATAAGCCACTCTGAGAGCAACCTCTTTTAGCTCACTTGCGCCCTTCACAGGGAGAAATATCCTGTAGTATATCAGTCAGGTCCCACTCAAAAGAGTGAGCCAGCCCCGAAATACCAGGCAATTCTACCCTGAACAGGAGAAACACCATATATTATATAACTAGTATTTGGGAAACAATATACCTCCTTAGGCAAGTTATCAATATTAACATCAAGAGTAAGGTAAGGTAACATCGATGACATCAAGCACTTTTAGCTTTGAAATCATGCCACCAGATATGACAACAAGGTCTGTATTTTGTACAGCAAGTTTATTGTTCACTTCAGGAGTGAGATGACCCTTAAAAGCATCTAAAACTAGCATGGCTCTCTTAGTGAGCAGTGCTCCAGGTCTGCAATTCTAAAATACTGACAGCCAGTCAACCATCAGTTCTGTCATCATCCAGCCTTTTTCCTGGCACCGAATCCCTAAGCCTGAGGAATCTTTTCTTTGGGCAAATTTTTTTGCTTCAGAATAACATAGGGGGGTAACTTTCCTCCATCAACAGTAACTGCTAACATCACCGTTACACTAAGTTTTTCATTGCTGGTTGTTCTTAATGTGATACTTTTCGCCCCTTTCTGGTCTACTGTCGTATTGCTCGATATGTAAAATATTCCGGGCGTCTCGCCAGCATTGCCGATCTGGTATAATAGGTATGAGTGACGCTGTCGTAATTGGATGACATACCACTGGCAATTAGTCAGTTTATCCTCAAAATCTTCTGCCAGTTTCTGTGCTAATGAAGTGCTTCGTTAAAGAGCGAGACCATTTCTCCACATAAACCGAAGGTACCAATCAATATCCCTCTTCTGTATTTTTAAGGTTCTTGCAATTTCCAAGGCCTTCAGTTGGATTACTTCTCGTGAAATAGGCATCCCATCTTTTCTCATCTCTTGCATGTAGGAAAAAACCCTAGCTTCAAGTTCTGGATATTTGCTAATTTTTGGTCCCCTGAAATATTTTCATATTAAAACTGCATTTTTCAATTTCTGCTCTGAAGCAATCCAACGTCACACATTAGATTCGTCCAATCCATTTTTTTTTCAAGCCTCTCTGTTGCTTGTGATTAACATGATTAATAACTGCAAGATTGAAACTTGCATCATAACTATGCCTCATTCCATGGCTTGATGATGCTTTTCTCTTTGATCAGAGTGATCAGCAATAACTGCGAGAAACAGGCTTTCTAATCAGTATCTATTGAAAGGGCTTTGAGGCAAAATCAATGGAACAGCAGACCATAACTTGATAACACTGGTGTTTTCAGACTATATTTTGTTGGGTTTGCATATTCTTGAAAATTAGAGTGAATGTGACTAAGTTTTTGTGCAACTTGCACTGTAACTGCGATTAGCAATTTTAGCAATTGTAACATTGTGCAAGCTACGATTTTTGTCCTCTAACCCGCAAAAGATGTAACATCTTTTGCGGGTTAGAGGACAAAAATCGTAGCTTGCACAATGTTACAATTGATAAATTTGCTAATCTCTACAATTCCACAGGCACTCACACCCGTAAATGGCAAATGTAAAATAAAATCCGACAGGTTCCGAATAGGATGCAAAAGTAGGTTAAATGTAGCACCGTAAATGCAAATTAAAAATCATTACTGCACTGTAAAATACGAGAAAAGCAATAAATTACATTATAATTAATTGTTTAACAGTTTCAAGCCCGCAAAATGGCAAAAAAAATGTTATGGTTGCGAATATAAGCCTCAAGTGTAATATCCAATCCGGGAAATCGGAAAAAAAAGTGTGGCTTATATTTTGCCCAATACAGTAACTTCCATACAGGAAAAAGTCTATCTGCCAGGAAAGATTTAAAATGTGATCTCTGTTGAGGTCTTCTTAAAATTGCAATCATTTAGAATATCCACACGGTGGCAATTGGAAAAAGACATTTCAGAGATTGCTATTATTCAGTATGCAAGCATACTGGGGAGATTCAAAAGATATAGGTCTGTATCTCAATCTTTTATGCAGGCAGCTACAGTGCAAGTTGCACAAAAACTTAGTCACATTCACTCTAATTTTCAAGAATATGCAAACCCACCAAAATATAGTCTAAAAACACCAGTGTTATCAAGTTATGGTCTGCTGTTCCATTGATTTTTACTCAAAGCCCTTTCCAATCTAATTTTCCAATCCTCTATCAAGTTACTGAAGCTACTTCAGGCCTGATTTTTCTTTAAAAACATACATGTAATAAATACCACATGTAAGGGCTCTAAAAAGCATTGGTGAGACCTGTCAAAAGCTGTTAAAGAGATATATAAATTCATACTTACCATTTTCAAATATTAAAAAAATATATATAATACCGTTGGGTGTTATACACCAGGGTGTGAAAACTGTCATCATGAACAGCCTGAGTCCCTAAATAGAGGAGTGGTTGACACTGATTGTGGCTAAATATAGGCTGGTAATCCATTTTGTAGGTGAACCTCAACCGGAATATTACTATATAGCACAGGTTATGCACAGGGTTGTCTTAGGGAGCATGTAAGGGACAGTGTGCTAAGAGCACAGGGTCGTAGAGATATAGTGTCAAATGATGACAATTGCATTGATTACATTGATGTGGATGCAGCTGTTGAGGAAGGCCAGCAAAAGCTCAAGGAGGCTGTGGAAAGGCAGAAGGAACCCCAGCTTACCTCCATCAACGGGAATCTTGACTATACCTGTCCTGTTAAGTCCCATGCCATTTCTGTTGTGCATGTGACACAATGTATACATATAATAAACATTTTATTTTCTATCTAGAGTTATTGTATTAAATAATTCTGAAAATTGCCATGATTTTTTTAAAACCTTTTCAGAAGAATTGTTATCCAAACCAGTGTTTTAATGTAATCAATTATTAGTGCTACCTCCACGAATAAGTATTACTGTTGTTCACAAATAATGTGGCAATTATGTGCTAAAAATATACAAAATACTGCTTGAACACGCTTTGGGCAAATTATTTTCAATTACATCTTAAACACCATGCCTGTGTCATTGCTATGGCATGTAATGTTCACATGAATTTGTACTTGAGAGTAAATATGGCTAAATATTTCTTCATGATGTCACATTTAATGGAGATTTCAAGCATTTTGTGCACCAATATGTAATCTGATGTTAAATTATGATGACATTAAATTCATATTTAACATGGAAAGAGTAAACACCTAAATGTGATTGTGCTTTATAATACATGCTTTGCAAAAACAGTAAGTTAGATTGTAAGTTTGCAAGTTTTTAATTTTGCAGGTTGCTCTGGGGAAAGCACTATGGACACCGGATTCTATGCTCAAAGACAGGGCCTAGAACTTAACCCATGTATAGCTCTACGGAATATGTTGGTGCGCTACAAATAAACGATAATAATAATAATAATAATTTGACTTTCTTTCTCAAGTGTAGGAATTATCTATCTCAAAATACATTCAAGTGTGATGGAAGAATCTTATCAAATAATATAATATGGGATGTCTAGGGTATGTGAAAGTTATTGCCCAAATGGTTTATAATTGAATATAATTTAATCCAATAACAATTACCAATATGATTTGAAGCCAGGGGTGTATTTATTGTGTGTTAAGTGGCAGAGAATGTAGAGGTAGACCTTTTTGGTTAAGTAACTCATTATATCAAGTCATCGCTGTGCTGACTACCCAAGCTTTTCCTGGTGGGGAAGAGCCACATGTAGCATTGAGCTGTACACACACACTTCCAGCTGTTTCACACATCAATACATTTCTCAAGCACACATGTGATAATAAGAATACCAATTACATGTGACAAAATACATAACTTGCAAATGCATAATGTTATAATTTTAATGTATACTATGGATATAAATAATACAAATACAATGTTGAGGAATATAAATAAATAATCAATAAAAGCACCAGATTCTGATTCCTGTTGTATAATAAACAACACTAATTTGACATTAAATAATAGTCTATATATCAGGTTAACTGTCCTTTATTCTATTTTGATCTTGAGAACTTGATTGATTGGATGCCTCTAGGGGCGGCCAGTTCATGCACCAGTGTTGCTTCCATGTGATCCTTTACTGTCACAAACCTATGTTTTAATTGCCCTGTTCATCCCGGAGACTTGTAAGGTCTCACAAGCTAATATTCAATCACAGTTAACATAATAGTGTATTAAGAAGGAATGACAACCAATAATTCTGCACTGGCTTTCTTTTCATTAACTTTACAATTATCTATTATCTTTGTTGTCTTAAAACATTACTTTTATCTGTTTTATTGAATTTCTTAGATCTTGAACTTTTAAATCAAAGCATTATATTCTCCTTAATTTCCCTTTGCTTTATTTTGATTAGCTAAGCTTCTGAATGTGATGTGTGTCCTATTTATGGATAAAGTTCTTGAAAAGTGACATTGTGATCCTGCTTCATTCTGTGTTTAACAAGATTCAGCAGTTTGCAGGCTCTTGTTTCACCATGCTCCCTGATTTGGATAGAAACATAACAGATACTGCCTTTGGCAAGGGGTCACATGGTAAATGTGTCTCCATTGAGTCATTTCTTATCACCTTATTCACAAAATCAAAAATGAAAACTAAATTTTACTGATGACAGGTATTCTGTTTGCAGACTAGACATCATCCAACTCGGTTGATGTACTGTATCCATTGTAAACAAATAAATTCCGAGTTCAGAGATACTGAGTTTTTATTTATTCTACAATCGTTATTGTATAGACTAATTTAAGTATTGGTAAAAAATATGGATTGTTAAATGTTATCATTTTAGTTAAACACATCTGAAATAGGATATTTCATAATATACATGGGTGTAGGAACTGGGGGTGGGGGGACAAATTCCAGTTTGTATGTATGTATATATAAGCTATTTTATGGCCTGTGTATACAATGAGCTGTATCCACCCCAGAATTATTTAGGCTTCTACACCCTTGCCCCTGTGTGTTTTCTTTTTTTAAAGGATGCTTGCACAGCAGAAACATTTTTTCAAATGTTTAACTGATCTGGGGGCTTTCCCTGTCAGTCAAGGAGTAGAAATATAGATGTATGAGTAATATTGTCTACATACATATGTATGCTCTACACTCCCTGTTAGTTTCAATGTTCAAGTTTAAATATGTTTAATTTAATATTTTTTTGTGCAAATCATAACTTTGCTAATTTATAAAGCATGCTTTTTTAAATGCATGAAAAAAGTATAGTGTTTCATGTGCATTAAAACTTTATTTTCTTCTACACTTTTTGCATGCAAATCATACTATCAACTAACAGTGTAATGTAATCTAAAGCACAAATATGTTGGAAATGGCTCTGAGGCGAGAGGGAACAGAGGAACTAGGAGCTACTCAACATAAAAGCAATGTCAATACTGAACAACATGCTGGAAGTCATATATCTAATTTGTTAATAGTTTGTTTAAAATTAGACAATTTCAGTCAGTCAATCGATAAACAATACGAAAAAATGGAGGGATTGCTTGGAACATGCTGAATACACTACTCTTTGTAGATAAGATAAAACTTTTTATGACTATGACTATGATATGCTTGTTAATCTAATTTACTGTCATATATATATATATACATAGTATATATGATGTAACAACTTTCATTCCTCTAATAAAATGTATTTCAAAAGAATAGGGGGATTATCTGTATTCTCTACTGTTAGGTAATGTAGGTAATTGTGCATACTGAAGAGTTCATCAAATAAATCATACTATTTCACCGTATTAAAAGGGATTACATCTTACTTTGTATAAATTTACTAAGTTTCCAACAGGGTGTGAAGTACTTTGCTGAGGCTGTGGAGGCAGTGTTCCCCATAGGAGGACATTCAACTATCAGCTTCACATTATGATATGGATACACAAATTAGATTATTAACTAAATATAATGTATGTTTATGTTACAAATCAGTAACCATTAGAAAAACATGGATTATGGTATAATAAGAATATAAATGTATTATAACGACAGAGTACAGTCTTAAATGTAGCAGACTGTGCATTAATAATAACTGGTGTGGTGCAAGTGAAACCCAAGAAGACAAGAGACTGTTTAAAATGAGACAATATGATTACTTAAAGGTAATACTGTATTTTAATGATGATGCTTAGCACCTACTAGAGTCACATGTGATCATTACACCACATTAACAATAATTAGATGAATTTAAATGTCATTATCCGTCACTTTGTATAATAGACATAACCAGTAATTTGCATAGCACTTACATTGTGTATTCATCTGCTCAATTAAAAAGATACAGTATTCAAAATCAATTGTACACAGCAGTGTGATTCGAAAAAAAGTATGGTACAGCTCAGAAATTATCAGTGTTTGGTCATATAAAAAAAAAACACGAGGGAGAAACATTTAGCAAGATCTGTATGTACAATGTAGAGCTTTATTTTGTTACAGTAACAATACCAAATACAAACTGACTTACCTGATGCTCATCTACAAGCAGTGCAAACAATGCTGTATCTGTAATGAGAAATCGGTTGTCATGACCAATGGCAGATATTTAGCAATGATGTGGTATCTCTTAAGAAATGCTTAGCTGTGACCATACTCAGTAGGCCAGGAGTACTATCAGTATCTCTATATGATATTATGTAGCCACATTGATATCACTTGTTAAAGGTATGCAGGTGTTATCATATGATAACTGTTTGTTATGATAGCATGACAAATAACAATGTAGACATTATTATATCTGACAAAAAAGGTCTTCAGCTTTAATGTCTTTTAATAGGATCAGAAAAGCCTATATGGTTTCATGTTGTTACGAAGGATGACATGCTTAGCTCAAACATGTAAAACTGCTGGTTTTGATTAACATTCATTCCTATTAAATTAGAAACCCCGAAGCGGCATCGGCATCAAATATGGAGTACAATTTTGGGCACACTTCAAAAAGGACATCTGAGAGTTGAAAAAAGTACAGAGAAGGGCAACAGAACTAATAAAGGGAATGGAGGGGCTAAGCTATGGAAAAAAAAACTAACCAAAATAAATGTATTTTCTATTGAAAATTACCTGATATAAATATATATCCAGGCCTTCTCCAGCTGACATACTGAACCCAGCAACATCTCTTTCTCTACACCCTATTTCTATCTGCATCCATGCCTTCTCCATCTGAGATTTTGAACCCAGCAATATCTCTCCCTTTACACCTTGTTTCTACCTGCATCTAGGCCTTCTCTAGCTGCTATACTGAGCCCAGCAACATCTCTCATTCTACAACCCATTTCTAATTGCATCCAGACATTTTCCAGCTAAGGTGACTCTCTACTGCTACAATGCTTTCACTGCTAGACTTATAGCCCTATTAAATTAGCTCAATGTGTAAAACCTTAGCCCGTAACGTAGCCTGCAAGACTTACAGCTATTAAATTGGCCCCGTGAAGCAACCCGTCAAACACTTGCTGGGTAAGGGTGGGAAAAGGCTATTGGAAGTGGAAATATGAACTGCACTGCCGCAAATCCTTTGATCTGTCAAGCCTGTAACTGTTACATTTCCAATCATGCTATTAAATTGCAATCTAATTCACTGGCGTTCAAGCCCTTAACCCGCACATGGAGCCCAAAAGCCAACGGATACTAGAGAGGACCCGCTAGAGTGGTAAAGTCCAATCTGTAGCACTGGAAATGCAAATATATGCACACTACTGTACTTATATTAAAAGGGAAAGTGATGTTAGGCATTGAAATAAATAGCACAACATTCTGAAGCTCGCAAATCAGCAACATATTGCTAATTATTTATTTCATAAATTAAATTCTGTGTTATATCGATCCCGGCAATCAGTGTGTTAATACATTTAAATGGAACTCGCATGGACTAGAATATCATATTTATGGCTTTATCAATATTGCATTATATCTGTAATGTGGGTCTGATCGTAACTCGTAATTGAACCCCGTAAGACTTTGAAATCCAAACTCCATTTTTCATTGACGTAATGTTGACGATTTCTGTTTCCAGTGGCTCCATCTAAATCTGTAACTACGGGTTTGACTAATTGATCATGTTCAAGGCCGCGCATCTAACATTCAAAATACATTTTACAGGTTTGTGTCTGAAGCTTGTAACTCGCTTCATGTTCTAATTTAATAGCTATGGAACGCAGCCAAATTTAAATCCTGCAGCCCTTGCAGACTTGCCAATGCAGCTACGGGCTTCTAATTTAATGGGGCTGTTAAACTGTAATATTCAGTCATTGTGTGTATCTAACCTGTGTCTGTTAATTATCCTCTGTTGATTTAAGCAAACCCAACTGTGAGGGAAATTTTAAGTGTAGGAGCTGTGATATAGGGTAGAAATATTAAGAGCACGGTTTTTGAAATGCTGAGTCTGATGGGTGGACATCCAGGGTGGTAGAAGAGAGGGGGATAGCTGTGGTGCTAAAAGATGGCTTTGTGTCATCTGCATATAGATAAAACTGAAATCCAAAAAACAGTGACATGGGTGACAAGTAATGATAAGTAGATGGAGAAGAGGAGGATGCCTAGGACTAAACCTTGGATTAAGCCAACAGTCAGAGGGAGCAGGGAAGAAAAGGTGCCAGAGATAGAGACAGTGTTTAGGGAGAGGTTTAATAGATGTGTGAGAATTTGGATAAGTGTGGTAGGGAGAAGATTAGCTGTGGAATAGGAACAAGAGGACAAGTTGTAAGGCAATAGGTTATTTCATCCTCAGAGTTAAAGGAGCCCATTGTATTTTTGGGATTGGAGAAGGGCAAAAGATTGGTGTTATTGGTTTGTTAAGAGGAGTGGGTGTTTGAGCCACATTTGTTCGGGATATTGTCAATTTTATTTTTCAGCTGTCAGACAGGAAAGATTAGGATGTGTGGGTTACGGGAGCACCAGCAAATCGTATGCTCCACTGAGTTGGGCTTTATGGCAGAGTGGCCAGAAGAAATCCATTACTTTCATCAAAAACCAAAGTTGCACGTTTTGCGTTTGCGAAAAGGCATGTGGGAGACTCCCAAAATGTATGGAGGATGGTGCTCTAGTCTGATGAGACTAAAATTTAACTTTTCGCCCATCAAAGAAAATGCTATGTCTGGCGCAAATCCAACACATCACATCACCCAAAGAACGCCAGTGAAACATGGTGGTGGCAGCATCATGCTGTGGGGACGTTTTTCAGCAGCCGGGACTGGGAAACTGGTCAGAGTTGAGGGAAAGATGGTGCTAAATACAGGCATATTCTTGAGCAAAACGTGATTTGAGGCTAGGACGGAGGTTCACCTTCCAGCAGTACATTTACCCCAAACACACTGCTAAAGCAATACTTGAGTGATTTAAGGGCAAACATGTAAATGTGTTGGAAAGGCCTAGTCGAAGACCAGACCTCAATCCAATAGAAAATCTGTAGTCAGACTTAAAGATTGCTGTTCACAAGCGCAAACCACCCAACTTGAAGGAGCTTAATCGGTTTTGCAAGGATGAATGGGCAAAAATCCCAGTGGTAAAATGTGGCAAGCTCATAGAGACTTATCAAAAGCGACGTGGTGCTGTGATTGCAGCAAAAGGTGTATTGACTTTAGGGGGGTGAATAGTTATGCCTTTTGACTTTTTCTGTTATTTTGTCCTATCTGTTATTTGCTTCACAATAAGAAAAAAAAAAAAAACATCTTCAACGTTGTGGGCAGGTTCTTTAAATTAAATAATGCAAATCATCAAACAATCCATGTTAATTCCAAGTTGTGAGGCAACAAAACACGAAAAATGCCAAGGGGGGTGAATACTTTTGCAAGGCACAGGAATAAAGCCATAGTGCTGTAAATGGGTTCTGGGGATTGGAGTGTTAATCAAAACATCCCTAAATGGGGTCATTTTAACATAGGGAAGATAGGGATAAGGGACCTCTTTGAAACAAGGACACGAAACCAAAAGAATTTTAAAACTTTTTAACTTTATATGGACTTTGAAGAAACTTCAAACATAAAAACAAGAGAAAAAGAACCTTTTTTAAAATAAGTTTTAAAGAAATAGCACACTAAATAGTCTATCAGGTCATGGATGGAATGTAAAGTCTTGCTGAGGAACTCGGTTCAAAGTTCTTTTTGTTCTTCTGTGTCAGACTCACTGCTGTCCTGGACTTCCTCAATGCCCTGTTACACCAGTTGTTGGAGGTCCTCATTGGCCAGGCTCTCACATGAAGCCTGTAGCAAGTCGTCGATTTCCTGGGCATCTGCATCTCCCAGTCTAGCTGTATTCACAAGGTCCAGCATCTACGCTATTATGAGCTGTTATGGTTGCACAGAGCTCTGCCCATTTCTTCCTCCACATAGTTTTGAGTCATTGCTGTGTCACCTCTTTCCAGGACAAATCAATGTTAGTGACGGCCTGCATGATGGTGTAATTCTTCCAGAAATCCATCATCATGCTGTCTTTTTGGTCAATGAGCTTGCGAAATGTGCAGCAAAGATAGTAGGCCACTGGCTGGATGAGGGAAGTATTGTTGGGTGGAGGGGTCACTACTTCCTTGGGTCTGCAATAGTTCTCCACCAATGGACAAAAGAGTGGACTAGACCAGTTATTAAAGATGTCCAAGGTTATCTAGCCTTTCCTGTTGAATTGCCAAATGACTAGCAAAGTGGATTTTGGTATGCCCGTCATTGCTCACAGTAAAATTATTTACAATAGTCTATCAAGCAGTAAGTGTTTTTTCTGGATCGCTCTTGATTTCTCTGTTATCCATTGGACATTGGTCATTTGATCTCTTTTGCCTCTTCCTCTGCTTGCCCATCTGGTAGTTCCGGTCCATATATTGTTGGAGCAGATCTTGTAGGATCTTAAGCATTACCGTGCTTGCCAGTGAAATTAGGGCAACTGTTCTATATTTGGAGCAATCTTCGGCACTGCCTTTTTTTGAGATTGGGATGTAGACTGAACTTTTACAGTCTATTGACCACTGTTGAGTTCTTCAAATTTGCTGTCATAAGGCAAGCAAAACTTTCACCACATCATCTTGTAGGATTTTGAATAGTTCAGCTGGGATTCCATCAAATCCTGCAGCCTTGTTATCAGCAGGATATCCTGGGGCCCATCTCACTTAACTCTCCAAGATGTCCTTGGTCATATTATTGATCACTGCTGTCAAGATCCTTCCTGTATAGATCTTCAGTGTATTCCTGCCATCTCTTCTTTATCTTTTCTTGGTCCCTGCCATTTTTATCTTTCACCATGCCCACTTTAGCACACTTTTTAAGAGATTTTTTTTAAGAGACTTTTTAAGAGATCTCTTGACTTTCCCATTCTGTTATCTTCTTCTATCTCTTTACATGATAGAATAACTCCTTGTCACTTCTTGCTCTCCCTTAGAATTCTGCATATAGTTGGACAAATCTTTTCCTGACTCTACTGCCTTTCAATTTCATTCTTTCCCTGGCTATTTCCAAAGTCTCACAAGACAGCTAGTTTTCTTTTTTTAAAGGATAATCTTTGTCGCTGTTTCCTAAAAATTGGTGCAAATTTTAGTCCAATGTTGTTCTATATATATATGTATTTGTTGTCGGGTCTCTCTCCTATGGAGAAGTGTAGCCTTATTTGTGGCCAAAGCAGCAAAATCTAGCCCGTGTTGTAGGCAAGATTGTCGTGTTAAGGAGAAAGTGTGTCCATGGCAAGGATGAACCTCAGTAAATGTGGGCTGAAATCTACTATGGGGGCTTGTTGAAAGCCAAATGATGAAGAAAAATGGCATATGCCAAGGATGCTGATGAGGGCCGAAATCAGCTATATAGTGCTAAGCGAAAGGTGGTTAGGACTTATTGAAAGCCTTTAGGTAACATTGCTCTCCAAAAATGTGCATCTTGATGAAAGAGACTTACTTTGGGCATAGGCAAAGTTATTGCTTAGTATATAAGGGCCAAATATTCAGCACAGCAAGGCTTGGTGAAGCCAAAAGACAAGGAATCACGAGAAATACCCTCCAGACACAGATGCAAAAGTGAACTGAAGTATTCAAGGAAGAGGCTGGCCAGAAGAGGCCCCACCTACAGGAAGAGGGGGGTGGGAGAGGGCACCTCCCACAATACCTAGGTAACCAACCTGGTTATATAAATAAAATTACAGCAATAAAATTTGAACCCTCGCATTGCGGTTTGACACACATGGCAATGCTCTCTCCCCCCGTCGCTAACCTGCCTACCTTCGGCACTCATTGCAAGCCTCCCTCCCCTCTACCTCTCCCACCCTCTACTTGACAGGAGGCCCTCACAGCGAGCCACTTTCCCCCTCTACCTGATGAGAGGCACTCATTGCGAGCCTCTCCCCCTCTACCTCTCCCACCCCCTACTTCTCCCACCCTCTTCTTGATGTGAGGCGCTCATCGGGAGCCTCTCCCACCTTTAATTCCTCTCCCTCCCCTGTGTCTCTTCCCCCCTTCTTTCCCCCCTCTCCCTTTCCTGTGTCTCTTTCCCTCATCTCCCTCCCTTGTCTCTCTTCCCCCTCTTTCCCCCTCTCCCTCCTCTGTGTCTCTCCCCCTCTCCCTCCCATATGTCTCTTTCCCCCCTCTCCCTCCTTCTCCTCCTCCCTTACACCCCTTATCCACCTCCTCCTCACTTATCCTTCTCCTCCTCCTCCCTTTCCCCCTTCCCCTCCCTCCTTCTCCTCCCTCCTCCCCCCTTAAACTCCTCCTCTCTCCTTCCTCTTTCTTTTCCTCCCCCCTTCCCTCTTCCCCTCTTCCTACCTCCTTCCCCCCCTTATCTTCCTCCTTCCCCTCCTCCCCTCCCTCCATGCCCTGCCTCCTTCGCCCTTTATCCTCCTTCTCCCTCCTTCCACCTATCCTCCTTCTTATCCTCCCGCTCCTCCCCCTCCTACTCCTCTTCCCTCCTTCCCCCTTATCCTCCTCCTTATCCTCCTCCCTCCTTTCCCTCCTCCTCCCTCCTTTCCCCTTATCCTCCTCCTCCTCGCTTTCCCCCTTCCCCTCCCTCCTCCTTCCTCCTGACCCCTTATCTTCCTCCCTCCTTCCTCCTTACCCTCCTCCCATCTTCCCCTCCTCCTCCCTCCTTCCTCTCCTCCCTCCTAATCCTCATCCTCCTCTCTCCTTCCCCTCATTCTCCCTCCTTCCCCCTTATCCCACTAGTTTTTCCTCCTCCCTCCTTCCCCTCTTCCTAACTCCTTCCCCCTTATCCTCCTACTCCCTCCTTCCCCCTTATCTCCCTCCTCCTCCTCCTCCATTTCCCCTTATCCTCCTCCTTTTCCTCCCTTATTCTCCACCTCCTCCCTTTTTCCCTTCCTCTGCCTCCTTCCCCCTTATCCTCCTCCTCCCTCCTTCCCATTTATCCTCCTCCCTTCTTCCCCCTTATCCTCCTTCCCCCTTATCCTCCTCCACCTTCCCCCTTAATCTCCTCCCCATCCTCCTCCCTCTTTCCACTCATCCGCCAGCTCCTTCCTTATCCTCCTCCCAACTTTCCAAGAACCTCCCTATCCCCTCTCTTCTCTCTTCTTACTCTCTTCTTACTTTCCTGCTGATATTCCCTCCCCTGCAGCGTGTCTTCTACCTATGCTACTGACGTGACGCCCATGTGACATCACGTCATTAGCATATGCCAGTTCGGCTCGTACCAAGAAGAAGTGATGCATGGGAGAGAACAGCAGCAGGAGCTCAATAAGAAGAGAGGATAAGGGGAAAGGAAGGAGGAGGCACGGGGGCCACGCGGGCCTGGGGGGATGTGGCCTGCTGTATTGCGCTCAATGCAAGCATCAGTGGAGCAGAGGAAGCAGTGAAGGCCTCGCACCGCGCTCATCGCAGCAGGTTTAACTTCGTCCCTTGCTTCACAAGGCACGCAAAGCGTGAAGACAACTCTCAGTAAAATAGATATATCTGTAGCCTAGTGTAGTGTAGAGTCCCCCCGGGCCCCCTCAGGTGCACAGACCTTTTCCTTAGAGGGTGTCACTAGATAACGAAGCTTGAGCTTCCTGGAGCTGTGCTGCATGCAGAGGAGCTTTGAGCAGGAAGGAGTTAAGGGAAGGGGTTTAAGTATGCAAAGGGTTTTGGGGAGGAGTGTTGTTATGGGAATGGGTCTTGAGGAGAGGCAGTGAGTAAATTGGTACTGGGCATTTCAGCACAAACACATCTTTACAGCAATTTTTTTTCTTTTTTTTGCATTAGGACCCTCCATTCGCTAGCACCTGAATGTCCCCCCTTGCAATGCCCTCCCAAGCTAGTTTTGAAGTTACAGTATATGGCTTGATCAGTTAGATTAAGAAAAAATTAATAACTTTAATGGGATATATTGTATCCAAAAATAACGCAGTTTAAAAAAATATAAAATTAGTGCACTACATCACTATAATAACCTCCAGTTTATTTAGGATCTCTGTTTCACT
Source organism: Discoglossus pictus (assembly GCA_027410445.1). Taxonomy (NCBI): domain Eukaryota; kingdom Metazoa; phylum Chordata; class Amphibia; order Anura; family Alytidae; genus Discoglossus; species Discoglossus pictus. The sequence continues at coordinate 245,042,602 of CM050166.1, read as the reverse complement.
CCACCTTGTTTTTAAAAGTTTTTGAATAGTGCTTTTTATATAGATCAATCCTATGATTATCAGTATATCCTGATTTTTTCAGGAGCATCAGTTTATTCTGATATATGAGGATTATTTCAAATTAATTAATTATTTTTGACCACAACAGGTACAGACATTTAACCCTTTATTTAGGGTATTTTCTATAATTAGAGCTTTATATTGGTGATAATATTGATCCATATTTATATTAATTGATTTATTCCATATAGTGAACTAATTTTATATTTTTATATTTTTATTTTTATATTTTTTAAGCTGCGTTATTTCCGGATACAATATATCCCATTAAAGTTATTTATTTTTTCAGACCATAGTGGTGTTAAGCACCACGCATATTATAGATATAGATCATATCCTTTTCCCCCCTTTTTTTCTATTTAGCAGTTAGATTAAGATATGAAGTTTGGACTAATTTGCAGATCAGAGACAGGCCAATTGTTACCAGTGTCACTAGTGTCAAGTAGTCAATTATCATGTATATAATATAAACAGAATACACACTGATTAGATATTAAAAAAATCAGAATTCAAACTTCATGAACTAAAAACAAGCAAAATAAGCTAAGTTACCATATGGATGCAGCACGCCAGGTACATCTGTCTGTGTTTCTGGTTGTGCTTTTCCATATGGTTTTCATAGCAAAGTTACTGGAGTTCATTCTCTAGTGGACCACGATTTGTCTAACCTCTCTGCAAACCCTTGGGTGTCCCTACATAGCATAGCTCACAGCTTCATTGAGATACACAAGCCCCTTCACCATGACAAGGTAGCAATCCAGAACGGGTACTAGATTATGTGGGGGCAAATCGTATACAGTGTGTGATGTCAAAGTATAGTGGGTGAGCAAATATGAATACACATAAATACATTTGATAACTAAAAAATGAAATTATAACTGTATATCAAGCAGTCAGTTAAACATGGCTTCTTTTAATAATGCTGCCTTAATAAACATAATACAGTAGTGGGTGTCATATAGGTCTTAGAAGCTCTCTCTGTGCAGCCAGGAATGGGAAAAATGTCTCCCTTCAAAGGATCATATTTAATTTCCTTTCTTCACAACTGAGATGTCAGCACAAATTATTTCTCTCACATTTTATTGCTCAATTTAAAGTGATTAATGGGCAAAATGTTTTTGTTTTTGTAAATGTTTTAACTAGGTGATTTAAGAATGCTAAGCATTGAAGGTGATACATTTCGATTTTACTTCTTGGGAGCCCCCACCTTCTGGTACCTCACCTTTTCTTCCTATTGTCTCTCATGTACGGTGCCATGTTAAACAACAGTGAGCTACTCATGTTGCTCAGATATACAGCAAGTCCCTATATGCGTGTTTGCAGCATGAGGCAATGGTAATCCTCTCCCCTGTGGTGTATGACCTTAGGTAGCAGCAGTAATTATGGCACCCTATGTAAGAGAGAACAGAAAGAAAAGGTTAAGTTCCAGAAGGAACAAATTTGTTGCTCTGGGGGCTCCTTAGAAATAATCGCACAGTGTAATTTACCTTATACATTAAAAAAATGTATGTTAATCATTTCACTTGCAAAATGATGACAGTCAGGCCACATCCATGGACCACGCTCTTGTTAGTAGGAATGAAGGGCTGGATTACGGCACCTGCACAAAATTACACCAACCAACTAACTTTTACGGATATTCTTGTAGCACCACTGCCATAGGAGCCAGTAGTAAATGACCAATTAAACAGTGCTTGATAGGCATACTGTATATATTTGTGTGTTTTCCATCCCAGCACTGACTGTTTTGTAGATTTTTACAAATCAGCACTGAGAAATATATACACATACACTTTTTTTATTTAATTTTGTGATTGAGATGGAGGGAGGAGCGAGTAGGAGAGAAGTAGGGGGGGGGGGGAGGAAGAAGAGCAGAGGGGAGAAGGAGAGAAATGGGGCCCTGGGGAGTAGAGGGAAGGAAGTAGAATGAGGGTGGGAGTGGAGATGAGTGAGAGGTAGGGAGGGTGGGAATGGAGAAGACATAGGGAGGGTGGGAGAGGAGGGCTAAGAATGGTAGTTCAGGGGGAGGGCAGAAGGTGAGATAAACAGAGGGAGGGATGAGCCCATAGATCTTAGGACATAATGCTCAGAGTTGGGGGAGGGGCCTAAACTCAGGCCTCAGGGTCAGAACAAAAAGGTATGGATCTCAGTCTACAGTCAGGAGAACAAGAGGCTGGGGGCAGGGCCCCTAACTAGAGGCCAGAGGAGATGCCGGTACTCCTCAATGTTATCTATGCCTGCACCCATATAATTGCAGGGGGAAGGGAAGTGAAGGCTGTGCTGAGGCCTCTGAGGGGGATACCTTCCCACTGCAACCCCCCCCCCCCCTCGACTAGGGACATTGGGCAGTGACAATCTATTGGTGCAAATGTTATCATAATCTATCCTGGCTAAAGAGTAGAGAATAATGGCCTATTCAATGGTGATATGTTGTAAGCAGATGGCTACCCCCATCACATGGTCCACGACCCTCTTCTCTGTGTGGACACTTAGTGTTATGTTTAACATTTAACCAATTCATGGTCACTGGAGAAGGCTGTTGAGAAGAGATGGGGCAGTCCCTATTTTGGGTTTCCCCTTAGTAATAACCTCTTTTGTTACATTTTTATTTTTAGGCACAACTCTGGTCCATGAAGGCATACTCTTCATCTGCAAGCAGTGCTACCAAATAATGTAAGTGAAATATAGGCACAGTGGCTATCAGATAGCTATTCCATCAATGAAATCCCCCAGCAGAATCACACACCATTAAAAAATCATATATCATGTTCAATAACACATGTTTGTTGTTAAGTTTAACTTATACCAATGCAGCTATGGCGTGGGACCAGCAAAAATGGCCTGGTAGTTCAAGCCAGCATTAATACATGCTCACAGAGATATGTCGATAGTACACTAGTCCCACTGATAGTGATTACAGCTAAGCATTCATTATGACATACCACACCATTACTCCTGGTGCCAAGTGATGGGAATGTCAACATACATATCAATTACCTAACTATCATGTTTTAGAATATTGGTCATCATCCTATATATGCATCCCTTCATGCATTGTATGATTCCAGAAAATGTCAGTGACACAAACATGGTTTACAAGTGATCATGTGTCTTAATATATCCAACATGTGTTCACACACTTATTTAAATGTTATCATCCCTATTTTCTAAAGCATGGGTGAACAACATAATTTGTGATTATTGTGAGTTAATACTTTGATACATCTACATTGTGACACTGGTGGGCTTCACTATTCCACAGAAGGGTTGTTAACCATATTACTGTATATATCTAATTATTGATTAATTGATAAATTAATACTATCACTCATTGTCAAATGATCATTATTGGTATACATGTTGCCACATGTACAGCAAAGGTGTGGGACTTGCCAGGACAGGTGTATCCATGATTCCCATTGATGGAGGTGACAATCCTGGTGCAGCATGTTCCTCTTCACAGCCTCGTTTTGTGTTTTGTTGGCCTTTGTGAACAGCTTCAACATGAAAGCTGTAATCCCCCTTGTCATGATGTGCCTCTATATGGCCATGTCCCTGTGTCTATAACAGTCTGCCCCTTCCATGCTCCATGTGAAAATGCAGTGCCTGGCCTGTGCTATGTAGTGATGCACCTGTGGCGTTCATTTGTGTTTGAGCCCTTATGCTGCCCATGATGACATATCCCCCTAGTGTCTGAAACCCAAAGTTATTGTGTATATGACATACTGTCGTGGATGTGCCATAGATGATCTCTGTGAGTAGTGTGCTGTGGTGGTGATATATATATACTGTTATATAGTATTGTTTATGGTGTGTCTATCCCTTTATTTATGAGTGCTTGAAAGCAGCTGCTGTGCTTTTTTGCTGATTGTTATTAACCTCTTGGCTACTGTGGTCTATTTTCCCCTGGACAGTGTGATATGTTATGTGGCGGTGTGATATTGGCAATAGTTATTGCTCCAATATATATGTGATGAGTAAAACATTTTGATGTATGTATATAATTTTAATTTTTCACATTAGTGTCTCTGTGACTGTTCGATATTATTTGTAATGGAGTTATATGATTTGTGAGGCTGTTTATTAATGTGCTGTGTCTTTAAGAGATTTATCCAGCTGTTATAAGATATAGCTTGTTTCCGACTGATAAGTCACATGTGAAAATTAAATAGTTTTAAATTGCACATATGTGCCAATATTAATGTTAATCCTTCACTTGTGATGATCTTGCATGCTTTTCTACTGTTTTCAAGTGGTACCTGTCATTTTAAATAGTGCTGTGTGATGGTTTTAAAAAACATTGCTAATGATCTGTGGTATCTGTAATATTTTCTTCATCTTTTTTTAGTTACGGCACTGCCCTGATTTGTGAAAGATCCGTAAAGTTTTTTAGCACAGGGTTTTGGTGTAAAAGTCTAATGGAGTAACTTGTAATCTTACCGCAGTGCAAAAATCAGTGGAAAAGTGTACAGCAATTTTCAGCTCCGACTTGCCGCAGTCACTCTTGCATGTTTTCCGGGATGGGTTTTTGACATAGCTAAGGAGATTTACTTTGCACTTAAACATGGTGTAATCTGCGATATACGGAATTTGCATAGAGGCCAAAGTGAAGTGTGTTTTGTAAATAATAATTACATTGAGAAGGATAAAACTTTGTCAACTAGTTAAAACATTTATATAAAACAAAAATATTTTTCCTGACGAGCCCATCCATTATTTCTACCAATGTAAGTTTTACCATTCTTGCTAAAATATATTCATACTGAGGGCTACAAATATCAATCATCAAGTAAAATAGGTTGACCATCATTGATTTAATATAACGCTTCACATTCCCCTCTCCTGTGAAAACATAATAGTTCAGCATTTTAAACTGTTTTAGTTGAAGTAAAATTATTTCTCTCTCTTACCACAGTATCCATACATTTAAAAATAGGGAAAATTCAACAACTTAGGACCTATTATACGAACGATTTGCTGCAAGAAATAATGTGCTATTTCCAAAGCATATTCTATGAAACTTTTTTTTTCACAAATACTGTACATGCAAAAGCACAGTAGGGTGTGCTGCACTTCAACAAGGCTAAGTGATGTTAAACCAGGAGATTGGCTACATAATAAAATTCCATGTGATTTGTCAAGTACAAGGTGTACCTGACTGTTGTTAGCACAATATATGAATACAGCAAGAGCTGGACATTGCAGTAATAATTACATGTAGAAGAGAGCTACTGGAACATAGTGGTAGATTTCTCCTGCACACATTTTTAATCCCACATTTGAAAGTCACAAGTTGCTTGATGTTGTTATACACATAGGCAGCTAAATACACATGCTTAGAACAAAAGACAGGCTGATGTATATATCTGTTAACAAATATGTACATTTGTAAAAATGGCAATCACAGCTCCTGTAAGTTAGATTGAAAAAGCAATGGACATTTGTGGGCTCCCAGAGACAGAAACATTTATCACTTTTTCAGTAAGTGAAAACACATTTTCATAATGATTTAAAGTACGGTATTTATTAGGGCATTTTTGTAATTGTATATATTAAAGGGACACTGTTTTAAAGAACTAGACCTAAAAATAGACTAAATGGCATTTTTTGTAATGTAAACATTTAGGAAGCTTTAGTTTGTGGCATCATATCATCATGTACCTAGATGATAAACTCATCTTTACTTCTTCCGCCCCTGAAGACCACCGGAAGTGGGTTAAAAGTTCTCAACAATTATAACTCTTATAACTTTTCTTACTAAAATAAATCTTCCAAGTGGTCACCTGAAGCTATCCAACCTTTGAAACATAAAAAGAAAGAAATCAGAAACCTGAAGTGACAGGATCAACAAATTAAAGGAAACAGAAAGATGAAGTATAAATATATGCACATAAAAGTTATTCATGTAAAATGTGTGTATAATTATCTTTAGTTTTCCAAAAACATGATAACCACAATCAATCTTAATGATATAAAATGCTGTATTAATTATTTTTTTTAACACAGTGGCCCTTTATTTTCAAACTTCAACACATAGGCAACTTGCCCCACTATTAACTAGGGTGATTTTTTCTTGCTTAAAATATGCACTTATAATCTCCTTATTTCAATAAAAACACCTAAATGTGTCTCTGCATTTAATTTCACCTCCCACTTGTAGAAGCTGATAAACAAAAACAAAAATGGCACCCCCATAATATGACTTCACAAATACATAAAATGTATTAAATTAAAGGTTGTATGTATTTAAAATGGCATGCTTTTAATAATAATTTAATTCAGAAAATCAAAGTTCGTGAAATTTGTTAGACCACAAAATGTATACAATAGAGTCTATTATGTCAAATTGGAAAAAAATCTATATATTTTACAAAATGATCTACAAATAAAAATCAGTCCTTGTTGTGTTTGTATTCGCTATATTCATACCTTAAACAGTGTAAACCTTAAATAAGCTCTAAACCAACCAATTATTTTCAGAAGATATAATTAGTTGAATGGAGTAATCCTGTGCGCAATTAAAGTGTCACATGATCTCATAATAAATATACCAGTTTCTTAAGGCAACAAACATCAACATTGGACCAAGGAGCTATCAAAAGTCTGTGATGAAGTTCTGGGTAAGCACCCCGTCAATCCAAAAACTATGAACATCCCTGGAGCATAGTTACATCCATTGGGAAATGGAATGAATATGATAAAACCTGTGACTAAGTAAGGAGGGTTTTAGTCAGAGAGGCAACAATTAGGCCAATTATAAATCTGTGGGAGCTTAACCAAAAAAGGTAAGAGAAACTGCAAGAAAATAAGAGAGAACCACCATAGTGAAGCCAAATGTATTACAAATCCAAATAAAAGATTCTCTTTTTTGCATGTGCTACACTTGTCCTGAAGCTTGTGGGTAGCCATCTACCATAATCTAAATTACTATGGTATGGTTTTCAGAAGTCACCTGCAGTAAATAAAGGAATGCTGAAATAGTGGAATGACTGAGCAGTAAATAAAGCTGGACTTTTGGAGCCTCATTCAATTGAGACTTTGGGGAGATCCGGGCTCGGAAATGTAGCCCACAAGTTGCTTTGCTTTTTAATTGGCGTCTTTTTGTGGGCTCCGATCTAGTTAAGGACGCCGGCCTGCGTTTCACTGTGATGGGTCAAATCGCTAGTTAATGCCCCTCCAATCCTTTGATCTTTCACTGCCGCAAGAGTAGAAAACGCTGGTACCAAGAAAGTCTTGCAAAGGGCTTAATGACATGTCCGGAGCACTGTAAATGCATAAATAAACACTCTACTGTACTTTTATTAAAAGGGAAAGTGATGTTAGGTCTTAGAATTAATAGCACACCATTCTCAAGCTCGCAAATCGGGCAAAACAAATACTTGATTTCATGTTCAATTTCTGTGTTATATCGATCCTGGCAATCAATGTGTTAATACATATAATGGAACTTGCGTGTAATAGAATATCATATTTACGGCTTTATCAATATTGCATTATATCTGGAATGTGGGTCCGACTGTAACTCGTAATTCAAGCCCGTAGGACTTCAATGAAAAATGGAGGTTGAATTTCAAAGTCCTACGGGCTTGAATCATGAGTCACGATTGGACCAACATTCCATTGGCTGTTTCTAACTGGGAGTTACGGTATTCCGTCATCGATCATGTTCAAGCTTGCAAATGCTGCTTTCGATAGCATGGTTTGCGATGTGCGCTATCAGGCTGGGACTTACAGGCCTGGCCAATTGAATAGCACCATAAATTGCGACCGCCGGGGGCTCGCAGCAGGCTTGCAGCAGGCTTGCAGCAAGCCCACAGACATACGGCCTACTCTGATCGTGTTGTGGCCTTACAATTATTTCGGTCTCTTGTACTTCTGGAATGTGCCAAAAGGTATGTGGGAGACACAGTCTGATGAGACCAAAGTTAAACTTTTTGGCCTTAGAGCAAAATGGTATGTGTGGTGCAAAGATAACACGTATTTTCACACTGAGAACACCACTACTGTAAAGCATGGTGATGGCAGTATTATGTTGTGGAGATGCTTTTCATTGGGAGGGACAAGTTTAATTCAGTAGGAGACTTGTTTCAGTCTGGAAGAGACCTAAGGAGTGGAGGTTCACCATCCTTCAGCAAAGCTGGTACCCCACAACTGTAATTGTAGTCATAGTCCTACAAAGGAAGTAAATACTTATGCAACCAACAAATATATTTTTGTTTAATTACATTTTATGTCACAATAACAAAGTTTGCAACATTCAACATGTTATGTAAATTTACAAATATTTATATAGAATTCTCATGCATCCTTTTTTAATGCACATATTGATTGTCTGCCATCAATCCCTGTATTCCTACAGCATTTGCATTTCAATTGAAATATTTGATATCTCTGCCAGCTGATTACTTTAAACCAATGCATAAAATATAAAACAATTCATAATGTTTCTATTTAACCATAAATACAGATATAGGGTTTGTTGCTAAACCATATAAATACATTTTATATAATCTGCTATGAAATCATATAATAATGCAAACATATTTCTATTAAACACACAAGCTTTTGCAGATTTCACGTTACAGAAACCATTTCTTGTTTATTACTGTAATTCTATCATTTAACAAGAAATTACATTAAAGATTGTTACTGAATACTGCTTTATGCATTTTAGATATTGCTTAGAAATCAATATGTAGTAAATTAGTAGTAAACTTGTACAACCAGTGGTACCATAAACACTACGATTTTGTAATAGCGGAGATACTTTTTATAGCATTTAATTTAAAAGTACATTAAACATTACAAGGTATTGGACTCAATGCAAGTAAAAAAATGCTATGAATATAAAAAAAATTACTGTTATGACTGGGTAAACAAGCATTATAACTGTTCTATCTCTCATTCACATAAATAATCCTGTTTTCATCTTATTGTCTGTATATAAAAGGATATTTTTTTTTTTTCCCATAGTACTATATGATTTATTTAAATAAAAAAAGGAAGGGCATTCTTTACCATATTTGCTACGGTTGCCTTATTAAAATGAGATCCTAGAAGTCTTCCCTAACATTCCATCCATTCTTACTTGAGCATATGAGGATTTACAAATGAGGGTGTGCAGCAAATAGTGGGAAATGATCATCTCAAATGTGGGTACTTCCAGTGGAAGTATTCCTTACACTGATAGATGTGAAAACAGTGATACCATTCATTCTGTAGATTAAATTGCCAACTTTCATTTTCCCATTTCTATTTACCTTTTTTCTTTTGGCTCTAAACCTGGAGCTTTACACACTACCACCTCTCTTCGGCATCTGAACTACTATAACTTGCCTCCCACGTACCCTGTCTACACCCACCTACCTATTATTTGTGTTAATTTATATTTCCGGTTCAACACTTTCACCTCTATTTTACACAGCTGATACAGTCACAAACGTAATCACTAATTAACCCTCTACTCTCTCTTTAATTACTTGCCAACATCTTGTTTCTTCCATTTATTACTTCACCTTTTGTTTTATTTATCCCTTTAGATTGCAAATTTGCGAGTTTTCAATCTTTTGAGGTGATTTGAAAACATGTATGTAAGATTTTAAACTCAGACAGGGCCCTCTACTTACTGCAATGTGTTTACAGCGCTACGGAACATGTTGGTGTTGTAAAGAAAACTGTAATAATAATAATAATAATCACCATGTAATAGTGCTGAGAGATAAAAACACATATAATAAAGTAATATTAATAAGTAGATGATTTGCATTATAACAAATTACATCTATACATATCTACTATATGCTGCTTCACCCATTTTATGCTCTTGAATCTCTCAATAAAACATTTTCATTTAATCCATCTAATTTCAAAGACCACACAAATATTGAAGATCTGATCCCTCTTTAGTGACTGCATCCTTGAATCCAACTAGAGCCAATACCTAGATGATTTAGTGACTGCATCCTTGAATCCAACTAGAGCCAATACCTAGATGATATACACTTTATTTCGTCCACCCTTTAAAAGCACCAGCAGTGGGATTAAACTTTTTAAAAATTATTATCCTTATCACTTCTCTTACTAAAATGAACCTTCCAAGTTCCTGAAGTTATTAAAGATTTTCAGCCATAAAAAGAGAAATTCATGTCAGCATCTATTCTGCCCATCCAGACCCAACTCAAACCTTTATCGCTGAGGTAGATACCTCAAACATTAGCTCCAGAGTTGTTCTCTCTTTTGAAAAAAGTTGCTTGCACCCTTATGCATTTACGTCTTGTAAATTCTCCCCTGCTGAGGCCAACTACAACATTGACAATAAGGATTTTGTAGCAGTCCATTTAAGCTAGATGGGTCATATACTTTGCCTGATTCATCTTCATAATCACAACTGCCTCAGCAACAAGAACAGCAAAGCAGATGCATTAACCCATCAGATAATATATTGTAGTCAACAGGCTCCCAATAACAATTCTATTTCACCTATTAACCTACTACTCCCTGTGAATCTTCATTTAAATTTTATGAATGGGCTCATTCACCCATATTCGGTCATCCAGGTATTCATAAGACCTGCAAACTTTTGGAAAATAATTTCTATTGGTCCTCACATAATATTTTTATTATCATTTATTTGTAACGCTCCAACAGATTCCATAGCGATATACATGGATTGTGTTCAAGGCAAAATGGAGAGCCCTGTCTTTGAGCTTACAATCCAGTGTCCAAAGTGCTTTCCCAAAGCACAATGCAAGGTTCAGACTTACAATTGTCATGTTCAAGATTTTATAGACGCTTGCAATGTATGTGCTCAGAAAAAAAACATCCAGGAAGTTGCCATGTGGTTCTCTTATTTCACAGCCCATACCTCAGAAGCCCTGGTTCAGCATTTCCATGGGCTTTCTGGTGGAGCAACCACCACCCACAGGAAAGGCCATATTTCTCACACTGCACATCACTTAATAAACTTTCCCCACCCTTATAACTATAAGATATCTTTTTAAGGAACATATTCTATCTCAACTGAATACCTGAAGAAATTGTTTCCAGTAGAGGGAATCTGTTTGTAGTCAGTTTTTGGGGAACTTTTTTCAGCATCTTGGTTAATTTACCTCAAGCTATGTTCAGCTTTTCACCCAGATATGAACTGAGAAAGCAAACCAACATTTAAAGCAATAGTTATGCATCTTTGAGCAACAATATGACTGGGTTTCACTTTTTACCTTGACAGGTGTTGTGAAACAATTTTCTATATCATGATACAATTTACTATATCATGATACCATCAAATGTCACTATTTCTGGCAGCTCCTGACTACCAGCCCAACATGTTCAATCTTCTTCCAGCTACTTCAGAGTTTATCATTGCCGATCATAAAGAGTTACAAAGGGTCTGGTCCCTGATACAAGAACATTTGAAAACAGCCTTGGGGTTCCAGAAAAGTTATGCTGAGCTCCCCATACAAAGTAGTAGATATGGTTATCCATTAAGTACTATAAATGAAGTTACAACAACCTTCTTAAAAGCTGGGCCTTGTTATACTGATCATCATAATATTTCCACCAGAATTAAATCTTGTTTTCATTTAGTCATTCAGTCCAGTCCAACTCTTTGTGACTCTATAGACCGAGGCACCCCAGACACATCTCTTCATCTTTTTCGGATACCTTCAACCTTTCCCAACATCAGAGTCTTCTTTAAGGAATCCTATGTTCTCGTGATATGACCAAAATATTTGAGTCTCATGATCAAACCTTCCAGTACTGATTTATTGGATCTTATTGCTGTCCAATAGACTCTAAGCAGTTTTCTCCAACAATTTAAAGGCGCTCAGCTCTCACTCAATAATGCTATGCACTCAGCTCTCACTCAGCTTTGCTATATGTTAATTTGCATTTATCTTTGACTGAACTTAACTTATGTACAGCGCTATGGAATATGTTGGCGCGTTACAAATGCACTATAATAATAATAATAACATCTATACTACTGGGAATACCATAGTTCTCACTATGTGGACCTTTGTTGATAATGTAATAGCTTTGCTTTTTATAGCTTCCAGACTTGCCATAGCTTTCTCCTCAGAATCAAACCTCTTTTAATTTCATGGCTGCAATCACCATCTGCTGACATCGTGGAGCCCAGGAAAAGAAAATCTGTCATTGCCTCTACTTCTTCCCCATCTGTTTGCCAGGCACTGATCTTTGTCTTTTTAACTGAGCATCAGGACAGCTTTTTTGTTCTACTTTCACTTTCATCAATAGACCCTTTTAATTTCCTCCTCACTTTCACCCATCAGAGTAGTATCATCTGCATGTCTGAGGTTATTGATATTTCTCTCAGCAGTATTGATTCCTACTTTGGATTCCTCTACCCCAGCCTTACACACAATGTATTCCGCATTTAAGTTGAATAAATAAGACAAAAATATACAATCTTGTCACACTTCTTTTACCAATCTTGAACCATTCAGTTGTTCCATGTTGGATTCTGATTGTGGCTTCTTAATTCACACGGATGAGATGGTCTGGTATTCTCATCTCTTCAAGAGCTTGCCACATTTTGTTGTGATTAACACAATCAAAGGCTTTAGAATATTCTATGAAGCTAAAGTAAATATTTTTCTAGAACTCTCTTGCTTTCTCTTTTTGGACTTTGGTAATTTGATCTCTCGTGCCTCTGCAAAACCCAGCTTGCACATCTGGTAGGTCCTGGTCATATATTGCCAGACGGTAAGCATTATCTTGCTGGCATGTGAAATCAGTGTAATTGTTCAATTATTTGACCACTCTTTGACACAGCCTTTTGTTTGGTATTGGCATTAACTTTACCACCTATCAATTGGAATGAATACCTACTATGAAGAAATATACCACTTTCCATGCCAGCTAACTCAAATGCTCACTGTGATAAAATACACAGCTCCTCCTCCTGTTTATGTTTAAGAGCAGGACAAAAACAATTTACACTGAATTTTTACTGTAATAGATGGTTGAAGTATTTAGGCCATTGGAAAGGCATATCACTTATGTATGCTCCTTTTCCCCAGGCACTCACGCTAAGCATGACATTTCTAGGGTAAGCACACCATTTTCAGCTATAATGCCAATGAACCCTAAACAGCACCTGATCCATTTAAGGTACTTATCTCAGATTTTCCTGGCTATTGCCTGGAATTCTGGTATGATCTGATATCTTGATAAATTATATCTGCCAAGAGTTAACCTCGAAACCTGGCAGAACATTTTCAAATCAGTAGTTGAATCTTTATATGAACAACAACATTACAAATTGTTTGCATTCATGTAAATATTGGACAAAGCTGACAACACAAAAACAAAATTACATGTAAGTATACATTTTTAATATAACAAATGGACTGGTACATTAAGAAATTAAATATTTGGTATCTCATGTTTAGATTTTCAGAAGTATCCTGAAGAACTCTAAAATTTGAAAAGCATACAGTAGCATGTCAATGCTCACAAGGATGCCAACTCTAAACATGAAAAGGAAACCCAGGAGCCGCCTACTGAAAACTATGCCAGACCCAGAATTGTGGACCCTTGGAACTTAGATTAGCAGGTAACGTGCTCATGAAAATATACCATATAATAGTGATCAGAATCTGTCAAACTAAGAGACAAAAATAGCCTGTACTTCTTTTGTCTTTTTTTGTTACAATTTGAGATAAATAAAATAAGATATAAAGCAATATAATACACTGCAAGAAATAATCATTAAAATAATTAATTGTCTGTATTCTCTATGCACTGTATGGTCTGGCAGCTTTTCCAGTGGGTCCAAGTCATTTTTTGTTTATTATTATTATCTTTGTGACCTCCAAATCAGTTTTTTAACTTATTTTTGAAATGGGCTTACAAATGTACTATTTGTTTTCTGTACTCTATACCATGTTGAGCTTTTCTTACTCTTTTGCTCACCATAAACTTAATGATTACATATATATATATGTATACGAGTGACTTGCCCATCAAAAATGACGGCAATAAAATTTGAAGCCTGGCAATGCTGTTTGCCACACAATGTGAGTCTTTTGTCCTTTGGAGCACCTTTGGCGCTCATATCGAGCTTCTCCCCTTGTGTACTTCAAGTTTCCTGCTTTGCAATGATCATCTTCGGCACTTTGAGTGCCTTCTGCGATCACTGCACACCTTTCCGCCTACCTAATGTACTGGCCACTCATTGCAGTGTTTATTAACCTGCACGTTTTGTGCTCACATTGTTCGTGCAAGTGTTAGTGTCTTTGCCGTTGTGTATTTTCTTAGTCCCGCGTATTTTTCATAGTTTGGTATTTTTCTGATGTGCTTAGCCTCGTTTTCATTGTTTTCAGATTTTTTTACGTTCTTCGTCCTCCATTTTTTTCACATTTAGCCGATTTAAGAGTGACGAAACAAAGCAAACTGGGCTTAATTTCGCTTGCAACCTCACTCCCAGGCATCCTTACTCTTGATTTCTGCGGATCGGCAGTTATCTTCATATTTTTCAGAGGTTGGATTTTGTTTGTGCAAGTGTTACTGTCTTTGGCGTCTTGTATTTTCTAAGTCCCGCCTGCCTGGCATTGTTCATTTAAGTGTTACTGTGTGTGGCGTCCTGTATTTTCCAAAGTCTGCGCTCCTGGCATTGCAGAGACTCGTCTTCAACCAGTTTCAGTATTTTTTTTTAGTCTGCCATTTTTTTTCTTGCTGATTTTCGAATGATGGAACACTGCAAATTTGGCTTAAATTAGCTTGAAACCTCACTCCCAGGTGCATTGGCTCTCCCCCCACCATACAGTTTAACAATAAATAAATAGTACATTTGTGTGCACATTTGAATATCTAAACAAGCTAAAAAACGTGTTTCATGCCCAGAATTCTGAGAAATACAGCCATTTTTTAAATCTTCTTTTAGACATTTAAATTTGAACACAAATGTACTATTTATTTATTGTACTACTGAATGGTGGAGGGTTTCTATCGCTCTTTTATCCACCATATATTAAATGATTGTTGTGGTGAACTACCTACTCAAAATATCCACGACACAAGCTATGGATCCGGCCCCACGTTGATGATAGACAGTAACCTTGAACCAGTGAATGGGGTTTTTCCCTAAACCTTTTGGCCAAACCCTAGAGATTTGGTTGGGGTTTTTTGTGAGCACATGGTTCCTCAGCTTTGAGGCATCGGTCTCCTCCTTGTGGTGGGACCTTAAACCCCTTGCTGCTATTGGGGGACTGCTGCGAGCAATCCTGTTGCCCTCTCAGCCAAGTACACAGGGCTGTAAATCCCCTGTGGAAAAGCATACAGCGATGGAGAGAGAGAGAGGGGATGGCCAGTGCGCATCTGAAAGACAGTGTTCGTTTGGTGGTGGACCTCAAGTAACGATTAGCTATGTGGTGGAGAGTATTTTGCACGAGCTGCTGGAGATCTCTCCTTCGTCAGTGCTATGCATGCAAGACTCACAGTACACAGGGTTATACAATCTGACTTTGTACAGTTTGAATGGCTGCTATAACTTTTATCATCAGTACCATGCTACTGCAGATAAAGCTTGAGCTGTTGTACGTAAGAGAGCAAGTGTCTGTTATCATGCATATGAACTGTATAACCCCCTTTGTTGAATATCATACCACTGAGTGTTTCCTGAGTAGGTGCTATAAGACAGTGAGGATTGTTTGTAAGCTGTAGAATGTGTATGGCATTTGAAACAGAAAGAGACAGTTTCTGTTGACGTTCAAGGGGGATCCGTGCAGCCCGGGAGGGATGAAAACACCACCTGCATCTTTTACTCTGGACAGTGACCGTGGGTATCTTCGGTTTCCAGGACAACCAATATTTTGCTGAAGATGCTACACGTATGGGCATCCTACTGATGAGCGCCTAGAGCCCTGGTGCTGCTATTGTGGAAGCCCAGGTCGCCAAGCTTTTAACTGTAGGAACCAGAGGTGTGAGCTTTGTGGGGACATATATTACAAAAGTGCCCCAGAATGTATACATACCTCTCAGAGAGGCTTAGTGCACAGTACTTGGGGTCCTGTCCTAAAGAGGTCGGAGAGCCCCCGAAAATGAAGGATAACCAGGAAGAGCCAGTTCCTGGTCAAAGCAATATAAAGTCTTGGATCTATGAGAGGTGCCGTTTGAGACTAAAAGGTGGTCTCTGATGTCTCAGCCTTGGACTCAGATGGTACAGAAAGGGCGCAGGTGGAGTCCAAGGCTGGTGACAGTATGCTCCCAGTCTCTGGGGGCATGGGAAGTAGTGGAAAAGGAATTTATTTTTTGTTCTTCAGGGATCCTGCAGACCTTCTGGGTCCTCTGGTTCAGGGGATAGTGGTGCTGGGTGTGAGCCTGCTGTAAAGGGTAAGCCTGCTGGTGGGCTTCTCGGCAAAGTAAGTGTAGCAACTAGCTATCCCCAAGACATTCCGGCAGATACCGGTTTAGTGGTAGGCAGAAGTAGTCTCCAGTCTTGAAAGCAGAGTATGGGTTCCGGTCTGGCAGTTGTTCCAGTGGGTCCAAGCAGCAAGCCAACATACAAACAGATGCTCTGTAAGAGTATGCCTGTGATGCGCCAAGTAGCCTCATCAAGTCCTTATAGGATGGACAATTTTGTACCTGTGGAGCTACGTCTCAGGGCAAGGTCAGCGTCCATTATTACACTTTTTTCATGCGAGGAACAACCCAATGCCTATGAAGAACTGTTGCCCTGCCAGAGTGGGGTATTCATCTTGGAGTCAGCAACAGACGCAGGATCTTTGGAAGACTACAAGTACGATAGCCCACTTAGATGCTCCAGGGATACAAGGAAAGATAAAACCACCGGTAAACCAAAAAATGTGGAACAAATGGACATTGACAAAACTAAAAAAAGAAGTGCCTCAGGGAAAAGTGCAGGGGGTGGACAGGCTAAGAGAAGGACCCAGGAATGTCTTTTTGGGAAACCCTCTTTAGGCCTGTCAGAGACACCTATGGTCCCTGGAGACTCCAAGCAGGATGAAATGGAGGCCACAGTATAGGATCTGGTGGATATTAACAAGTATTTTGCTCTTTCCCAAGATGACAATGACTGATGCACTCTTTTAAATGCCTCTCCCTAAATGTAAGGGGAATCCAAACAAAGGCACACAGAGTGGCCAGTTTTAATTATTTACGTATGTTAAATTGTGATTTGTATTGTCTTCAAGAATGCTGGATTGAAAATGAGATGAGTTATGAACATTTTAAGAAAGATTGGAATGGACCATCTGTCTGGTCTGGAGGGGTGGATAACAGGGCGGCTGGTGTGGCTGTCCTCTTCAGACCAGGATGGTCAATAGAGTATTCTCTGAGAATGTTTAATATTTATGCACCACCAGATAAAAAAAATACAGATATAATGTGTTTGAAATTATTAAGATGTTTTTACCAGGTATAGAACCCACAATTTTTATTACAGGAATTTAACTGTATTTTAGATTCAAGTGGGAGGAAGAGAAAAAGAGAAAAAATTATTTTGGATAAATCTTCAAACTCTTTAATTAAGATGACATCTGATTTTTCCCTAAAGGATACTTGGAAAGAACTTCATCCAAATGAGCCAGGGAATACATGAGGAAATCAGAAGGTATGTTCTAGGATAAAATGTATTTTTCATTCTCCTATTTTAGATGCTTTTGGTATTGATTTAATACCACATATAATATCAGACCATAATGAGTTAAAAGCTACTTTTAATTGCTCTGACATTGAAGCTAAAGGTAAAAGATTATGGAAATTAAATCTATTTTAGAAAATGAAAACATTTAAAGACATTTCGGATGGTTTTATAAATCCCTGCAAAGAAAAAATATGTTTTTATTTTTGTGGAAAATGGTGAAAAGTGAATCTAAAAACGTTTTAATTAAGTATAGGTTACATGGATGATGTAAGCGTAATCTGTACGTCTAACACATCTATACATAGAATTATTTTCTGCACAACATTGGGTTTTAGTTCTGAAAAAAATACAAGAGAAAAAAGGTTTTAGAATCTAAGAAATTTAACTTTAGACGGAAACATTTTAATAATCAAAGCGGTTTTTATTGCCTATCTTACTTTTTAATTGTTTTATCTTTCCGCCATAATTCTATTTGTATGGGCTTCAGGAATGGAAAAGCTGGTGAGAAATAAAATAAGCAGGAAGAGTGGACTAGGGGGAAAAACGTGCTGTATATTGATACATTTTTATGGCTAAAGATTTTATTTAATTGCGTAAAAAAAACTGACCATATTGACAAAACTGCTAATTTTATTAGATTTTATGGAGGGAGATTTTTTTCTAAATATGAGTGGATGCCATTGTCTTTAAAAAAGCCTTCTGCTTTTAACCCACCAAAATATTATACTGATCTTAATAATTTCATAAAAAAATATGAGATAAATAATGTAGATATAAATATCATAAAAAAATCAGAGAAAAAATAAAATTTTAGATAGAAAAAAGAAATTAGTTTCTAACACAAGTTTCTAATAAAATTTTATTTCATACACAACGAGATATGGTTTGGGCAGCAGTGCATAATTGTATTCCTAGAAGGGCCTTTCAATACACAAGAGATTTAATCCAAAGTAAAAGGTGCCGGAGAGAAAACTGTGGAGCAGATTAAAAAATATATCATTTGTTTTGGAGTTGTTCCTTTGCTAAAGATATATGGAAATTAATGATGCAAATTTTAACTAAATTATGAGATATTAATTTAACTTATGAATTAATTTTATATGGTTTATTTAAGTAATGGCAAATCACAAACACTGTTAAAGACGTTTTATGGAAATTAAAAAATCTTTTTTTATTCAAAAGTGAAATGTTATCATTTAATCAAGGCATAGGTATGATTTTAAGGCACATATATTTATATTTCTTATTAGACAACAAAAAAAGATAAAAATGCAAAGGTTTTATGGCAAATACGTGCACAGTAATTTTATATGCATTTTAACTTTTCTTATCTGTTATTTAGATTAATCTTGTTCAAAGAGGACACCAGGGACAAGATGAGGGATAGAAGATTAAGGGAAAGTGGAAGCTATGTCAGGGACAGATCCTGAAGGTTCTGGTAAGATGCACAGTGCTCAGTTCTTTCCAAAGGATTGTCTTTCTGTCCAAACAAAAAACTACATAAAATACAACTATACTCAGACAAAGAAAAAAAAAAAAATTTTTTAACCCACCACCAGCTTAATCTGAAGGGACAGATAAAGGGAAAAGGTAGGGAAAGTGTGTGTTTTAAACATTACATGTATTTTATGAATATGTAAATAAAAATTAGACTTTTTAAATATGCCTGTAAAATAAACAAAAAATATATTTTAAATTTCCATGTCAATTATTGTATTTTTCCATGTATTAGACAATATTTTTTGACAAAATTTAGAAGTTTAAAATAGCGGGGTCATCTTATACACAGAATACAGCACAGCTGAGCCAGCAGCAATACTGCAAGTTGCTGCTAGATGGCGATGTGACAGTTGTAATGCAGGCGAAAAGATCACACGTTTTGGAAACGCATTGGTTATTATTACAGTGCTTGTATCCATAGAAATGTGTATTCTATAACTTGTTATTGTGCTAAACATATTTAAGTTTACTTTCTGTCATGATTTTCACTGATTTCCATTCCAGCTCAATATCCCTGTGACCACATCACTTATTATTGTGTTAAACTGGAAAAATGCAATGCACAGCGCAATTGACCTGAAGAGCTTCTGTTTGGTATCTAATACACAAAGAATGTGCCTCATATTTCATTGTACTTTATTTGTATATCACATTTCCTATTAAAAGTGTTATATAATACACATGTATATGGACACAAGTGACATACACATATGCCACCCACAAGCTGTTCAGCTCAGTCGCGCTGTGCATTGCATTATTCTGGTTTAACACAGTAATAAGTGATGTGCTCACAGGGATATTGAGCTGCAATGGAAATAAGTGGAAAGCTATTGTGGAAAGAAAAAAATCATGACAGAAAGTGCACTTAAAGCTATGCGATCCTTTGAGGCCCTGCAAGCCTCGTGAAGCGAGCAGTTGAAGCACGCAAGACTTAGGCTGCAATGAGCACCAAAGGCTCTCTTTGCAGCTGTAGACACACAGGACTTAGTTTGAGCTCATCCCGAGACACGCAGGACTTTGCAAAAATTATGGGCCGTATGAATTAGGACTCGAAGCACGTAGATGGACTGCGGGGCTTGGAAAAATACAACTTTAACTAAAATTCACTTACACACTCATACACAGCACGAGGGGAGAGCCAGGGAGCCTGAGAGTGAGGTTGCAAGTAAATTTGAGGCATATTTTTGTCAAGATTGTAAATCGCCGAATCAAGAAAAAAAAATGGCTGCCGGGAAAACGTAAACACGAAAAACGAGACCGAAGGACGTAAATACGAGCCCTAAGCAGTAAGACTTAACGCAAACCAGTAACACTTAATACAAGGCAGTAATATTTAACTCAAGCCACTAACACTGGACCCAAGGCAGTAACACTTAACCCAAGGCAGTAGGCCCCTAAACTACACAGACATATAAAGTACACATTGGAAGAGGCTTGCAGTGAGCGCCAAAGGGGACATTGCAAAGCAGGAAAGGTATGGCTTGGCAGAAATGGCAGTAAGCGGCAAAGCCCCTCATCGCGGGGCCTGTAAAGTAGACAGAGAAGAGGATCACAATGAGTGACTTATGCGCTCATTGCGAGCAACGAGATGAGCACTGAAGACGCTCAGCGCGGGGCTCGCGATGAGTGCCGAAGGTGCTCAGAGGGGCCATATCCTTGCATTTTGTGGCAAACAGCATTGCCAGGCTTCAAATTTTATTTTCGTAATTTTTGACAGGCAAGTCGATAGAAGGTTTTATAAGTATGACTTGTATTATTTATGAAAAGTTTAAATATGATGACTGTAAAATGTATTTATTTGTTGTATATATTTTCAATAAAAGAATTAGAAATGGCTGTACGTGGGTGAGATTCCTAGCTTGTGTATAATCCAACCTTAGCTTTGCTCTAAGCTGTGTTATACAGCGGGCATAAGGGAAGTTATGTTTCATATGGTTATTCATTGCAAGAGCGTAGACTTTGTGGGCACATTTGCGTGTCCCTGCCAAGGTTCTCAGAATGAAGGAACTTGTTTTAAACATTCAAATGTGAACACAAATGTACTATTTATTTACTGTACTACTGTATGGTGGAGGGCTTCTATCGCTCTTTTCCCCACCATATTTACTATCTTATCTATATGTATACTAGCGACTTGCCTGTCAAAAAATGACGGTCAATAAAAGAAAGTGTTGAAATGCAGTTTGCCACACAATGCGAGTGTACTGTGTGCCTCAACTATATAGACCCCTCTAACACACTAATGAATGCATGTGATAACACTATAAGTGCTATAAGGGTCATCCAGGACCCTCATGACCCAAAGTCTAAGCACTACACCATTTCAACCCGGTCACTTATGGGGGTCTATCCAGACCCTCATAAGCCTCTATTTAACCCCATCAGTCCCATAAGGGTATATTATGACCATTATGGGCCTGTTACAACCCAACATTAACCACATAAGTGCCATGACGGTCCTCAAGGACCATCATGACACTAAGTATAAACACTACACTGCACTATACCCCCCCAATAAAACATTACATATCAACTAAACACCCTCTACACTAACCTATTAACACCTACACTACCTACATACCTACCCCCTAATAACCCCCTTCCCACCAATGTAATTACAGAAATCAAAAAAACTAAAGTCATCAAAAATCTAAATTACATAAAATAAAAAAAAACTAAAATCACCAAAAATAAAAAATTTACATTACAGAAAAAAAAAACTAAATCACAAAAAATAAAAAAAGGAAAATTACAGAAAAAAAAAAATTCATTACAACCCCCCCCACTACAGAAAAAAAAAAATACACACCTGAAAAGGAAATACATATAATACATACAATACAATACAATTACATACAATACACCCCTATCTAATATACATCCCCCTATCTAATATACATGCCCCTATCTAATATACAATACTATCTATCTAATATACATCCCCCTATCTATCTAATATACAATAAATACTATCTATGTATTATACATCCCGCTATTTATCTAATATACAATACATGCTATCTATACATAGCGACCCTAATTCTAAGCTAAAATAAAATAATTAAGACCACTTACCTTTGAGATGTTTCTTCAGATCACCAACCTAGGGTAAAAAAGATTTAAAAGATTACTACAACACATTTACAGAAAAAAAATAAACATTCTAAACATTCTAAATATTCTACTCACCTTTCCAGCATGTCACATCCATCTTTGCTTCTCCAGCATGGCCCCTGTTAAAAAAAAACATTACATTAGCACACATACATAAACATAAAACCAAGTGAAATCAACACAATCTACACTGTACTTACCTCCCTGCGATGTCTCCGGCCTCCTGGTGTTCTGCCCCGGATGGGCCCTGGAAGCATCCGCGCTCTTTAAAAAAAAAAAAATAACACATATCCGCCCTGGTGGATGTCGCCGACGCTAATGAGCTTCCTACGGAGTGTTCCAGAATAAAATTGCCAATGGCAGCTTCTGATTGGCTGAAAATGCTGTCTATCAAATTCAGCCAATGAGAAGACGCCAATTGTGAACCAATGAGAAAGTGATACACCCCAAAATTCCACGCTGATTGGATAACGCACCTGTAAATCTTTATTTGAACCAATCTGAAGGCTTTATTGCCATCAGCGAATCACAATGGGATACACCCCCACACAGTGATTAGCTGAAGACATCTGCGCCTTCCCATTGGCTGTAATACTGATTGACATTGACAATAGCCAATGAGAAGACGCAAATGCCTTCACCAATCAGTACGTGGGGGTGTATTCCATTGTGATTGGCTATTGTCAGTGCAACCAATCAGAATGTGCAGATGCCTCCAGCCAATCACGCTGTGGGGGTGTATTCTATTGTAATTGGCTGAAGGCATCTGCGCCTAGTGATTAGTTTAAAAAAAGATTGACAGGTGCATTATCCAATCAGAGTGGGATTTTAGGGTCTATCCCTTTCTGATTGGCTCACACATTCACGCCTCCTGATTGGGTGAATGTGATAGACAGCGTTTTCAACCAATCAGAAGTGAGTGCGGATGAGAGTTCTTTTTTTTTTTTAGAGCGCGGTTCCAGGGCGGGGCAGAAGAGGAGGAGGCCGGAGACATCGCGGGAAGGTAAGTACAATGTAGATTATGTTTATTTTATTTTGTTTTTATGTTTATGTATGTGTATTAATGTTATGTGCCGCGCCGGAGAAGAGTAAAAGAATAAGGACGGGACATGCCGGAAAGGTGAGTAGAGTATTTAGAATGTTTAGAATGTTTATTTATTTACTATAAATGTGTTGCACTAATTATTACTATTTTTTTTCTTAGGTGGCTAATCTGAAAGATCTGCAAAGGTAAGTGGTCTTAATTATTTTATTTTAGCTTAGAATTAGATTATTTTATATATAGATAGCATTTATTGTATGTTAGCTAGGGGTATGTGTTTTATATAGATAGCATAGTATGTATTGTATATTAGATTGTGGTATTTATTTAGATAGATTGGTGGATGTATATTAGATAGAGAGTATTTATTGTATATTACATAGATTGTGTGATGTAAATTATATAGATAGGATGTATATTAGATTATGGTATTTATTTAGATTTCATTTTATTTGTATTGTATTTAATAGTATTCTATTATATTGTATGTATTTGTATTGTATTGTATGTATTATATGAATTTCCTTTTCAGGTGAGTAATTTTTTTTTTCTGTAGTGGGGGGGTTGTAATGTGATTTTTTATTTTCTGTAATGTTCCTTTTTTTATTTTTTGTGACTTAGGTTTTTTATTTTCTGTAATGTAGATCTTTTATTTTTTGTGACTTAGGTTTTTTATTTTATGTAATGTAGATCTTTTATTTTTTGTGACTTAGGTTTTTTATTTTATGTAATGTAGATTTTTTATTTTTTGTGGCTTTAGGCTTTATTATTTTCTATAATTAGAGTGGTGGGGGTTATTAGGGGGTAGGTAGGTAGTTTAGGTATGTAGTGTAGGTGTTAATAGGTTAGTGTAGAGGCTGTTTAGTTGATATTTAATGTTTTATTGGGGGGGTATAGTGCAGTGTAGTGTTTATACTTAGTGTCATGATGATCCTTGAGGACCGTCATGGCACTTATGTGGTTAATATTGGGTTGTAACAGGCCCATAATGGTCTTAATATACCCTTATGGGACTGATGGTGTTAAATAGAGGCTTATGAGTGTCTGTATGAACCCCCCTGAGTTACAGGGTTAATTAGCGGTTTATGGGGGTCTGTATTGACCCCCATGAGTGAGGGGGTTAATTAAGGGCTTATGTGGGGATGTATTGACCCTCCTGAGTGACTGGGTTAAATAAGAGTTTATGGGGGTCTGTATTGACCCCCATGAGTGAGGGGTTAATTAAGTGCTTATGGGGGTCTGTATTAACCCCCATGAGTGAAATGGTTAATGAAGGGCTTATGGGGGTCTGTATTGACCCCCATGAGTGACAGTGTAAATGAAGGGCTTATGGGGGTCTATATTGACCTCCATGAGTGAGGGGTTAATGAAGTGCTTATGGGGGCCTGTATTGACCCCCATGAGTGACAGGGTTAATGAAGGGCTTATGGGAGTATGTATTGACCCCCCTGAGTGAGGGGGTTAATGAAGTGCTTATGTGGGTCTATATTGACCCCCATGAATGACAGGGTTAATTAGGGGTTTATGGGGGTCTGTTTAAGGACCCGTAACGCAGGAATTTTTAATTTTCATTGCAGCTGGGGTCCCCCGCTGCAATTGTTAATGTGGGGTTAATGCAGGTCTCCGAGCTTATCTCGGATCCCAGTGTGTTAATGCAGGTTTCCGAGCTTATCTCGGATCCCTTCTTGGGTAAGTTGTACGTGGCTGTGCTTTGAGCCTCGTTTTCTGTTTTTTTTGGCTGCCAATTTTTCTCTCAGGGATTTTTGTGTGTCTGAACTCAGGAATTTGGACTTAAATGGAGGTGTAACTTCACTTTCAGAGGTCCTGGATGCCCCCCTGGCTATGGGTAAGCTTTTTATGTATTTTTTGTGAGTATTTGGTGTGATTTGACTGTTTTTAGGTTTGCGTGGTTCGGCCGTTATGGTAGTATTTTTCGTTCGAGTGGGTGTTTGTTCCGTTAAGGTTGGTTCCGAGGTCGTTTTTTTTTCTAAGTCGTGCGTGTGTGTGGCTGGGCAGTCCTGGGCTTTGAGCCTCGTTTTTGTTTTTTTCGGCGGACAGTTTTTCTCTTGCTTAGGGGATTTTCGGGTGTCTGAACTCGGGAATTTGGACTTAAATGGAGGTGTAACTTCACTTTCAGAGGTCCTGGATGCCCCCCCTTGCTATGGGTAAGCTTTTTATGTATATTTTGTGAGTATTTGGTGTGTTTTGACTGTATTTTTCGTGCGTGTGGGTGTTTGTGCCGTTAAGGTTGGTTGCGAGGTTGTTTATTTTTCTAAGTCGTGCGTGCGTGTGTGTTTTTAACTGCATGTGAGGCGCCTTTGATCCTCCACCTCCGCAAATGCGGACCCTCGAGAACAAACACAGCCGACGTTGGAGCCTCCACCTTCCACAACTGCGGCCCCTCGCTTCGCGAGGGTCCGCATTTGTGGAGCAAACTACATCCCTCGCTTCGTATGTGTGATGATGTTTCGTGGTTTGACAACTATTATATGTGATATTATCTTATATATATATATATATAAATATATATATATATATATATATATATATATATATATTGTGAGATTGTGCCCCAGAGGATGGTACAGCACTTTGAAGAATTCTATGTGTTAACCTTCTGTATAGTCTTAATTGGCCCAGGTGGAACAGCATTAAAGGGTCTGGAAAGGAGAGATGAGTCCTTCCCAGTCAGGCCTGGTGGGCCTAACAAAAGTGAGTGCTGAGGCAGGAGTGGAGACTGTCAGTTTCCAAACAAAATAGCTTTTTTCAGCATGAAATAAACATCTCCATGAACAAAGTACATATTTATGTACATATATATCCGGTGTCTGTCAATTTAAGCCGCTTGCCTTTGTCTCAGCCTCGATTCCACCACTCTGGGTCTCTCTCTCTCAGCTTTGGGGGGACTGCAGCAGTCCAAACAGCCTTCACTCAATGGCTCTTTTGTCCAGCAACTTTAAGACTTTTCTCTCTGTGTCTTTTGAAGCTCTTGCAAAAATCTTCCTCTTTTAGTGACTCAAAGTTCCACACTGGCAAATTGTC
Organism: Discoglossus pictus; assembly: GCA_027410445.1. Taxonomy (NCBI): domain Eukaryota; kingdom Metazoa; phylum Chordata; class Amphibia; order Anura; family Alytidae; genus Discoglossus; species Discoglossus pictus. Next base: position 245,016,212 of record CM050166.1, on the reverse strand, counting down.
TGTCTCTCTCTCAGTCCCACAGACTCTCATCAAACTGACAGACTCTCACTGTGTCAGGCCAGCCAGGCCTGACTGGGAAGGCCTCATCTCTCCTTTCCAGACTTTTTAATGCTATACCGCTGTCACTCCTGCAGATAATTCTTCAAAGTGCTGTATCTTGCACCATCCTCTGGGACATCGTCTCACTATATATATATATATATATATATATATATATATATATATATGTATATATATATAGTAAATAAAAAGTACATCTGTGTTCACATTTGAATGTCTATAGTAAGTTAAAAAACCTGCTTCCAGCTCAGAGTTCCAAGAAAAACGGTTATTACACTGCATTCTGGGAAGCTGAGCTGGGACATGCAAATGTTCCCACAAATGCCTCACTCTTCAATCCTAGCCATTATCAAACATGGCTTCCTTTAACTTTATGCATGCTGTATTACACAGCTTTAATGCAAAGCCAAGGTTGGATTAAACACAGGTTGCGTATCCAATCCATGTACAGCTGTTTCAAGCTTACTGGCTATCATCAGCATGGAGTAGGTAGTTCACCATAACAATCATTTATAATATGGTGGGCAAAAGAGTGATAGAAGCCCTCCACCGTACAGTAGTACAGTAAATAAATAGTCCATCTATGTTCACATTTGAATGTCTAAAGCAAGTTAAAAAAAACTGCTTCCAGCTCCGATTTCCAAGAAAAACAGTTATTACACTGCATTCTGGGAAGCTGAGCTGGGACGTGCAAATGTGCCCACAAATGTATATGGGATGAGACAATTATTACTGAATAAACCTAAAGGGACAAAATATTAAGTTGCACTAAATATTTGGGACAACTGAGGTTGAAAAAGAGATTTTTTCCATCAAGTTCAACTTTTTAGATCTCATATGAACTATGTTAATTGATACAGAGTAAGGCAAACAAACCAAAAAAAAATACTGAAAAGTTGGCAATTACATATATAGTTGTGAGCATTATGGGTTGTTGCTAATGCTTTCGGGCTTGTACAGCGAGCCCGTTGCAACTGTGGACCTCGCAAAGCGAGGGCCACAGTTGTAGGCAAGGAGCGCCGTAGGCGCTCATCCCTACATAACCGTTCGACTTAGGCAGTGAGCGCTGAAGGCGCTCATTGCGCCAGTGGAGTTGAGCACCGTAGGCGCTCATCGCTACGACCCGCGGGACTACAGATCAACAGAAATCTATATTATCCAATTACCAGTGCGACCCCCGTATCAGTTTGAAAAATATTGTGTTTAAAAATTACGGCCCGTAAGGATTTGCAGATGAAAGTGAGACTTAAAAAAAAAAAAAAATACAACACTTACCTGAACTCAGTAACATTTCATGCGGCACGTACCACACATCTTGCAGCAGGTAGCACATACAAAATCGAAGCCATTTTCTATGGAAGAAGTAAGAACCTTGCACAAAATGGCGGCTGGAGCGCAAATAGACGTCCGGAACACAAATAGAGAATGCGCATTGCGTTATAACGGTTTCTACTTCAGCTCACAATCTATAAATACTGCAAACTTTCTAGAATTTTCTCCATTCCTCCTCAGGTGATGAACAGTGTGACTGTACATTTCACTGGTGGCATTACTTCTGAAGCAACTTGTTTAAAACCTGCAAATTACAGCAAATAGGTAAGCTATAATTAATTAATTCATTAATAAATAAATAACTACAAAAAAATATGGTTTGAAATATTGCCAATAACAACATTATTCATGTACAGTAACAATGAAAATAAATTAACATTTTTTAAATTAATACATTTATAATTTCTAAAAAAAATGGGTTTTAGATTTTCTCAAAAACAACAATATTAATAAACAAAAGCAATTAGAATCCATTATTCATGTATAGTAAGATTTCAAAGAAAGATAAATGTTTAGGTGGGGTAAACTGGTGTAAATTTAAAAATAATAAAAAAGAAGAAATTTAAAGAAGAAAATAACTTTTATTAAGACATATTTGAAAACATAATTTATGCTTTAAGCAAAATAAAAGTTGTAATATTTACAGTGGATTTCAACATTTTGAACAGACTCTGCTTGAAGATTGTCACTGACTAATTTGCAGCACTGCATGGTTTCACACAGACTGTAAACTCTGCAGAAATTTACAGACAACAAATGGAGCCCAACAGGTAATGTACAAAAATAAAAACAAAAAAAAACTAAAATAGTATGGTCTTAGTAAAAAAAAAAGTTATTAGTAAAAAAAAAAGTTATTTCAACATTTGCATCTGTCACTGCCTGAAGAGTGTCGCGGGAAGATTGGCAGCAGGGGACCCTCTGTCATTTATAGACAACAAATTCAACACAACAGGTACAGTATAACAAATTAAAAAAACATAGTTTCATAGTATTTAAGGTTGAAAAAAAGACTTTCAGTCCATCAAGTTCAACCTTTTAAGATCTCCTCTGATCTGCAATATGCAGATTAACTATTTATTAATTAATTAGTTGTATAAAAAAAAACTTCTCCCTGGAAAAGAACTTCTCCCTGGATCAATACTGCCTCTCTAATTATCCATGATAACCCTGAATTCCCTTTTTGATTAGAAATAAATCCAGTCCCCTTTTAAAGTTATCTATCGAATCCGCTGTCACCACCTCCTCTGGTAGATAATCTATCCTGTTTGGTATGCGCCAATGTGAAAACGCAGTGCAACCTATCCAACCCTCTAAGCCTAACCCCATAACCTACACCCCTAATGCCAACAGACACCAAAGATAATACCACAAAAAAAAGGTAGGAAGGATCTAGCCTCTTTTGTGTGCCCCAACCTATAAGCCTAACCCCATAACCTAAATCTCTAATGCCAACAGTGGCACACACAAAAGAGGATACTACAACAAATGTTGTTAACACATAATAAATGGAAGGATCTATCCTGTTTTGTATACACCGCTGTCTAAGCCTAACCGCATAACCTAAACCTCTCTAAATACACACAAAATTGAAGTATATATACTATTTTCTATGGTCTTAGTAAAAAAAAAAACTGATTTAAATGTTATTTTAACATTTGCATCTCTCTCTGTAATTCTCAACAGACACTGCCTGAAGAGTCTCATCATCTCTACAGGAATTTATACACAACACATTTAAGACAAGAGGTACTGTATTACAAGTTACAAAAAAAGTACTTCTGTTTACACATATAAACTGTAAGGTCCTGTTTTGTGTCTACCTTTATAGAAATGTACTGTAACCGAACTAACACTCTAAGCCTAAACCCATAACCATAAACACCTAATGATAAAATTGCTGCATGCAAAACAGTATACTAAAAAAAATATAGGGGTACCCCTACCCATAATGCCAACAGTGGTGCACACAAAACAGAAAAGGACAATGCTGTTAACATATACAAAATGGAAGGATATATACTATTTTAGGTGTGCAACCGTCTAAGCCCAACTCTATACCCTAAACACGTAATGACAACAGCACACAAAAAACACAACTAAACCCATAATGACAACACTGCACTACACAAGAAAGAATAACACAAGAAATGCTGTTAACATATACAAAATAGAATAACCTATCATATTTGCTGAGCGCCTTTCACAAAATAGACCTCATAAAGCTAGCCCCATAATGCAAACACTAGTGCACACAAAACAGGATAAAAGAAAAAATAACCAAAACAAAATAACAAAAAGTACTTTCAAACAAACAAAAAAAACAAGCAAATGTACTCATGTACTACTTTTATTTACAGATTAAAATGGGAGATACTGCTAACAAAGTAGAAAAGAAAATACGTCAAACTAGACAATGACAAAAAAAATGGGCAGAACAACAGACGCCGGAGCAAAAGGAAATTCGACGACAAAAAGAACAGGACAGACTCGCAAGCAAAAGACTTGTTACTGACAAACTAACATCCAAGCCCAAGAAGGCAACTAAAAAACAAAAGCATTTAGAAAATGTTGCTGAACAATCTGAGAAGAATTCTAATGATGATTTAGAGAGTCATATTGATATATGTTTTCTGAATTGTCCTTTACATAAATCTTTAACAGTAGCGGTTCATAATTGTGGTATTATGAATATTGTCTATCAGTTTTGTGGGGTTTATCATTTCCAACAGGAAAGACCCATAGATGGCCAGTTAGTTACTTGCTGTCAAAAAGGCAAGGTAAGACTTCCACAAAGACAACAATTCCCAACATATTTAAAAAGCATTATGACTGAGCCTACTTCCCCTAATTAACAAAATGTCAAAACAAACAAGATTGTATGTGCCATATCCTTTGCATCTATGGGTGCAACATTAGCTGGTAATGTGCCAAGACATAGCCCTTGCTGTTTCAAAGTACAAAGACAAATTTACCATTGTATCTCTCATTTACATCCAGAAGAAGGGGAGCAAAGACAATTTGCTCAACTATATGTCCTAGATACAATAGCAGCTGTTGAACAATGTATGCAGCTTCCAGAAAATAAAAAATATGCTTACCCATTGTTTTTATAGATCTTGATAAAATTATGGCCCAAAACCTTTACACTCAAGCTTAAATTTTTTTTGTCAGAAATAGAACAAGAACAAATAATTCATGCAGAACTACATCAATTACCAATCCCAAAAGTCGATATGGTTCTTAAAAGAGATCACCATACTGATAAACGCTTTTACAACTTACCAACATCAAATGAAGTTGCAATGGTCTTTCAAAATGATGAGGGAGAACCACCATTTTAAAGGGATATTAGAATATATCCCAGAAATGAGGAGCAACCTTACATCAACATAAGTATCTTAAGTACTAATTTAGATCCAATGACATATCCCATTTTTTTTCCTCAATGGGGAAGCCGGTTGGCAACCCAAATTAACACTTGACAGTTACCAAAATTCTAAAATACTTGTCAGAAATAATATTTCCATGCTTGAATTTAAAGTGGCTCAAACTGCCATTCGAGATGGATTTAATCTCATGTTATGTGGTGGAAAACTGACACAACAATGGATCATTGATTCATAGTTGCAAGTTGAGTCAAATAATTTAAATTTCAAAAAATATCAACAAGATAAACTATGTGTAGAGCATTATTGTGGACTGATGGATTATGTCACTGAGATAGCTACAAACAGAGAGCTTGCAGCTGGCAAAGCCATCATTTTATCTTCTTCTTTCCAAGGATCTCCTTGCAATATGTGAGGAAGATACAATGATGCTATGGCTATTGTAACTAAATTTGGAAAACCAGATTTATTTATTACATTTACATGTAATCCACAATGGCCAGAGATTGTACAGAATCTGCTAATTGGACAAACTGCTTCCGATAGACCAGATTTAGTGGCAAGAGTCTTCAAAATCAAATTAACTGAATTAATTCATGACATAACCATAACTCAGCTATTTGGCAAATGTCTGGCTTATGTTTATACCATAGAATTTAAAAAAGAGGCCTTCCACATGCACATATGCTTATTCTCCTTCAAGAGAAATATAAATTGGATACTGGTGATAAAGTGCATTCAGTGATTATTGCTGAACTACCAGATCCAGAAATAAATGGTAGACTATATGAGATTGTAACTCATCACATGATTCATGGACCATGTGGAGATATTAATCCACAATCACCATGTATAGAAAATAAAAAATGCACTAAAGAATTTCCAAAAGATTATAGAGATAAAACTTTTGCTAATTGTGATGGCTATCCATTATATAGATGAAGAGAAAGCAAAAATGCCATTATTCGTGGAAAAAAGTTGATAACAGATATGTGGTGCCATACAATCTACATTTGCTTGTGAAGTATAATGCACACATTAATGTGGAAGCTTGCACTTCGATAAAATCCATTAAATATGTCTACAAATATATTTACAAAGGCTATGATGCAGCTACTGTAGTAGTCAAAAGTGCATAAAATCCAAAACAAACTGAGTTATCAGATGATGAACTTGCAACTTATGTAGATGCTCGCTATGTAAGTGCGCCAGAAACAATGTGGCTTTTGAATTTGAAATACATAATCCATCAAATGCAGTATATCGATTAGCTCTACATTTGCCCCAAAGACACTTTAGTTTATTTCAATGTTGGAACTGAAAGAAATGCTTTGGCACAAAGTGAGCATCAACAAACTACACTAACTGCGTGGTTTCAATTAAATTGTACTGACTTGGAGGCAAGGGAATTCTTATACATTGACATTCCATATCATTATGTTTTTGTTATTGGATTATGGCGGAAAAGAAAATCCTGTGGAAATAAAATTATAACTAGAATTTACACTGTAAGTCCAAGAGACCTTGAACGTTTCTGATTACGTTTACTCCTTTTAAATGTTCCTGATGCACAGAGTTTTGAACAGTTGAGAACTGTTAATGAGACAGTTTATGACACATTTAATTTAGCTGTGCGCCTCAGAAACTTCCTGGCTGATGATAGAGAATGGGAAAGATGTCTAGAAGAAGCAGCTCTGTATCAAATGCCATGGCAGATAAGAGAACAATTTGAATTCATTTGAATCTTCTCAAATGCTCCAAATGCATTAGCTTTGTGGGACAAATTTAAAACAAATATGTCTGAACACTTTTTGCAACGATACAATGAGTCTATTGAAGATTTAAAAGCATTAATTGAAATTCAAGAGGGCTTTCTCTCTCAAGGATTAAATTGGGCAAATTTTAATCTGCCAGATGCAGGACTCATAGATGAAATAAACTTTGAAGACTATAATACTCAACTTCAAATAAAACAAGAAAAACTTGCAACTTTAAATACATTACAATTGCAAGCATTTAACGCCATAAAAAGTGCACTATAGGATGACTTGTTAAAAGAGCTTTATTTCTATCTAGATGGACCTGGTGGAACAGGAAAAACTTATCTATATAATTTACTGATGAGTTTTGTTTGCGCACAAGGTCAAATAGCACTACCATTTTCAACAACTGGAATTGCCGCACGTTTGTTAGGAGGTGGAAGAACTGTGCATAGTGGATTTAACCTGCCATTTCCCATTTTGGAAACATCAGTGTCGGATATTCAAATTACAACTTTGCAAGCAAAACAAATTAAGAAAAGTATATTAATTATAATCGATGAAGCTACAATGATGTCATGCCATGCGATACAATGTATTGACCGTTTGTTGCGTGAAGTCATGGATAATGATTTGCCTTTTGGTGGAAAGGTAATGTTGTTAGGTGGAGATTTTAGGCAAACATTACCTGTTGTTGTCCATGGAAATCACACAGACATTGTAGAAACATGTAAAAAGTTAAGTACACTATGGAAACTCTTTACTCACCTCAAATTAGAACAAAATACGAGACCAGAAGCACAAAATTAATTCAATAAGTGGCTCATCAAAATTGGAGAAGGAAAAACAGAACAAATTAATAATTTACCCGATGATATGTGGAAATTCCATTGCAAATGATTTGCAAACAGGACATTATATCAGCTATATTCCAAAATACAATAACTAATGACGATTATGCAGAGCTTGCAACCAAAGTAATATTAACATCCACAAACAAAGATGCATTGCTTCTGAATAATGAAATATTAAAATTAATATATGCATCACAAAAAAATGATCACAGTGTTGATTGAGTACTTGGTGATGGCAAAAGAACTCAGACAAACTTTTCAACTGCATTTACAGAACATGCCCACAACTTCGAAGATGTTTTTTTTTTTATTATTGTAAAGCAAACAACAAATAGGACAATATAACAGAAAACGTCAATGTGCATAACCATTCATCCCCCTAAAGTCAATACTTTATAGAGTTACCTTTTGCTGCAATCACAGCTCAGAGTCACTTTCGATAAGTCTGTATGAGCTTACACATCTTACCACTGGGATTTTTGCCTATTCCTCCTTGCAAAACTGCTCCAGCTCCTTCAAGTTGGATGGTTTGCATTTGTGTACAGCAATCTTTAAGCCCTGTATTTAGCACCATCCATCTTTCCCTCAAATCTGACCAGTTTTCCAGTCCCGGCTGCTGAAAAACATGGGGATGGTGTTCTTTGGGTGATGTGATGTGTTGGTTTTACGCCAGACATAGTGTTTTCTTTCAAGGCCGAAAAGTAACATTTTAGTCTCATCAGACCAGAGTACCTTCCTCCATACATTTTGGGAGTCTCCCACATGCCTTTTCGCAAAATCAAAATGTGCCATTTTGTTTTTGGCTGAAAGTAATGGCTTTCTTCTGGCCACTCTGCCATAAAGCCCAACTCTATGGAGTGTACGGCTTATTGTCGTCCTATGTACAGATATTCCAGTCTCTGATGTGGAACTCTGCAGCTCCTCCAGGATTACCCTAGGTCTCTGTGCTGCCTCTCTGATTAATGCCCTCCTTGCCCGGTCTGTGAGTTTTGGTGGGCAGCCGTCTCTTGGCAGGTTTGCTGTTGTGCCATGTTCTTTCCATTTGGTTATGATAGATTTGATGGTGCTCCTGGGAGTCATCAAAGATTTGGATATTTTTTTATAACCTAACCCTGACTTGTACTTCTCAACAACCTTGTCCCTTACTTGTTTGGAGAGTTCCTTGGTCTTCATGGCAGTGTTTGGATAGTGGTGCCTCTTGCTTAGGTGTTGCAGCTTCTGGGGCCTTTCACAAAAGGTGTGTATATGTAATGACAGATCCTGTGACACTTAGATTGCACATAGGTGGACATCATTTCACTAATTATGTGACTTCTAAAGGTTATTGGTCGCACCAAAGCTTTTTATGGGCTTCATAAAAAAGGGGATGAATACATACACACATGACAACTTTCAGTTTTCTATTTCTAAAAAATAGTTTTATGTATTTTTCTCATTTCACTTCAAGAACTTAGACTATTGTGTTCTGATCAATCACATAAAATTCAGATTAACAAAACATTGAACTTAAGGCTCTAATGTTACAAAATATGTAAAAAGTCAAAGGGAGTGAATACTTTTGCAAGGCACTGTACTTGTTCAAGAATTAAAAGACAATTTTATAAATGCACAAATTCTCAATGGTACCCATAAAGGTGAAAGAGTTTTCATACCACAAATAGATTTGACACCAAGTAAAAGTATCTTGCCTTTTGTACTTCAGAGAAGACAATTTCCCATCATCATGGCATTTGATGATGGCTGAATTTTTACAAAAAAACATTGTCTACTATGAAGTACTCTAAATTAAATTACACAAAATAATAACAATAAAACTAATCTACAAATAACCCAATTTAAAAATTCTTATATCTATGACAAATTTACAACAAAAAAAACCACAACAAATATAGAGAACAGTGGTTTTATTTTAAGGACGCAATTGATAGGATTGGCCCAACAAAACAGTTTCCTTGCATTTTATAAATTTACTGTTTCAATTTTAATACATTAACTTCATGTTTGTATTGTTAACATTCTGTTTCCCAAGGACTAAAAAGTGGTTTCATTGTATGTAATTAAGGGTTCATGTTAGTAGGAGGATGATCATTTTTAAAATGTAAATGTTTAATTACATAGAGAGTATTGATCCAAGGAGTAATCCGATCTCCAGTTAATGGGGTCAGGAAGGAATTATTTTTTTTGCCCACTTTGAAACAATTGACAAAGTTTCACTGGGGTATTCAATATTCAAGATTACTGTATTTTTTCAAAAAATCATTTTAAATGTTATTACATTACGGTAATGTTTGCATTGTTAACATTGTATTTTACAATGTTTCAAAAGTTGTTTTATTGGATGTTATTAAGGGTTTATGTCAGTAGGAGCATAATCATTTGTTCAAAATTGAAATGTATAATTAAATAGACACGGTTCATCCAGGGAGTAATCTGATCACCAGTTACTGGGGTCAAGAAGGAATTATTTTTTCCCCCCTTTGATACAATTGGCTAAGGTGGGGCTTTACTGTTTGCCTTCCTCTGAATTCAATACCTATGTGCTTTACCAGTAGTTCAACTACAAGTTGCATGTTAAGAAGCATCCTGTAATGGTTTAAAATACTCATTCATACAAAGTTGGCCTATTGTTATGTTATTAATTAAACATTTTAGTATTGTTAAACATAATTGCTTGACCACTGTTTCCAATATAAGTTGCATGTTACAAAGCTTTATGTAATGGTTCACAATACGTATTGATTCAAATTTCATCCATTGTTACAGTCAGGTCCATAAATATTGGGACATCGACACAATTCTAATCTTTTTGGCTCTATACACCACCACAATGGATTTGAAATTAAACAAACAACATGTGCTGTAACTGCAGACTTTCAGCTTTAATTTGAGGGTATTTACATCCATATCAGGTGAACGGTGTAGGAATTACAACAGTTTGTATATGTGCCTCCCACTTTTTAAGGGACCAAAAGTAATGGGACAATTGGCTGCTCAGCTGTTGGCCAGGTGTGTGTTATTACCTCATTATCCCATTTACAAAGAGCATCTAAAAGGTCCAGAGTTCATTTCAAGTGTGCTATTTGCATTTGTTGCTGTTAACTCTCAATATGAGATCTAAAGAGCTGTCACTATCAGTGAAGCAAGCCATTATTAGGCTGAAAAAACAAAACAAACCCATCAGAGAGATAGCAAAAACATTAGGTGTGGCCAAATCAACTGTTTGGAACATACTTAAAAAGAAAGAACGCACTGGTGAGCTCAGCAACACCAAAAGGCCCGGAAGACCACGGAAAACAACTGTGATGGATGACCGATGAATTCTTTCCGTGGTGAAGAAAACACCCTTCACAATTGAAGTTGGCCAGATCAAGAACACTCTCCAGGAGGTAGGTGTATGTGTGATGAAGTCAACAATCAAGAGAAGACTTCACCAGAGTGAATACAGAGGGTTCACCAAAAGATGTAAATCATTGGTGAGCCTCAAAAACAGGAGGGCGAGATTAGAGTTTGCCAAAATACATCTACACCCTTCACAATTGAAGTTGGCCAGATCAAGAACACTCTCCAGGAGGTAGGTGTATGTGTGACGAAGTCAACAATCAAGAGAAGACTTCACCAGAGTGAATACAGAGGGTTCACCAAAAGATGTAAATCATTGGTGAGCATCAAAAACAGGAGGGCGAGATTAGAGTTTGCCAAACAACATCTATAAAAGCCTTCACAGTTCTGGAACAACATCCTATGGACAGATGAGACTAAGATCAACTTGTACCAGAGTGATGGGAAGAGAAGAGTATGGAGAAGGAAAGGAACTGCTCATGATCCAAAGCGTACCACCTCATCAGTGAAGCATGGTGGTGGTAGTGTCATGGCATGGGCATGTATGGTTGCCAATGGAACTGGTTCTCTTGTATTTATTGATAATGTGACTGCTGACAAAAGCAGCAGGATGAATTCTGAAGTTTTTCCGGCAATATTATCTGCTCATATTCAGCCAAATGCTTCAGAACTCATTGGACGGAGCTTCACAGTGCAGATGGACAATGACCCGAAGCATACTGCAAAAGCAACCAAAGAGTTTTTTAAGGGAAATAAGTGGAATATTGTGTAATGGACAAGTCAACCACCTGACCTGAATCCAATTGAGCATGCATTTCACTTGCTGAAGAAAAAACTGAAGGGAAAATGCCCCAAGAACAAACAGGAACTGAAGACAGTTGCAATAGAGGTCTGGCAGAGCATCACCAGGGATGAAACCCAGCGTCTGGTGATGTCTATGCGTTCCAGACTTCAGGCTGTAATTGACTGCACAGGATTTGCAACCAAGTATTAAAAAGTGAAAGTTTGATTTATGACTGTTAATCTGTCCCATTACTTTTGGTCCCTTAAAAAGTGGGAGGCACATATACAAACTGTTGTAATTCCTACACCGTTCACCTGACTTGGATGTAAATACCCTCAAACTAAAGCTGAAAGTCTGCAGTTAAAGCACATGTTGTTTGTTTAATTTCAAATCCATTGTGGTGGTGTATAGAGCCCAAAATATTATAATTGTGTCGATGTCCCAATATTTATGGACCTAACTGTATATTATTACTACATACATGACAATTAAAAATGTTTATATGGTTTAACAGTTGTTGAATGTTAAAAAAATAAAACAAATTATTATAATTGTTGTACTTCTTTGTAGATAACAAAAGGATTAACAGTCAGAGACTCACATTGAGTGGCAAACAGCATTCACAGCTTTACTATTTTATTGACCGTCATTTTTTGACGGGCAAGTCGCTAGTTGTCTCATAATTATCAGAGCACAGTCATGCTCTAGTAGTTAAGGTTCTCTCAAACGTTCCATTATAAACAATTTTTTATCATGAGCTTATCACTTTGTGTTGGTTTGATGAAACTTTGTGAAATGTTGTACTTTTGAAGGGATTGGCCGTCTGATGTGTTTTCTTTGTTGTTGTTGTCTTTGCCAATTTGCATTAAATTCTGTCCTGCCAAAAAAAAAAGTTTAACTTTGAGGTGAAAAAAAGTGTTTTTCACATGGGAATGTTTGCTCACTTGTATCAGAAACTTGTACATGTTTTAATTGCTTAAGCCATTTTTAATATATAATAGACTTGTGCACATTGTCAACTGTTAGGCTCCATTCATTTTGATTGGTCAATCATGGTCACCTTCATACACACAGTGGGAAAAACACAGGAAATTGAGAAGTTAGGGTTGCTTAAAACCTTAACTTTCTCTGATTATATCATTAATGACATTAGGCGACATCATTCATGAAGTCTCATCATTGACTAAGTCTCATTAGGTGAAATAATTCACGATGTCTCATTAGGTGACATCATTCATGAAGTAGGACATATAAAAAAATGACAACCAAGATATTAGTGATGACATCACACTAGACCCCGTCTTATGTCAGAATGCATGTACACTTTGAAGGTTAAACATTTCTAAATGAAGCTGATTATTTAAATATATATGACTATACATATTTTTCTTAGTGTCATCACAGTTAATAGTTATCATTGTATGTTTATATATATATGCTTGCCTGAAACCCATTAATTAAAGTGGTGTTTTCTAAATTGTTCCACACTTCTTAAGTTAAATATTAGCAAGTATATATGTAAAATTGTGCTTTATATGATATATACATTTAGTGCATTCTCTGTAGGGGTGGTTCAAAACCTCTACTCAAAGCCCACCAGGCAGTCCAAGATTTAGATTTAACCCTGTGTCAATATAAGTGTGACTCTTAATATTAAACAGGTTGTGGAGCCTGCATTTATCTAATTTGTATTTGCACAGTATGAAACCTAACTCATATTGTGTTTGGTGGGCCTTGGGCTGAGAGTTGTGAAACACTGCTCTACAGTTAGAAGGTTAACAGAAGGTTAACTGTAGGTTTGTTTCATTTTTATCATTTGCTATAGGTTGAGTATTATATCATTTTTAAGAAATAGACCTTAAATCGAATTGTAAATCAAAAGACAGAAAACAGTTTGATAGAGATGATACCTTTTAATGGCTGACAGGGTTAACCATTAGTATTCGCCAACTCCATCAAATTGATTTATTTTGTTCCATAACTAACACAGTACCACACCTTGCTTAAGTCAAAACACTATTATATACTAGCGCCTATTGAATATCAAATTAGCTTTCAAGCTCATTAATGGACTCTCTGCCTCAGGCATATACGCTATCACTCGTTTTAAATCAAGGTTTTCATTATTTTGTGTCTCATAAATTAAAAATAATTAGTAAGAATAGTGTCCCATAAAGTAACATCACTGGGGTCTAGTGTGATCAGTAATATCATGGATGATGTAATTTTTCATAATATATGTGAATCCATAGATGATGCCATTATTTATATCATATGTGCTGTCATGAATGATGTCACCCAATGTCATAGACGATGTCATGAATGATGCCATCAGAAAAGCCTTTTGCAAGGGGAGGGAGAGATGTTAAGGTTGCTTGAGAGAGAGAATATATAGAGAGAGAAGGAGAGAGCATTTAAGCTTGTGAATATTATGGGTACAAAAAGCAGCAGCATTGAGTAAAACAGATCTCTTAATTTATTAAAGACAAGGGGCAGATAACTACTTTTATAGAAAGCTGATCTGATCATTCAAGTGGTGGTATGTCCACCTTCATATATTTTGGCTTTCTTATTGACCCTACAAGCACCTACCTTCTTGTTGGCAGAGCAAGGGAATGGAGGGACCTGGGGCAGAAAATGTTAAGCCTCCCACCTCAGAGGGGGAGTTTTAATTTTTTTACACTGCCCCCCATATAAACTCACTCACAGTCCCTCCCTAAGACCCCTTCCCATAACAATTTCCCTCCCATGATCCAGTAGGCCTCTACACTACAAAAAAAGTGCAAAAAACAAATGTATATAACATTGGGCACCCCAAAAGAAGGCCCTTGTTCATTGCACCCCCTTCACTATTTGCAGCTCCCCCCCCCCCCCCTGTACCTTGTATAGCTAGGAGGCTCCCAAATTGTTTTACACATTGGCCATCCATTTACAAGCTCCACCACTAAGCAAAGAACATTTTCATTACTTTTGGAGACATCAAGTGATTAAACGAACAAGGAAGGTTTTTTTTGTGCTTGCTGCTTTATTTAAATCGCCTACAAAATTCACAATTTAAATTCACAATTAATGACAATGTTTAAAATAATGTTTCATAACTAATATTATTTGTTCTGGATTGTAGCTGCAAATTGAAGTGTATCCTAAGATCAATAAACATTGTCTTTTTTTATTTTTCATACTGCATTTCTTAGGTGAGTCAGCTCTTCACCTTCTATTTTGCCAAACCTATTTCCATAGTCGATATTCTTATTCTTCTTGTATTAGGTTTTCACAAATAACAAAATAGATGTGAGTTAAAGATCCACTTTAGCACAAGAACAAAATCACTTATTTTTGAAGTATATAACATAGGAATAACAGTTGAAAGCAAGTATACAAAAACAATTCTTGGAGAAACAAATCTAACTTTTGTCTGGTTAATTAAGCACACATATTTTTTTTACATTGTACAGTGATAAGTAAATATAAAGCAATAACAAAAAAGTAACAACATTTATAACAATAATAATGACAGTTAAATAGTTAAATAAAATATTTAAATAATATATTATTAAACATAAATATTTAGATTATTATAAATTCGCCCCAATCCCCAAATTTATCAAGCAACATAATGTAGTATGCCATACATTTCAGCAGGCAATACACCACCCTATACACAAAACAGTATTTATAGCATACACAACTATACAGCATTCAATATCAAAGAAAACACATGCATCTTATTTGACAGCACAAGGGGTGGTGAACATTTAGACATGCTTATGGATTTGTAGCCAATAAAATTATTTTACGCTATTTTTTTTATTATGGTGCTTAAAGGTATATAGAAGTTCCCTGGGTTTCAAATGTTTGGTAAGAAACAGGCAGTGATTATCAGAATAAGATGTGTTATATAGAAAAGTTCTGTGTACTTATAAATTTATAGGCAGGAAAGTAAATATCAGCTTTGCACACAAAGAGGAAACTGATATTGCCAAGTATGCAGATGAAATATATCTACAGTGCCTTGCAAAAGTATTCACTGCCCTTGACTTTTTACCTATTTTGCTACATTACTGCCTTAAGTTCAACGTTTTGTTAATCTGAATTTTATGTGATGGATCAGAACACAATAGTCTAAGTTGGTGAAGTGAAATGAGAAAAATATATACATAAAACTATCTTTTTAGAAATAGAAAACAGAAAATTGGCATGTGCGTATGTATTCACCACCTTTGTTATGAAGCCCATTAAAAGCTCTGGTGCAACCAATTACCTTAAGAAGTTACATGATTAGTGAAATGATGTCCACCTGTGTGCAATCTAAGTGTCACATGATATGTCATTACATATACACACCTTTTTAGAAAGGCCCCAGAGGCTTTATGGCAGAGTGGCCAGAAGAAAGCCATTACTTTCAGCAAAAAACAAAACAGCCCGTTATGAGTTTGCGAAAAGGCATGTGGAACACTCCCCAATGTATGGAGGAAGATGCTCTGGTCTGATGAGACTAAAATGTAGCTTTTCGGCCATCAAAGTAAACGCTATGTCTGGTGCAAACCCAACACATCACATCATCCAAAGAACACCATCCTCACAGTAAAACATGATGGTGGCAGCATCATGCTGTGGGAATGTTTTTCAGCAGCCGGGACTGGGAAACTGGTCAGTCGAGGGAAAGATGGATGGTGCTAAATATAGGGATATTCTTGAGCAAAACCTGTACCACTCTGTGCATGATTTGAGGCTAGGATGGAGGTTCACCTTCCAGCAGTACAATGACCCCAAACACACTGCTAAAGCAACACATGAGTGGTTTAAGGGGAAACATGTAAATGTGTTGGAATGGCCTAGTCAAAGTCCAGACCTCAATCCAACAGTGGCGGCTGGTGAACTTTCAAGTTGGAGGGGCACCAGGGTGAAACATAGCCACTCCCCCTTTTTATACCACACCCATTTGTATAACTCCTCCCTTTGACGTCATAATGACCTTTACAAGCCCCGCCCAATGACCTTATACTTGTAAAGCCCATTGAAATACATGACCAGCAATGCAGAAATGTCAAGAATTAAAGTAACAATGTGTTAAATTCATTGGTATACAATATAGATTGAAAAAACTCATGTGACAAGACTACAGCAATATCATAATTGCACCTATACGCATTAACAGAAAAATTAAAGGAGTGACACCTACCATTAGTCGGCTCTTCTTCTCAGGGTATTCACGTTCAGTAAGTTGACCAACGAGTAGAAACAAATCTGCAGCCACATAGGGTTTGCACCTGGGGTTGAAAGAAAACAAGCAAATCAATCAGACCATTCAAGAACAAAACCATACTTAAAAAACATTAAAAGACCAAGCGGAACCATATAGGCCCCAAACATACCTTAGAAGACCAAGAGTGACCATATAGGCCCCAAACATACCTTAGAAGACCAAGTGTGACCATAGGCCCCAAACATACCTTAGAAGACCAAGTGTGACCATAGGCCCCAAACATACCTTAGAAGACCAAGTGGAACTATATAGGCCCCAAACATACCTTAGAAGACCAAGTGTGACCATATAGACCCCAAACATACCTTAGAAGACCAAGTGTGACCATAGGCCCCAAACATACCTTAGAAGACCAAGTGTGACCATAGGCCCCAAACATACCTTAGAAGACCAAGTGGAACTATATTGGCCCCAAACATACCTTAGAAGACCAAGTGGAACTATATAGGCCCCAAACATACCTTAAAAGACCAAGTGTGACCATAGGCCCCAAACATACCTTGGAAGACCAAGTGTGACCATATAGGCCCCAAACATACCTTAAAAGACCAATCAGCACTGTATAGGCCCAAACCAGTGGATCTTGGGATTCAAGAAAACAACAACATTTCACTGCTGTTTAGACAACACAATAATCAATGTCAAACAAACACGTTGAATTAGCATATGGATAACCATATGAGCAGTAACGCCACGCCAAGGCTTCAACAATTGTTACTGACCATTCACACACCTTTCATATCTCCTTCCATATGCACACCCACACACCATTCATACTTTACTTACCACTAGTTATTTTTGGTAGTTCCTTGGTGCCATTTCTGAGAACTTTACATACCCTTGAAGGTGCCTCCAATTTTTTCAAACTAATGCATTCAACCGCTCCAGGGCCATGGTGCTTCTTAAATACCTTTTTATCCTCTTCAATGTGGAGAAGCATCTTTCTGATTCTGCAGTCGTCTTCGATGTTGTAAGGAGGATTCCTTATAGCTTCACTCTCTCTGTGAAATCATTATGCAGATTAAATTGATGGTAAAGTTGGTGCAGAGCAACAGCACTCGTACAGACATGAAATTCTGGCTTACCGTACAGAAGTGACAGCTACCCTTGGAAGTGCCTCCTATTCCTTTAAACCAATGCATTCAACCGCTCCAGGGCCATGGTGCTTCTTAAATACCTTTTTATCCTCTTCAATGTGGAGAAGCATCTTTCTGATTCTGCAGTAGTCTTTGGTGTTGTAAGCAGGATTCCTTATAGCTTCACTCTCTCTGTGAAATCATTATGCAGATTAAATTGATGGTAAAGTTCGTGCAGAGCAACAGTACTCGTACAGACATGAAATTCTGGCTTCCCGTACACAAGTGACAGCTACCCTTGGAAGTGCCTCCAATTCCTTCAAACCACGCTAAGGCTTCAACAATTGTTACTGACCATGTACACACCTTTCATAGCTCCTTCCATATGCACACCCACACACCGTTCATACTTTACTTACCACTAGTTATGTTTGGTAGTGAGGTGGTGCTGCTTAACGCAGTTTATCTTTGCACACCCTGGGGGTATGCATTCTTCTTTGCTTCAATCACTTGTATTTAAATTTTGCACGGCGATCTTTCAAATAACAAAACTTCTCAATGTTTTTTTCATTGAAGTCTGGGATCTCGGAAATCAGTTGCTTTTCCATTGAGAGCATCGCCAATGCATTCAACCGCTCCAGGGACATGGTGCTTCTTAAAAAGGTTTTTATCCTCTTCAATGTGGAGAAGCATCTTTCTGATTCTGCAGTGGTCCTCGGTGTTGTAATCAGGATTCTTAATAATTTCACTGTCTTAGTGAAATCATTCTGCAGATTAAATTGATGTAAAAGTTTGTGCAGAGCAACAGCACTTGTACAAGCATGAAAATCTGTCTTCCCATACAGAAGTGACAGCTCAGTGTGTAATTGTTCCTTCTTCGGTATTGGATATGCTTGCACGGTGTCTTCCAGAGCTTGGGTTGGAAAGCAAGTGTCATGGGTTTTATACAAGTCACTCTGAACAAGTTTGGCACTGACTAGGTGATTTGAAAATGAAAAACGTTCTTTTGCATGAACCACCACTATGTCACATACCTCTCTTGAAAGTTGTCTCAAGGTTGAGATCTCCGCACTCCGTCTGTGGACTGTTACATCGCTCGTCAAACTTGCTTCTATCTCGTCAACAGAATTATGGATTTTCTGGATGCTGGCGACAAAGTCTTCCGTGACTTTTTTGATATAAACAGTATCCGTGTCTCGCTTGTGAAGCTGACTATAGAGGATGTCAACATGTGGCATTATTAAATGAAATAATTTAAGGAAGTAAAGGAACTCCCTGTCTTCCAGCATTCCAATGAAACCGGCGGCTTCACGTATAGATGTTGGATCAAAGTTTAGACATGCTTCAATTGTCTGGAAACACTCAAGTAGCGCATCTCTGTTCTCGTAGATGACGTTCACGGTCCTAACGTTGAAGTTCCATTATGTCGGTGCACCTCTTGGAAGTCTTCTACCAACTACCTCATCCAGAACTCCAGTCCTTTTTGGAGAGCGTGAAAAAAAAGATGGTATGCCGCCTATGTTGGGAAAAAAAACACGAACTCTTCCAATCCTTGAAACTGCTTTCTCCATTATTAGGTTCAGTTGGTGAGCATAGCAATGGACGTAGTGTGCGTTCGGATACACAACTTTTATTTTTCTTTGAACTCCTCCTTGATCTCCACGCATCACACTGGCACCATCGTAGCTTTGAGCTATGAGTTTCTTCTTGTCTTATGGCTCTGGGAGAACAGTATTCAGACTTTCCAGCACAACAGCAGCAATCGAGTCTGCATCCGTTGATTTCATTTCCGTGAAGCCATCAAATCTTTCCACCACTTGATGCTTCTTGTCAATGTAGCGATAGACTACAACGCACTGTGTCCTAGTGGAAATATCGGTTGTTTCATCCGCTTGGATTGCCACAAACTGGGCTTCCTTAAGCTCTTGGTGAATCACTTCCTTAATAACTTCATGCATGCAGTCCAGTAGCTCATTCTGCATGGTTTTGGACGTGCCCTTAAACACAGTTGCAGTCTTCAAATGCTGTTCCATTGCACTATCGATACTGCCAACCAAATCCACCAGGCCTCGAAACACTCCTGGATTTAGCGATGTTTCACTCTCGTCGTGTCCTCTTAATGCCAGTTCAAAAGCGCCACAAAAGCGAACACAATCAATTATCTTGGAAAGGATGTACCGGTTCTTAGCCACTTCTTCGTTGTGTTTTTGAATACTGACTTGGTATCCTTGGTCCAGTTGAACTGCAATGTTCGCCTGTCCAAGCATCTCAAACTTGATCCTGTTATCCAAGTGAGCTTTAGAACTTTTGTGTTTCGCCAATTTATCAGCTAGATGTTTTCCGTCAGTCACTCCAGTTTTGGTCCAAGCAGCGTCACCACCAAATAGGATGCATGGGAAACAATATAAGGACTTCCTAGAAACGCTTCCACAAAGCCAGTCATTCTTCTTGTACCATTCAGTATTGAAAGTACGGATATATTGCTTCCCTCTATCTCTTGCGATTTGCTGCAGATTTATCTCTGGTTGGTCAGGTCCTAACTGTTTTACTTCCACCTTCTCCTCATAGGTTAGGGTGATGAAAGGCTTCACAAGTAGAGAGTCAATAGTATTTATTTCTTATACCAATAGAAGAAAGAGATCATGGTATATTACATTTATATTATGTCACAAAATTACTTTAAAATAACAGTGTGTTGAATTCATTGGTATACATTACAGATTTCAAACCCTCATGTGACAAGACTACATCAACATCAAATTTGCACCTATACGCATGGACAGAAAATTAAAAGCAATGATACTCACCTACAGTTGACTCTCCTTCTCGGGGTATTCTCGTCCAGTAAGTTAACCAACGAGTCCAAACAAATCTGCTTCCACAGATAGTTTGCACCTGGGGGGTGATAGAAAACAACAACAAAAAACATTAGAAAGTTCAAGACCCAAACCGTAACTTTTAAAACCTTAAAAGAACAAGTGTGACCATATAGGCCCCAACCGCACCTTAAAAACCTTAAAAGTCCAAGTGTGACCATATACTCACCTACAGTTGACTCTCCTTCTCGGGGTATTCACGTCCAGTAAGTCAACCAACGAGTCCAAACAAATCTGCTTCCACAGATAGTTTGCACCTGGGGGGGTGATAGAAAACAACAAAAAAAACATTAGAAAGTTCAAGACCCAAACAGTAACTTTTAAAACCTTAAAAGACCAAGTGTGACCATATAGGCCCCAACCGCACCTTAAAAACCTTAAAAGTCCAAGTGTGACCATATACTCACCTACAGTTGACTCTCCTTCTCGGGGTATTCAAGTCCAGTAAGTCAACCACAGAGTCCAAACAAATCTGCTTCCACAGATAGTTTGCACCTGGGGGGGGGGGGGGTGAAATAAAACAACAAAAAAAACATTAGAAAGTTCAAGACCCAAACAGTAACTTTTAAAACCTTAAAAGACCAAGTGTGACCATATAGGCCCCAACCGCACCTTAAAAACCATAAATAACAAATTGGGACCATATAGGCCCCAACCGCACCTTAAAAACCCTAAATAACAAATTGGGACCATACAGGCCCCAACCGCACCTTAAAAACCCTAAATAACAAATTGGGACCATACAGGCCCCAACCGCACCTTAAAAACCCTAAATAACAAATTGGGACCATACAGGCCCCAACCGCACTTTAAAAACCCTAAATAACAAATTGGGACCATATAGGCCCCAACCGCACCTTAAAAACCATAAATAACAAATTGGGACCATATAGGCCCCAACCGCTCCTTAAAAACCATAAATAACAAATTGGGACCATATAGGCCCCAACCGCACCTTAAAAACCATAAATAACAAATTGGGACCATATAGGCCCCAACCGCACCTTAAAAACCATAAATAACAAATTGGGACCATATAGGCCCCAACCGCACCTTAAAAACCATAAATAACAAATTGGGACCATATAGGCCCCAACCGCACCTTAAAACCCTAAATAACAAGTTGGGACCATATAGGCCCCAACCGCACCTTAAAAACCATAAATAACAAATTGGGACCATATAGGCCCCAACCGCACCTTAAAATACCTAAATAACAAATTGGGACCATATAGGCCCCAACCGCACCTTAAAAACCCTAAATAACAAATTGGGACCATATATGCCCCAACCGCACCTTAAAAACCCTAAATAACAAATTGGGACCATATAGGCCCCAACCGCACCTTAAATATATATCAATCAATATATCTATCAATCAATCAATATATATATAAAAAAAAAATATATATATATATATATATATATCAATCAATATATATATATATAAATATCAATATATATAAATATATATATATATATATATATATATATATATATATCACACACACACACATAAAAAATATACATAAATATACATAAACATATACATAAAAAAATGTATATTAATTGATATTTATTATTTGATTAATTGATGTACTTTATTACTTATTTGATTATATTGTTCATGTATTTCTATTAGACATTATTTTTTATACATATTAGAGTGCTATTTATTTGCTATACATGTTACAGGATATTATCCTGTAACATGTATATCACATAAATAGCCCTGTAATATGTATAATACATACAGGGTCACACAAGTTCACACTAACCTTTTTTTCCCTTACAGGCTTCCATACCTGCTTTGCTGATTTGCAAATTTTTTAAAGACTCTCATTGGTTGAAATCGATGTCAATCAAAAATTTCAGCCAATCAGAGTCCTTCAAACATTAGTATATAAGGCAGAGCGTGGGAAAAAAACAATTACTCGCTGGTGGAGCTCCTTGTAGGAGGAGCTCTGTTAGTTTGTTGTTTTTATTTTTTAGAGCGTCGTTTTTTTTTTTTGGTGGAGGCCTCTTGCAATGGGCCAGAATGGATGGACAATGGCTTCAATCAAGATTGGATGATTTTTTGACATGGGCTTCAATCAAGATTGGATTATTTATTTGACATGGGCTTCAATCAACATTGGATTATTTATTTGACATGGGCTTCAATCAACATTGGATTATTTATTTGACATGGGCTTCAATCAACATTGGATTATTATGACTATCCAGGGCACTGAGGGCAGAAGGCCAACGCTGAAGCGGTCAATTTGACAGGTAAGTATGTGCTATTTTTTTATTTTATTTTTATTATTGTTTGTTTATTATGTATGTGCTGTTTACTTTATTTTTATTATTGTTTGTTTAGTATGTGTGCTGTTTACTGTATTTTTATCATTGTTTTTCCCTTACCTTATTTTTATTTTATCTTTAAAAGTGACAGGCACACGCATGTGCCTGTTACTTCTAAAAATGGAATAAAAATAGGGGGGGGGGGGTTGGTAGTTGGATAAGGGTGGGGTCACGCGGCCATCGGTCGGTCAATGGCCACGTAGGCCACATGGAGACAATGATCAGGGGTGGCACAGGCCTCATGGGGGTGATCATCCACCCCCATGTGGCCTGTGCAACCCCGCACACCGCCCGATTACCCCGATCACAGTGACACCCTATATCTTATTCTGATTGGCTGATAGGCCTGTCAATCTTTTTTAAACCAATCAGCAGGATAGATTAGGTTAAATAGGCTTAGATGGGGTAAAGTAGGATTGATGGGGTTAGATAGGCGAATATGAGGTTACATAGGCCTAGAAGGGGTTAAATAGGCAGAGTTAGGGTTTAAGGGGGACAGTTGGGGTTGATAGGGTTTAGCTAGGGTTAATGGGGTATGGTTAGATTTAATAGAGTAGTGCCTAGACTTTGTGTCATGAGGGTCCTGGAGGACCTTAATGGCACTTGTAGGGTTAACCTAGGGGTTAAGAGTGTCCTATAGGGGTCTATATAGACTGATGGGTCTATATACACTATTGGACTGAGGGGTTTCATTTTAGTCTCATGGGTGTCTATATTGAACCCCATGAGTGATGGGTTTAATTTTAGGTGTCGGGGGTTGGGTACTTATAGTACCCCTGCAGCAGGGGTAAATGGTTCTTTGAGGACCCGTACAGCGGGAAATTTGAATTTATAATGCAGCAGGGGTCCCAATCATCCCCCCTGCTGCAAGGGTTAATGTGGGGGTTAATAGTTTCCTATAGGGGTCTAAATAGACCATATTGGATTGAGGGGGTTAATTTTAGTCCAATGGGGGTCTATATTGACCCCCATGAGTGATGGGATTAATTTTAGGTGATGGGGGGGTACTTATAGTACCCCCACGGCAGAGGTTAATAGTTTTATTCATCATGGGTCCTTTAAGTGGACCCCTGCTGCAAGGGTTAATGAGGGGACCCTCCGGGGGTCCCAATGGGGACCCTGCAGCATAGATTAATGTTAGTTGCCGTGGGGGTACTTACAGTACCCCTGCAGCTTGGGGGTATCGAAACCCCTGCAGCCAGTGGAGGCTTAATTAGACAGTAAGTAAGAGCTTCATAGCCCTTGCAACTGCTCCAGGGTATAAGTAAGCTGCTGTTATTTTTGGGCATTTTACGGGATTGACAAAAGGGTTAGTGTAGCATTTGAATAAGGATGTGGGGTTTCTTTGGCCAAAACTTTTGCGGCTGCATACTATCAAAGGCTTTGCCTGCAGTAAGCTGCGATTGTGGTGGTCGCAAGGGAATGCAGGGCGTCGTCCGTAAGGTGGTCGGGAGCCTCGGCCGCAGGGGAATTGAATAGATAAGTAGCTTGCGGCTACCACTTGCAGCTACTTATGCAGAAATCGTAGCATTGGAATAAGGCCCAAACTGTGCTCATTAATATCATTAGATTTTTAATAGCCATCCATGAAGTATAACAAAAACTTTAATCAGTTCTAAATTGTTTTTCAGGTCCCCAATTTTGTTAAAAAATAAAACACTAATTATTTTTTTTATTTTTATAATTCCTAACTTAATATATCAACCACTCCAACTGCAGTATCTAAAACTAGAATTAGGTATATATGTTATATGGTTTATATGGTTATCCGAGATGATATGTATTAACCAGAAACAACAATTTTTTTCAGTTATGAAAAAGAAAATACTATTCTTACTAATACTACAGACTATTTTAACTTTGCAATTCAAATATTCTAACATGGTCTACATTTCTGCTGTTGAATTATCACGTATTGCATAAAAAATTCTGCTCAGTTTAGTTTTTCCTGCTCAATGATCTGTCAACATAAACCTAGCATGAATAATTTTAGCACTGTCGACATCCCTCATTATGAAATGGACAACAAACATATACAGATATTACTCTCATTATTGTATCTACTTCTATATTAATAGTTGACTAAGAGGTAGATTTACCCTTGTTGTGCTTTGCTGCATTAACATCTTGTACTTTTAACAAAATGTTAGAAATATCATTGTCACCTTTTGGATTATAATGAGTGAATAATCAGAGTATGTAGAAAAAAACAGACCAATAGATAAAGCTGACATGACCAAAATAGGCATAGGAATGTAAAGCATTAGCAATTATATATATATATATATATATATATATATATATATATATACAGATACAGGTTATAACGTGTAACATGTAATTTGATTTTTATGTGTTCTTAATATTAGCATTTTTGTTACTGGACTATGCGTATGTGTGTTTGTCAATTGTTCTCAATGAGGACCTCAAAATCTCCTTGTTTGGCTGACCAGACTATGTGCATCCGTGGAAAATGTCAGGGATGTGCAGGCAACTATGGACTTGCACAGATCACACTTTCATTCCAACTCAGCAGTACGCTTCGCCTCTAAGGTATTGCAGCCTTTGTGAATGTGTCTTAATGGAGGGTTCATTACAATGGATTACCAGATGGCAGTGTTGATCTCGAGGGACTTCAAGGAGGCCTTTAGTGCTTCCCTAAACTGCTTCTAATCCTCCATGTGAGTGCTTTCCATGAGTTCTACATAGAAGAGCTGTTTGGAAATGTGCTCATCTGACATGCTGACAATATGCCCAGCCTATCTGGTCTGGGCTTTCATGAGCAATGTATGAACTGATGGCAGACTGGCTCTAGAAAGGACTTTAGTATCCGTCAGTTTGTCTTGCCATCTGATTCTCAGAATCTCGTAAGCACAGATTTCCACATCACTTTGATCAAACCAGTCTTGATGCCTGCATGTAAATGGCACTAATACTTTTTTTGTATGGACTGTGCTGTAGAATCACTCTCAGTCTTTCTCTGCATGTTCCTCAGGATGAACATAAACAAGCTCATTCTCTAAGTCTTTCATTAGTCTTTCAGTGATGTGGAGGTTCTTCTTCTTCAACACATTAATACTTCTGAGAGACTTACAGCCTTGTGGTCATCTCGATGGCATGATACAAAGCTTAATGTTGGAGTTTATGCATCTGTGATCATTCCAACAGTCAGCACTGCGCATTGCCTTTGTCACTAGTCTCTTCTCTTGATGATGTCATAGTCAATTATAGGCAGGGAAGCATCCACAAAGTCCTGTTGCATGTAGGGAGATGGAAGATTGTGTTGGTGATAAGAAGGTCATGTGCTGCATAGGTTTTCAGGAGTAGCAGGCCATTGCAATTACATTGGAGTTCTCCACTCCTATAACTCCTTCCCAGACAACAGAATTGCACTTGAGCCTTGTGTTAAGATTACTAAGCAGCATCGACTTGTTTGCACAATGCCCTGACAATAGCAGGGCATCTTATTATATGTAGGACTGTTCCTTCACATCCTCACGGCTGGACATTATGGGAGAATGTGCGGTGATCAAAGTGGTTTGTTTTTAATTTTAAAGTGAGACCTGCATTGTCACTAACACCCTTATGGAAGCTGACAGGTTTCCCAACCAGACAATTTTTGATGGCAAAGCCAACTCCAGATTCTCTTCGCTCATGTCTAGCCACTGCCTGATTCAGGCTGTAATTTCAATGTTGTAGCATTCTAGCTCTCTGGCAACAAGTGCTTATCTTTTCTTCAATATGTCTGCCATGATGTTGTCCAGTAGGGTGATCACATTACATGTTCCAATGGTAATCAGTGTTAAGTAAGCTCATCAGGGTAATTTGAAGAAGGCAATGTTTTGCCCATCTTTTCTAGTCTCTTCCTCATTCTATGGAAGTGCGTAGTGCAATCCTGAATAGGGCTGCTCAGTAGTTAAGGAAGATGCCAAGCTCCACTGTTGCACTGGTCAATGAGGAAAAACCATTACGCCTGAGCTGCCGGTGTGCAGATCCGCATCTACATCACTAACCTGCTGCTTCGTCGCTCCTCCATCATCACAGGACTTAAAGTATTGAAACTTGCACCTGAATTGGATTAAAATGAGGAAGGTTTGCGTGATGTCAGCCTCACTCTCTCTTCACTGTTCCCATCTGAATCAAGTGGCAGGACATAAGTCAAAACATCAGAAGATAGGGCAGTGTACAGTTGATGGGGCTCCGAAGCAAATGGCCAAACACTGTACCCATGCTGATGAGGGTTCATTACATAAACTGCTTCAATTTGCATGACAGTATTAAATTCAGACCTCTGCTGATTGGCTAATGGTTGCCATCCCCTTTGTACCCCAGTTGGACACCATTTTAGCCAGAATGATCACTCCATTGGAAACCTAAAAATCAACATCCAAGAGAGGAAAGCATTTGAATGAAAGATGATCACATTCTTCAACACTAAAAATGCAGGACTTAATATGGGCTTGGGTTTTCTAACACATTATCACAATTTCTTGTGAATTTTGCTTATTCTACAACAGGCTTGTCACTCTTAGGGCCTCATTCTATTAAGGGCCGTAAAATGGCTGCAAAATTGCGATTCATTGCGGCCAGCTTACGACCCTGCATAGCGATATGGCTAAGCTGCTATTTAAATGGATGGCACCGCAAGGAGGTCCCCCTTACGGCCGATCGCAAACTATGCAATCGGCCGCAAGCACTTCTCGCACGCCCGTAATTTGTGTTTCAAGGCCGCAAAGTCGTAAAACTGTAAATGCAAATATAAATTCAATACAGCAATGTAAAGCACTGTAAATGATAGGCAACATAATGGGGGACATGAGGATTAATAGCAACACCCTCTCAAGCTTGCACATCGCCCAAATCCAATATTTCATTTCAGGTTTATTTTCCATCCCAAGTCCCACGGGCTACAATGACCTTGAAGGCAGTAACTCATTGTTAAAACCAGTACAGGTTTGGAGGTTGAAGGCGGCAAACTCAAAGCATTGTAAAAGCAAATATATATTCAATCCAACGCTGTAAAACACTGTAAATGATGGGGAACACAATGGGGGACATGAGGATTAATAGCGAAACATTCTCAAGCTTGCACATTACCAAATTATAATCTTTGATTTTAGGTTTAATTTCTGTCCAAGTCCCACGTGCTTCAATGACCTCCAAGCCCATAGCTCGTTATTCAAGCCCGTAATTACCTGCACCCTGCCTGTGTGTCTACAGGTTAGAAATTTGTCACAGTTACAGATGTATTTTATTGACTCAAGCCTGCAAGTATAGACTCACAGCTTGCACATGAAAAACCATGAACCCGTGCATAGCATTTCAGGGCATGATCATGATCAATTGAGCAAGTCAGTTACATTTTAGACAGAGCCAATAGTAAATGAAACCAATGTGATGACATCAGTAAAACATGGAGTTTAAATTACAATAAATTTGTGTTTAGAAGTTCTATCTGTAATCTGACTATTCATCCAGAAATATAGGAATCAATAAAAATCAGTAAAGCAACTGTTCTCCATGATATGTGTTAACTCCTTGATTTCCGTGATCGATGTAACACGTAAAAAAAACGTAAAAAAAAATATTTTTTATTGCAGATTTGTAAGCAGGAGATTGGACGGAGTTACGTTTTTGACAACCACAGTGATTTTGAGCCTGTAACTCGCAAATGAATTGTGAGTAGCAAAATGTAGTCAATTAAACTTTTACAGGCTCCATTACAGACTCATGTAATTGTGATTTGGACAATTGCAGAGGGTTCCATCTCTGCAAAGCTTAGTGATTAAAGTCAATGTGAAATGTAATGCTCTCTATGCTGCATTGAATCCTTACAAATATATTTGCAAGCTGATTTGCTCTGTGAGAAAATAACACATTTACTGGTTCTATAGAATTTTCCATTTGCTGCTGTTGATTTCTCTCATAATAATTGCTTATATAGAATCACCTGTCAGCATGAGATGTCTAGAGCAAAAGGTATTTGGGTGCTATGCAATTTTATTTAAATATTTTGCAAGAACATTATTTACCCTCTTATTAATTTATACCATTGGCCACCTTACTCATTTTGTATAATAAAAAGTATAATTGAACTAATGTGCTTTAGAACTGAGATATATTTACAATTGTGCCAAATTTATATAATAAAAATGTAATTATCTATTTAGAGGTAAAAAAAACGAAATAATACCTTAGATCAGAATCATGTTTCTGATTGAGCTAACAGCAATTACATGTATAATTTTAGATGCAATTTTGCAAAGGCAATAACTAATCAAAAAAGAACTGTAAAAACAAATGAGATAATATATTTTTGCTGTTTTGTATTTGCAAGTGGAAACAAATTCCTATGTCTCATTACCTATGTATTATGCAACAACTACATTTAGTTCCTCTTGACTCAAATTAAATGAGCAGTTAAAAAATGTATTACAGAGGTGATAAAATAAACACTACATACACATTGTTACCGATTGTGTCATATTTGTAGTGCTGTCATTCAATAAAGACATCAAGATCAAATGTAGAGATCAAATGTCTCTATATAAACAAAACATATCTAGATCAAATGTGAAAATATATATTGTAAAGTGTAAGCAAAATTATTAAATGTAATTCAAAATTACTATGGGTTTATGTTGCAACAAATTATTTTCTCAACCTTTGAGTATATCTTTAAGTCTTTATATTTTGCATGCACAATAATTATAATCTTTGTGATATTTGTGTTGTAACATTTCATTAGGCAGTTTCCGAAACAACTGTACTCTTTTATAAATCATTACCCTTTTGTACCCAAACAATGAGAGGACTTTTCCTACTCTCCGCACTTGACTTTCCGATATTACTGGAAGTTCTTCTTTTTTATGTTCATGTATATATTGATTTTAAATAATAACACAACTAAAACTGCCAAAAACTGCTGTATGGTTAATTCAAGAAATGTCTAAAAAATATATGCTATCAATATACCAAAGTAATTTTAAGAATTACACTTTTTATTTATGGGCTCTAATTATTTCTGCCATGCATTTCAAAATAACATGTTCAGATTTTTATATATGTTTCTTGGAGATTCTTCAAAATAGAAATTAAATTATTTAAAGTACAAAATAAAAGATTTAATATGCTGCACAAAAAAAATCCATATATGTTGACTGATTCTTGGCTTTATTACCTTGTAAGAAAAAAATCTCTGCTAATTGTGATTTTATTTTTACTGGGAGATTCACATTGATCTTGTTAGATTATTAAGTGATTTATGTTCAATAATTGCTTATTAATATTCCTTCTTAAAGCAAGAAAAGTATCAAATACAAAGGCAATGCTTTGCCTTTTACTTGTGAGTTTTCATTGCAATCTTGTTATCTTTTTTGTACAATAAAAACTGCAGATTTTATTACATTCCTTTTGCTGCGCTGTTGCTTTACAGCTATTATATTGGTTAATTTAGGTTTAGTGTGTATTTTGGGCATCCAAACCAATCAAGCCCAGCTCTAGACGCTATACATAGGAATGTACCAGCTCATTGATCATTGTCTGGGTCATCGCTGGACTTGAAGCATGGTGCTGCATATCCTGAGTTGCGAGTTTATATACTTAACCTGTTCTTCCAAGCTCTAGGCTGCTAATTATGAAGCTGTTCACAAACACCTGATTCATCACCTGCAGCTTTTTAATGCAGTCAGACCAACTTGCAGTGATCAGTTGTTCTGCTGTAGAGCTACAGCTCAGTATTTGTCCTGTTTGATGTTGATTAAATGTGTTTGACCTGGCTTATAGTACGTTTAACCATTTCCTTGTTTCCTAAAATAGAATCTGTTTGAGGTTACTGCCTGTCTGCAGCCTGCCAAAATCCACTGACTTTCAGTCTGTTATTTGTCTACTCTTTGCCGGTATCTCTACCTTTGCATCTCCTTTACTGGTTTATCAGAACCTGGCCTAACAATCATATTCATTGGAGATGCACGTGAACATCATAGATTATCATGATTTCTGTTTGAAACTAAGTTGGGTATCCCTCATAATTCAGGTTAATTGGGTGGCTCTCAGCTTCAAATTGAAACTGACAAATCGTATCTTCTTAGATAATCTTATTTATGCAGAGCTCATACTATTATTTAGATATTTGGAATGAGACAAAAACAAGCTTTTTCTAGTTGTCTTCTAATTAAGTTATAATGCCTAATGGGTAATATAACAAACCCGATTTGTTGAAAACCTTAGTAAGACAAATTAGTTTATTTCAGCATAGCTAATGAAGACATGTGCAAAGCTAGTCCAGTCAGTCATCACCATTACAGAGTAGTACCCATTGTGATTTTAGAGTGTGAACAATGCTTCCACTGCAGACTATCAGGTAAGAAAGGTAAGCTTTATATCCATTTCATCTACAAGAATCATATGTGTGTTCAAAACATGCTTTTTTTCTTAATGCATGATACAAAATGTAAGCATTGGCAGACATTTTAATGAAGAAGTGTTGTTAAAAGGGGTTATCCTAGTTTAATTAGAGAGGGAGTATTGATCCAGGGAAGAATCTGATCACCAGTATCTTGGGTCAGAAATACATTTATTATTTTTTATCCCTCTTGAGACAATTGGCAAAGTCTCACTTGTTTTTATTTCTGTTTGCCTTCCTCTGGATCAATTAACAATTAATCCACATATTGCAGATCAGAGATCTAAAAAGGTTGAACTTGATGGACTCAAAGTATTTTTCAACCTCAATTACTATGTAACTATGAAAATTTTGAGGATACATATATACATTGATGTTCTGTGTCGTTAAAAACAATCATTTTCTTTTGTTTGGATCTCAGTGACAGATTTTCCCTAGCTGGAAGAAATCATTAGCCTTGACAATCTTCAAAGTCAAGAGTATTTTAAAACAAGGGATGAAATCAGATAGTACAGATGTATGTTGTAAAGTCAGATGACTTTTTGCTCTTTCAGTTAGACAGGATTCAAAAATATGTGCAGACTTCTAAGCTAAGATATTTGTAAAAAAAAGGGACACATCAATCCATGCAACAAGCATCTACAGTTTACAAAATGAGAATGCAGGAAAATTAAATAGATTTTCTGCAGAATGTCCTTTCTAATTTAAAATGTAAATCTATATGTCTCTGTGGTTGCAGTAACCAAAAATATTAAGCTCTTTACAGACATATTTATTCACATCTTGAAGCCTTGTTATTAAAGTGGCACTCCTGCTATTGTGCCCGATGACAGGGACTTGAGGTTTAACTGAGCCGGCAGCGGACACAGGGGATCCCGACGGAGCCTGCAGGAATGGGCGGAGCCTGATCACCTCCGGTACACGGTAAGGACACAGTTAGCACCTTGACCGCGTAAACCTGTTCCTGGGACTCAGCCCGTCATCCAGACCCGCTGTTTGGGGAAGTGTCAAAGTACAGGTAATAACTTACCTCAAGTCCATTATGAATCCTGTACCAGTGATATCTGTCACCTGTGTATGACTGTTGAGAGTGTTGGTCGAGTGATTGTGATTTCTTGGATATTGTGGTCCAAGACATACATGTGTACGTGCAGCAGACTCCGGGGACGGATTGGTAGTGCCTTAGTAGCACAATAAACCGGAGAGAGCTGTATGTACAGACGTGCATACATGTACTTTGGGGATCGGTGTCATTTGACATACCTTTCCTAAGGAGGGTCTATGCATGTTGGATAGCCGAGTATCTCTCGGGGGTCATGATGTTCGTGCCCTGGTAGCGTGAAAACTCTGAGAGACCTCTATCACACACTAAGGTGTAAAAGCATGTATGTGGGATGCAGACTTCAGTGGCGGATCGTTAGTGCCCTGGTAGCACAATAGCCCTGAAGGCGTCAATTTTAGCACACGACGGTGTGAGACCCTGGACTAAAATATCTTAAGAGTCAGAAATTTTCTGCAGAAATTGTTTAAATGTTACCTTGGTCTGTTATTGCTGGTTGTGATGCATATTTTTAATGAGAAATGTAGCTTAGAATTTCTCTCCCTGTACTTGTTTAAGCTGAAAAGCTGATTTTGCTGCAGCTGTGTGACGCCAAGGTCAGAGCACAGACAGCGAAAAGAAATTCCTCCCCCTCCCATCTAGTTAACTCTTTTAAGGACGTATCTTAGTTAAGAGAATTCTTTCTATGCCAATGCTTACGGTCGTATGAATTTGTACAGTAAGTGAAATAACTGTCATGTTTCTGTTCATGTTTTCATGTTGTTAAATTTTGCTTACAGTACGTGAAGTAATGTTTGTGTAAAAGTAGGTGTGTCCCGGGAGGAGATTGATACCCATCTTAAAGGCAAACAGCACCTACTATACTACCTCTGCT
The DNA here is from genome assembly GCA_027410445.1 of Discoglossus pictus. Classification (NCBI taxonomy): domain Eukaryota; kingdom Metazoa; phylum Chordata; class Amphibia; order Anura; family Alytidae; genus Discoglossus; species Discoglossus pictus. The sequence continues at coordinate 244,982,795 of CM050166.1, read as the reverse complement.
GGAGTCAGTGCCCTGTATCCACTACTTCTTGGCAATACTAATCATTATTAAAAGGAAGATATAGGAGACATTCAATGTTTCATTAAGCTTTACAATACAGGAAAAAGTAAATGCAATGTTATTTTAGGATGTTTTTAGAAAGTTACTCCGAGACAATTTCTGTCTCATATACTGTTATGTTGTGATATTGCCAGCTAAGATGTATGTTTAATAATGAAATGTGATGTTATTCTCTTCCATAATCTTGTGTCTATCTAAATCACTTGTAGCTATACACTGCACTCCTTGCTATCCCTTATCAGTAGTGCGTGGTTACACACTACAACTTAGTGGTCCCCTGGAGGGCGGTAACTATTGTCTGAGTTTAGGGAAGACGTGCAAAGTTATTCTTCCTTCGCAGCCGTCGAGAATTTCAGACAAAATTCTATTTCAGACAACTGGTCTGTTTGTTTCTCTTTTTCTCTCTCTCGTTACCTCTTGCTCTCCCTCCTCTTGTCTGCCTCCTAAAACCAGCTTGTGCTATACTTAGGACAGGAAGATGGGGCATGTTGGCTTGGGATGTGGTGAAGAAAAGAGGGGGAGAGGCCGTGGTAAATAAATCTAAGAAGATGTTTAAAGTGTGTGGATTCACAAATATTGTGGGAGGACATCTGAGGGCAGAAGAGTGGAGGAAAGTATTGAGAAATAATAGAGGACAGTTATAAGATTGTGGTTTATTACCAAGTGCAGAAGCATGGTACAGGGTAGCTAAGGCGATTGAGAAAGAGGGGTGGACAGAGAGAGTAGTGGAAGTACGTGGACAGAAAATGTATGCATACTATGCACCATGTGAGACTGTCAGTCCTCTACTTCCAGCCGTTATCCCCTCTGTAATTCAAGCACCCTGTAACCCCAACACCACACAAACTCCCTCTGCAGAACAAAGACATTCCACCCAGCCACAGCCCCAAAATGGCGCCCACACACAATCTAAGGAGGGGTCCTGTCACCCTCTGAACCCTCCCATTAAAATGATAGCGGTGCCCACTCAGGAAGGTCCACCTGTCATACCGAACGCCCCCTTGGTGAATACGCCCCTTTATCCTGTATTGACTGCTAACGGAACTATGTATACTCCATACTCGATGTTCCCAGTCGCGCCACTCCCAGATAACACGTCACCATGGGCTGCCCAACAGACAAGGGCATCGGCGACAGACGCTTCCATTCCTCCCCTTTCTCAGAGACAGTCGGACATAAATGATATCTCATTACTCCCTACTCTCACAGGCCGTCCTGAAAATGACAGTGTGGATGGGGAGGATGAGATAAAAGTAGGAGAGAGTGCGAAGGAGTGGAGGAGTAAGACCCTGGGCTCAGGAACGAGCCAACGTAGAGGGCGTAACAGAAATAGTAGAGCGAGTCTAATGTATGTTGCATTCACACTGACACAAGCCACCTCCCTCATAAACACACTACCTGACCCTGAAAAGTAGCCCATGCCTTTCTATAGAAAGATATCACAAATACAGAAGACATATGCTGCAGCCTGGAGAGACTTGGTTAGTTTGTGTGAAATCAGAGCAGGAGATTCATACTGGCCCATAATGCAAAAGACAATAGACCCATATAGATATGATACAATAATGATATAAAGTATAATGATACAATAGGGGATAGCGCACTCACGGTAGAGCTTCCTTTTGAAGCAGAATTGAATTGCTCTATAAACATTGGGATACAGCTGTCCCACACATAGCACTAACAAAGTCTGCATAGAGTACATGGAGCTCATTGGGGACTGCACTGAAATGGTGGGAGTCTGCAGATGAAGGTGAACTAGAAGCAGAAAGAATAACAAAACAAACCCTCAACTGGCATGTGAATAGTTTTCCCAAAGTACAGGCTGAAGACCCATATGCGTTTCCAGGATCAGTAAACCCACCTCATGACTGTCTTCAGCAAATGGAAATGGAGACCTCACACCTTGCGAATGAAAAAGAACTTGCCCTGACAGACCCAGACATCACTCTGCATGTGGATGGATCAAGGTATGCTGATGAGAATGGAAAATATCACACAGATTATGCTGTGACTACGGAAAAAGATGTGATACAAGCCTTCTCACTACCTCCTTCCATGTCAGCACAAGAAGCAGAGTTGATTGCATTGACCAAGGCCTGTGAAATTGCGAGTCCGAGCTTACATCTAAACAGACTCAAGATATGCTCTAGGAGTGACTCAAGACTTTGGGATAATTTGGAAAGCCAGAGGATTCATGACAGCTGCAGGCACCCCAGTAAAGCATGATAAAGCCATTCATGAACTACTAGATGCTTTAGCACTCCCAAAGGAGGTGGCCATACTGAAAGTGAAGGCACATGGGAAGCTAAATTCAGATGAAGCACGAGGAAACCATCTAGCAGACCAGATGGCTAAGAAGGCAGCGATGATATCACAGGAAATGGACAAGAAAGAGGAGAAGAAAGACATAAATATCTACACAATGCAGACTTTACCTACAGATTTGAAACTACTCAAAGAATTGCAGAAGACTGCAGACCCAGAAGAAGTAAACAAGTGTAAAGCAAAGGGAGCAATCCTTAAAGACGGATTGTATGTTGATAATCTGAGATTGTGTTTACCAAAGAATCTCTATCCAGCAACAGTACATTGGGCCCACGGACTGGCACACTTGTCAAAGACCCTCATGAACGCTCTGATAGACAAGTACTATATGGCCCCAGGCATAACTACACTTACGAGCAACTATTGCAAGTCCTGTAGCATCTGTGCTAAATGTAATACAGGCCAAACTGAGAAACCCCCACAGAAGCATTTAGCAAAATCTCTGTACCCATTCCAGAGGATACAGATTGATCAGATACAGATGCCAAGAAGTGGTCGATTTGAATACGCTCTGGTCATTGTGGATATGTTCTCAGGATGGCCAGAGGCCTATCCAGTTGTAAACATGACAGCCAAAACCACTGTAAAGAGACTGCTAACAGAGGTCATTTGTAGATATGGGGTCCCTGAAGTGATTGAGAGTGACCAAGGACCAGCCTTTACTGCAGTACTAGCCAAGGAAATTTCGGCAGCCGTGGGAGTGACTCTGTCCTTCCATACACCCTATCATCCCCAGAGTAGCGGGAAGGTAGAACGTATGAACGGGACTTTAAAGTCCAGGATGTTCAAAATGTCACAGGAAACTGGTATGCCATGGCCTGAAAGTCTCCCCATAGCCTTGTTCAGTGTCAGGTATACCCCTAGGGGGAAACATGCACTATCCCCTCATGAAATCCTGTTTGGGTCTGCTCCTAGATTAGGGTGCTACTTTCCTCTGCAGCTGCAATTAAAATCTTTTGTACTTGTTGACTATGTGATTGCACTGTCCACCGCATTGACTAAAATCCATGCACAAGTGTTCTCTTCTATTCCAGATTCAGAAGTGATCACTGGTACTCATCAATTAGTTCCTACTCTCGCAGGCCGTCCTGAAAATGACAGTGTGGATGAGGAGGATGAGATAAAAGTAGGAGAGAGTGCGAAGGAGTGGAGGAGTAAGACCCTGGGCTCAGGAACGAGCCAACGTAGAGGGCGTAACAGAAATAGTAGAGCGAGTCTAATGTATGTTGCATTCACACTGACACAAGCCACCTCCCTCATAAACACACTACCTGACCCTGAAAAGCAGCCCATGCCTTTCTATAGAAAGATATCACAAATACAGAAGACATATGCTGCAGCCTGGAGAGACTTGGTTAGTTTGTGTGAAATCAGAGCAGGAGATTCATACTGGCCCATAATGCAAAAGACAATAGACCCATATGATATGCCATGTGAGACAACTGACTATGAATCAGGTGAAATATTCTGTGAACTGCTAAGAGAATGGGCGAAGGATAAATTGGCAGACCAGGCTGTTAGTCTGCAGGATATTAAACAAGACAGAGACGAATCAGTAGAAAAGTTTCACTCACGGCTCACACAGGTGTTCACGGACCTCGGCTTCAGCCCACACAATAAGACACACACACAGATGCTAAGCACAGCTTTTGTGATAGGGCTAAAGGAATCTATAAAGAAAGGTCTATTGACTTCCAGACCAGATACGCTGCTACTTGTTGCAAAAGGGCTGGAGTCTGTAGAAAATACACACCCTACATCATCAGCATCCAAAAAGACTGCCGCTCTCATGGTAACCTCTGAGGAGCCAGCATATAAAGGGGAGAAGAAGGTAACACGGCAGTGTTTCAGTTGTGACAAGTTTGGGCACATCAGCAAGAATTGTAAGATGCCTATAAAGCTGAAGACAAAGCAGCAGGGGGCTGGCATAAATGAGGTGCAGGGGGGCCAAAGCACAGCATAGGACAGTGGTGAGCCTGTGTCACTATCTCCTGCTATGGCAGTATCTTCAGGGGATAGCGGACTAGGACCTCGAGCTATTGTAACATTAACAATAGAAGAAATGTCTCTACCAGAAGGACACAGACCCCTCCACACTTTCCTATGCCTCATATCCTATTGCAGAGCATGGATCCCAGAAGCCTATCTCCTAATGCAGCCCTTGTATGATGTTCTGAAGATTGAACTTTTTCAGATGACTCAGATAGCCCTAAATAACTTCTACGCTCTGAAACAGGCTATCTCCTCAGCCCCTGCATAAGGGCTACCCAACTATGACCTACTTCAAACTGTTTATATCAGAAAAGGAAGGACAAGCAGTTGGGAATCTTGCCACAGTCCAATGGAAACAGACAATGCGCCATTGGCTACTTCTCATGTCATCTGGATGCTGTAGCAAGAGGAGGCCCTTCTTGCCTTAGGGCAGTATTTGCAGCTCATGCCTTGCTGTATAAGACAAGTGACATAGTCCTTGGGTATCCCTTGACAGTTCTTGCTACACATGACATTGCTGTTATCATAAATCAAACGCAGCCAAAGCACCTAACAGCAGCCAGACATCTCCGTCTCCAATGTTCACTGCTCCTGCCAGATAATGTCACCTTACAGAGGTGTTATGTGCTTAATCCAGCCACTCTCTTGCCATTTCCTGTGGGGGGGGGGGGGGGGGGAGATGAGGAAGAAGGACATTTCTGGTATAGTTTGAACTTGGATCAGTAGTCAAACATAAGCTCGGATGTAAAAAGTCATTTACTGGGACGCCTCGTCAAGAAGACAAAAACAGATGAAACACAAGACTCTCTACATTGCACGCTGTGGAACAAACAAACACCAGGACAGGATCTTCAATATGAAGCAAACCTTATGAAATTGAAGCAAGTCTCGTTAAAACTGCTGACATTGTATAATGATACAATAGGGGATAGCGCACTCACGGTAGAGCTTCCTTTTGAAGCAGAATTGAATTGCTCTATAAACATTGGGATACAGCTGTACACACATAGCACTAACAAAGTCTGCACAGAGTACATGGAGCTCATTGGGGACTGCACTGAAATGGTGGGAGTCTGCAGATGAAGATGAACTAGAAGCAGAAAGAATAACAAAACAAACCCTCAACTGGCATGTGAATAGTTTTCCCAAAGTACAGGCTGAAGACCCATATGCGGTTCCAGGATCAGTAAACCCACCTCATGACTGTCTTCAGCAAATGGAAATGGAGACCTCACACCTTGCGAATGAAAAAGAACTTGCCCTGACAGACCCAGACATCACTCTGCATGTGGATGGATCAAGGTATGCTGATGAGAATGGAAAATATCACACAGGTTATGCTGTGACTACGGAAAAAGATGTGATACGAGCCTTCTCACTACCTCCCTCCATGTCAGCACAAGAAGCAGAGTTGATTGCATTGACCAAGGCCTGTGAAATTGCGAGTCCGAGCTAACATCTATACAGACTCAAGATATGCTCTAGGAGTGACTCAAGACTTTGGGATAATTTGGAAAGCCAGAGGATTCATGACAGCTGCAGGCACCCCAGTAAAGCATGATAAAGCCATTCATGAACTACTAGATGCTTTAGCACTCCCAAAGGAGGTGGCCATACTGAAAGTGAAGGCACATGGGAAGCTAAATTCAGATGAAGCACGAGGAAACCATCTAGCAGACCAGATGGCTAAGAAGGCAGCGATGATATCACAGGAAATGGACAAGAAAGAGGAGAAGAAAGACATAAATATCTACACAATGCAGACTTTACCTACAGATTTGAAACTACTCAAAGAATTGCAGAAGACTGCAGACCCAGAAGAAGTAAACAAGTGGAAAGCAAAGGGAGCAATCCTTAAAGACGGGTTGTATGTTGATAATCTGAGATTGTGTTTACCAAAGAATCTCTATCCAGCAACAGTACAGTGGGCCCACGGACTGGCACACTTGTCAAAGACCCTCATGAACGCTCTGATAGACAAGTACTATATGGCCCCAGGCATAACTACACTTACGAGCAACTATTGCAAGTCCTGTAGCATCTGTGCTAAATGTAATACAGGCCAAACTGAGAAACCCCCACAGAAGCATGTAGCAAAATCTCTGTACCCATTCCAGAGGATACAGATTGATCAGATACAGATGCCAAGGAGTGGTCGATTTGAATACGCTCTGGTCATTGTGGATATGTTCTCAGGATGGCCAGAGGCCTATCCAGTTGTAAACATGACAGCCAAAACCACTGTAAAGAGACTGCTAACAGAGGTCATTTGTAGATATGGGGTCCCTGAAGTGATTGAGAGTGACCAAGGACCAGCCTTTACTGCAGTACTAGCCAAGGAAATTTCGGCAGCCGTGGGAGTGACTCTGTCCTTCCATACACCCTATCATCCCCAGAGTAGCGGGAAGGTAGAACGTATGAACGGGACTTTAAAGTCCAGGATGTTCAAAATGTCACAGGAAACTGGTATGCCATGGCCTGAAAGTCTCCCCATAGCCTTGTTCAGTGTCAGGTATACCCCTAGGGGGAAACATGCACTATCCCCTCATGAAATCCTGTTTGGGTCTGCTCCTAGGGTGCTACTTTCCTCAGCAGCTGCAATTAAAATCTGATGTACTTGTTGACTATGTGATTGCACTGTCCATCGCATTGACTAAAATCCATGCACAAGTGTTCTCTTGTATTCCAGATTCGGAAGTGATCACTGGTACTCATCAATTAGTTCCTGGAGATTGGGTCCTGGTCAAGAAGTTTGTGAGGAAAACCCCTTTGGAACCCAGATACGAAGGCCCTTTCCAAGTACTACTGATCACAACTACATCAGTTAAGTTGGAAGGAAAAGCTACTTGGGTCCACGCATCACATTGCAAAAAGGTTCCTCCCCCTGATGACCAGGAAACAACACAATGAGCACAGCCCAGTGGTTTATTCTTTTCCTTGCAGTATATTTGAGCAAGGCTCAACATGTAACCATTACAAAATATGAGGATGGTATCACCTTTTGGTATAATTCCCAAACTACACACGTAGCTACTGTAATGGAGTGCCATTAGGGGTCACAAGAGAGCTCTTTAAGACTTCTCCCCTGAGAATGAAAATAGTTAACTCCAGGCAATTATCAGAGGCTAAATGGAAGCCCAGCTGTGAACTGCCTTTAAAAGCAGCAGAGAGATGGGTGGAGTCTTTCTCACTTAGGCTTGGGCCTAAGAGCTGTGAGCTGTGTGTGTCAGGAGAAAGCCCTGGACAGCTCAGCTGCTGTTGGGATCCTGAGAGCTGGGATTTGTGCTGGAGCGAGACAGTCAGGAAGACTGCTGTATTCCAGAGTTTGCTCACAGAGAAGACTTCTGTGGTATCAGAGATATTCCACTGAGAAAGGATTATCTGAAGACCCCATCCCTAAGAAGCCGGATGCAATAAGGGATAAAGGTTGGTGACCAATGCATGTTATTTTCACCATGTGAAGATAAGAAGTACAAAGGCCCCAGGGAGAAGAGTGCATTGAGAGTGGGAGTAAGAATCCCTCATCACAAGAGGGTGACAAGGGCCCTATGCTTCACCCACGATTGACAGAAGCTGTAGAGGAAAAGGCAATAAGAGACTGTTTGTTTCCTGGCCACAAGGTGGCGATATAACAAAACTAAGAGACTGTTTGCAATTTGGCCACAAGGTGGCACTCTCCGGAGCAGAGAAGCTGACCGGATATAGTTAGGGCATTCAAGGTCATAGCAAGCACGTTTATGTAGGATTTTATTTTATTGCTGAAGACAAGCACTGTTTTTTGTTCTGTTTATGCTACCAAATAAAATAGCAGTAAAACTCAACCACGGACAAGCCTGCTGTGTCTTCCTCCCTGAATAAACGTGAAAGAAAACAGGACGCAAACCCCGCCAGAAGGGGGCGCCCTGTTACACTGGTGTCAGAAGTGGGATCCTAAATTGTCTGTATTAAGAAGACAGCCCACCTTACAAGATGTCCATGGAGGAACTAATGAAAGCCCTGGTAGATGCCAGAAAGTGGGCGGAGCTTGTCAGCAGGAATGGCAAAAAGAAATTGCAGAGGATGGAGCCCATGCTGCAAAAGAGGGTAAACTAAGAGGTGCTGTTGCATGTTTGGGAGAGGTCACAGAGAAGTGGCAGCGACAAGCAGAGGAGGAAATAATCTGCATGAGAGCAGCTCAGCAAGAGTTCAATAGAAAGTGGGCCATCCAGTTAGCCCAGAATGAAGCTATACTGGAAAAATATAGAAAAGATGCGGCCAGAGTTAGAGACAATGAAATTCTTTGGGAGCTGACAGAGGATGATGATGTGATCATATACCTCACCATTTTTGAGAGAACAGCCATTAGGGAGGCGTGGCACAAACGGTACTGGGTCAGCCTCATTGCCCCGTATTTGACGGGCGAAGCTCAGAAAGCTTATCTGAGCTTGAATGAAGAAAAGATAGAAAATTATGATGACCTAAGCTGAGATCCTTGCCAGAGTTGGAGTTACCCGGGATGTCAGAGCACAGAGAATCAGTACCCAGAAATATAAGAACAAAGAGAACCTGAGTTGTAATAAGGAGAAGTTACAGTACAGAGGGGAAGTCTCACAATTTGGACAGGCCCCTACCGGTCTGTGGGAAAAATCTGATAATAGAAGATGGAATACTAAAGAAGAGCATGCCCATCTCTACCACAGGCCAGTGAATGAACAGAAGGCGTACTTTACAGCCAGCATAAAGGCGCTGGGGGTGCAACAAGCTAGACGGAGAAGTGCTCCTATACTTCAACCACACGAGAAAGGTGCGACTGGCATGACAAGGAGAGATTTCCATCCAAATATTATGAACACCCCATTGGAGCTTGGCGTTGAGAAGTCATTTGATGATATTGTCAAAGATAGACAAGCAAGGAACTGGCTGGCTTACAGAGGAGCCGCCACAGAGACGGCAGGAGCCGCCGCAGAGTTGGCAGGAGCTGCTGATGAGACTACAGAGTGCACAAAAGAAACTGTAGAGACAGTAACAGATATTGCTGAGAAAGCAAAAGAGCCTGCTGGTGCAGACAGAATGGCCATAGAGGAGGAGAAACAGCATTTTTTAAGGCTCCAAGGACAATTTAAAGCCAAGGTTGAGGAGCTTCAGATGAGAGAGCAGGGGATGAAGAAAGAAATGGAATCTGTTATCCAGTCCCAAAACAGGAAGGTTCAAGAGTTGCACAAGCAGCTACATGAAATGGAAGCAGAGAAAAACGTCTGCATGGATAACTTCTCACGTCAGAAGAATGAGCTGGAATACAGTCGTGAGAGAGAGGAGAGACTGATTCTGGAACTGGAGACAGCAGCCCAAAAAGTAAAAAGACTGGAAGAAGATATAGAATCGGATAGCGCAGCCCATTGGGAATCTAAGCTTAACTCTGAAGTTATCCAGTTGCGGATCCTGGACCTTGAGTCTTCACTTCAAGTGGAAAAGGCCAGCTGCTCGCAAAGTGCATCCGACTTAGAGATGATAGAAAAAACAGTTCAGAGAAGTGGAAGCTGCTTATAACAGAGAAAAGAAATGGGCTGACCGTAATGTAGAAAAACGCAAGGAGTACCCACTGTCCCGGACAGGACATATGACGCAGAGCATGGAGATGTGTCATACCAAACCAGACCAGCGAGAGGTAAAGATGATGCCAGACTATATTCCTGAATGGCAGAGGATGCCTGCATTTGAGGACTATGGAGTGTCCTACAGGAATGAGAAACTGATGCCTATTAGGGAGCAGAGGAAGAGTCCTCCCCAGTCTAAGCTGAAAAATATGGGGGAGAACAAGGTACAAGAACAAGGAGAGCGCATGGGGGACATCCTGAAGATGGAAGGATTGACCCAGGAAGTAGCTGAAATCACTGCTAGGTGTACAGATCACCAAGCTAGAACAAGAGAAGAGCTCCACCAATGCAGAACTAGAATCCCAGAGAGCCCGGTTTGATTCTGAGAAACTGCAGCTACAGGGAATAATTACCAATCTGCAGACATCCATTTCAGAGAACATTGTACAGAAGGAGAGACAAGACCAAGCGGCTCAAACTCAAGAGGAGCAGCTGACTTGTCAAATAACCACATTGAAACTGGAAATCTCCAAGCTGAAAACAGTATTAACACAAAAGGACAAGGAGCTTGAGGAACTCCAATATCGGGTGGAAGATGAGAAGAGGCAGAAGGAGCAGGTGATTGAAGACATGCAAAGAAATGAAGAGTCATCAAGACAAAACATAGCTGGACTCAACCACCACGTGGACAATCGAAGCAGTATATTGAAGCAAACTGAGGACAAGCTAGCAAAGTTCACCAGAAAACTGGAGAGCGAGGCCCAGCAGATGGTTCAGTTAAGGGAAGAGCACAATAAGGTGATTAGTGAGAGAGAGTCAACTCTTAATGTGTTTAATGAGTACAAATCCACAAATGAACAATAATTAAACTCTTTAAACCAAGCTGTTGAGACTCTGCAGAAAGGTCTTCAATCAAGTTTTGCCACATCCGAGGAGCTAAAAAAGAAAAAAATCAGAATTGGCAGCTAAAGTGCAAGAACAGGATGCAACCATCCTTGATCTAATTGCTAAATGCCAGAATCTGGACACTGAGAATGAGGCGCCAAGTAAGACTCACGCCACAATGGAGTCTCTAAAGACGCAATAAATGAGAAGGACAACCAGTTACGGCTTTATGAACAGAAAATCTCTGTGAAGGAGGTAATGACAGAAGAAATCCTTCACCTAAAAGAACAATTGCTTGCTATGGAAAAGACTGTGAAAAATCTGAAAGATCTCTTAGAGAGTGACGTAAACCAAAGTCTACATAACCTCAAAGAGAACGGTAAGCTTTCGAGCTCAGAGAATTTAGAAAAATCCCCAGATCTGGGAAATGATCACATTACTTCATCTCTTGAAAAATCAAACCAAAAAGTACTTTCAAAAGAAGAGCTGCGTGAGACCGATTCAAACAAAACCAGTGCCAAGAAAGTAGAGACAGAGAAAAAGAAAGACATTATTTCTGTCTCTAATAAAGAGAGAGCGAGTGTAGGCAAAGAAGCATCTCGTAAAGTTGAGAGTGGTGCAAAGCAAACTAAGGAGTCAGCTGTGATAGATCAGCCAGAAGAAAGCAGGGAAACAAAGGTTTCACCAACCATAGCGGATCAGTGTGATACAGAGCAGCAACCTGAAACATCAACAAAAAAGGAGACAAAATCACTTGACACTGAAAAATCTTCTGAAACTGAGAAGAAAACAAGTACTTCAAAAAATAAACATAAAGATAAATTACTTCCCAACGAGAGCAAGCAGACTGACAGAGCAAACTCAGTGGTTGAGTCTCAATTGACAGAAGGATGAGCTTCTGTTGTACCAAGGAAAACCTGTTCTTCTGAAAAGAAAGAAGAGACAGAAAACTGTGTACAAAGGTCGTACAGATGACACTTGCCTAGATGAGAAGATCAGGAGGAACAGAGTTGTGTGTAACAACCTAAAGGTGTGGTTTGGAGATACTGTCGGTATCCAACGAAGTCCAGGGGTGCCATATGGCGAACAAAACTTTGTGTTTCCCATAGATGATGCGGTGGACGAAATCCATGGTAGTCTATTCGAGGGGTATCTCAAGCCTTACTTCGTCAAAGTTGATGGATCAATTGAAGAAGGGAAAGTTCTCCTGACGCATGGAAGTATACGTGCTGTTGAGCTCAAGAGGATAGAGCAAGACCCAAGCCCATACTGCATAGTTGCACCAGAGAATATTATGCCCTATGAAGATGAGCTCCTTAAACGAGAAGACAAGAGGAAGATAAAGTTACAAGTGAGCGTTAAAGGCCTCTCGGCTCATGTAGCTCAACTACATGGTGTTGAGCTGAGGGGGAGGATATGTAATGGAGTGCCATTAGGGGTCACAAGAGAGCTCTGTAAGACTTCTCCCCTGAGAATGAAAATAGTTCACTCCAGGCAATTATCAGAGGCTAAATGGAAGCCCAGCTGTGAACTGCCTTTAAAAGCAGCAGAGAGATGGGTGGAGTCTCTCTCACTTAGGCTTGGGCCTAAGAGCCGTGAGCTGTGTGTGTTGCAGGAGAAAGCCCTGGACAGCTCAGCTGCTGTTGGGATCCTGAGAGCTGGGATTTGTGCTATAGCGAGACAGTCAGGAAGACTGCTGTAATCCAGAGTTTGCTCACAGAGAAGACTTCTGTGGTATCGGAGATATTCCACTGAGAAAGGATTATCTGAAGACCCCATCCCTAAGAAGCCGGATGCAATAAGGGATAAAGGTTGGTGGCCAATGCATGTTATTTTCACCATATGAGGATAAGAAGTACAAAGGCCCCAGGGAGAAGAGTGCATTGAGAGTGGGAGTAAGAATCCCTCATCACAAGAGGGTGACAAGGGCCCTATGCTTCACCCACGATTGACAGAAGCTGTAGAGGAAAAGGCAATAAGAGACTGTTTGTTTCCTGGCCACAAGGTGGCGATATAACAAAACTAAGAGACTGTTTGCAATTTGGCCACAAGGTGGCACTCTCCGGAGCAGAGAAGCTGACCGGATATAGTTAGGGCGTTCCAGGTCATAGCAAGCACCTTTATGTAGGATTTTATTATATTGCTGAAGACAAGCACTGTTTTTTGTTCTGTTTATGCTACCAAATAAAATAGCAGTAAAACTCAACCATGGACAAGCCTGCTGTGTCTTCCTCCCTGAATAAACGTGAAAGAAAACAGGACGCAAACCCCGCCAGAAGGGGGCGCCCTGTTACACTACATACACCTTTGATTTTTGTGACGTTGTCGCATGCCCCACGGTCCCTGAACAGTGTGACTTGTACCATAGCTCCCCCAATAAGGCTATATATATATGTGTCATTGACGAGACCTTTGGTAAAGATTGCTCCACATGGGGTGCGGTGGGATGGAATACTGGGGAACACTGGAAATCTAGACCTCAGAGAGCTGCAAATAAGAAAGATGACCAGGGAAGATCCCTCCTCGACTGAATGACTCTACTAAAGACTGGTAGATGCCTGAATAGTGGGGTGACCGGTTCTAGTATGCAACTAACCCTGACCGTACAGAGTCCTAGTCCAGTAGATGCTGACACATATTGGATGGGAGCTTGGGTGAGCGGGAAACCTACGATGTTTTCAGGGAAATTTAAGTTAGCAGACTTGTACAAATATCCTAATTTACCTCCCGTACTACAGGCATTAAAACCCGGCTCACAGACTACAGGAACAATGACTGCCACTGGTGACCCAACATATGAGGACACGTTAGCTACTGAGACTGGATTTTCAGATCTTAATGTATGGTTGGAATGGATGAAACACAATGTACAGGAAAATAATAAGACCAATTGTTATGTATGCGGCCATGCCAGGCCTCATTTAGGTACTGTTCCACTTACTATACCTTTGCAGGAAGAGAAATGTTTTCTGATGTTGTTCAAATATATACATAATTATATAGATAAGTGCGAACAATGGAGAAAAATGTATCCTGTGATAACTAATATTCCCCATCTAGGGAAAGGTATAACTATTTACCCCGGAAATTATACGTGTTACAGGAGAAATGTTTCTCATGGGTTCAATTTGCAGAAGTTCCCAAGTGGATTTTTTCACACATATAGAGATGGTTCATCCACACTGCTAATCGATCAGACACAAGCTTTAGGGGACATATATTGGTTATGTGGGGATATGAAACTCAGGGTAAGACTGTCAGGAGTATGGCGTGGGGAATGTATCTTGGCTAAAGCCATAATGCCGTTACACATTGTCCCAACTTATTATGATGACAATCTACCTAATGCCCCCCAAACAAGGTCCAGGAAGAGAAGACAAACTTCATCATCTGAACCTCGGGAAAGTTTTGACCCACATGTGTATATTGATGGTATTGGAGTCCCAAGGGGGGTGTCCGACCAATCTAAGGCCCAAAACCAGATAGCAGTAGGATTTGAATCACTGATACCAATGATTGGTGTAAATAAGAATGTTGCCTGGATTAATTATATCTACTATAACCAGCAACGATTTGTTAACTACACTAAGGATGCCTTAAAAGGCATTGCAGAACAATTAGAGGCTACATCACACATGGCCTTCCATAATCGTATGGCATTAGACATGATCCTTGCCGAAAAGATTGGAATACGTAAAATGCTTCCTGACACTAGTACATGTTGTACGTATATTCCTGATAACACAGGTCCAAATGGAAAGATCACACTGGCAATTCAGAAATTGGCTAATCTTGGTCAAGAATTAAAAGAAAATTCTGGTACCATGGACTATTGGGATTCATGGTTCGGATGGATGAATGGTTGGCAAAAGGTTTTATTACAAGTTGGAATGGCTATTCTTGCAGTTCTAATACTACTTGCCTTCCTCTTGTGTTGTATTATCCCCTGTATACGTACTTATCTACAGGATGCGATGGTCAAGGCTTCGCCCACCTTTGTGCACCAGAATCTAGAACTAGATTTCGGTGACCAAGATGACACCTATAAGACATCTCATATGCTAAAGCAGATGACCACAGGCTCGAAGGAAAGTGTCTTATGAACGCCATGGTTCCTGATCTGAGTTAGTTACAATATTAGCTGATAGAGACTTCTAGGTTTTTCCCATGCCTCATAGGACATAGGGTAGGTGTGACGTTAGGTCATGGCAAGCCCGATCGAACGAAGATATGTACCTATGTCATACTCACATGCAATGCTTACAACATCCGGACATAGAATCCACAGAAGAATAGTGTTCCAGAGGAACCATAGCTTAAAAGACATGTACTCTTAACTTGTATTATCCAATATGTAGCAGTTACTAACCTTCACAATGAACTAGTATGAGTGGGTTGGATGATGCAGAAAACATAATATGACATTTTAGGGGGGACTGTTATGGATCAGGATCTACAAGAAAATGCATTTTATGTTTGCCCTACTCATACATTTTCTCTTTCCGGTATTACATAATCTTATTAACAATGTTGATTATTGGAGACTCTAAGATGGAGGATTTGCCACTTCCGCATACAAGATGTTGGCATCACTACTTCCGGTCTGTTAAGGATGACGATGATTACCACACCCTGGGCACAAGAAGAAGAACGCCATCTTCCCTTTGTCCTAACCTTCTGATCAATGAGAGAAAGACTCATCCCACTGTGGGATGACACCTAGAGACTCCTTAATGCATTAACCCAATGCCTTGCTGAGATTCTGTAAAAGCAGATATAACAGAACCAATGAATTACCAAATAAACCTGATGTTTTGCTTAGTTGAAACATTTATCTGATTATTAAATGTTATGTATGGCTGCTGATTCAATAAACAGTAGGCGAGAGAAAGCTTTATACCAGAACTCTGTGTTGGTGTATTATTTCTCTAAGGTGTGCACACTATCTGTATATTGGTAATTTGGCCAGGGATAGATATCTCCGAGAACTATTTTAGTTTTCTCCAAATCACCATTTTTAAATAAGTCTCCAACATTCTGTACAGCATTTTGTGTTTTATCTACTTGACTACATACTCAGACTTCCTGCTCACATTAGGTATTTAGCTTATTGTGTCACCATGATGGCATCAGAATTATGATGTCAGAAGGAAATGTTAAATAAAAAAACACAGTATTCTTACAATTACTTGATGACTATAGCATAGGGCATGAGGGGTTTCAGAGGTAACAATGACTACTATGCAGAGTCCCTTATTACCCTCTATCTGAGCTCTGCCTAGAACTTAACCCATTAGCTCATTTAGTACCAGCCAGGAAGAACTATATTTAAATATATGTTAGATTAAATAGAGTGATGTAAATGACTGACAGATTTGAAAGATGCTTTATTATTCTGAATAATTCCATTAAAATATTAAAGAAGATCTAGGATCATGCTAATGTTGACAATTTCAGATAAATTATCCAAGATTTCTGAAACATAAAATAGCACTGGTAAAGTTAGTGTAAAATGCAAAAAACATATTTCAGACGAAACTATTTCAGAGGTCAAAAACACAAATTTCACAATAGCAATCCATAATAGACTAACAACAATGAAACTATCTCTCACAGTGGAGTAAAGCATCCAGAGCCAAGATCCCAAAGTGCATCAAACATCTGCAGGTAACTCCTTTCTAGAATATCTTCAATCAACTATATATAAGGATATTTTGAAGTTCTCATTAGCTAAAATTTCTGCACTCCAAAAAAACTGCCGACCTCCAAATTAGATATGCAAATACAGTATAATATAATGGTAATTCCCTTTTTAATTTTTCTAGCTGCTCTTATAAACCCAAATAAACAGTACAAGGCTTTAAACTAAAAAGGGGATCAAATGTCTCTAACTCTTTGATCTCCTCTCATGAAAGATAAGACAGCGTCAACATAACTCACAGGTGGCTACATAACTCACAGATGGCTACATAACTCACAGATGTCTACAAAAAACTCCCACTGAAGCATCTGTATTCAGATCCCACCTCAATCTCTGCTGCAATGTCCTTGGGATTTCCTGTCAAAGTATTAGTTGTCCAGTATAGACAACCACACATATATACTGTATATTTCTCTTTCAAGAATTTCTCTCAGCAGTTTTAAGGAATTGTTCCCATCAATAGAATCCTAAGATTCCAATTAAATTCAAAGTGAACAAATTGGTAGTCTAATAAAGAGTAATATGTTATTTGCTGAGTTCTTTAGTTGTTAAGTATGGTCTTGTAAGGCTTATAATAAGAGAGCAAACAATATGAGAATTAGCAGAATAAATTCACAGATATCAATAATCGGCCAAATTAAAAACAATAGAAACACATCAGATTTGAAAAAACATAAATCCCCATAATATTTCACCAAGTATGTATAATATTACATTTCAATGATATAACATGTAAAAAAAAAAACAACAGAATCAATGTATCTAATAAATGATCAATAATAATAACACCAACCTTAATGATATTGCATATCAAAAGTTGAATAATCAATATATCTTATGAAATATTCACTAATCACATATACAGTGAAAACCATATAGTAATCAGAGAAAAATAAAATAATATAAACCAATTATAAAAATCACCAATATAAAAAAAATAGATTATTATGATAAAAAATATTTGTATATCCCAATATGCAATTTTTAAGAATTTATCTGTGAACATCATACAATCATGGTAAAGTATTTTATGATATAATTGATAAAAATTAATTAAAAAAATAAATGTATATGTTTTAGTCAAAAGGGCAAAAATATAAATATGTATTGAAACTCATATCCATATTATGACTCTCAAAGATTATGAAATTGTATATCCCTTTGATGAAAAACAAACATACAAATTGTAGCATATAATTTTCAATGATATCACAAAGCATACAAATTAAATGTATACTTTACCAATGTAATTTAGGCTTCATCCAGGCAACTAGAAACACTTTTCTTTGTTTTAAAAGAACTCTGGCTTCTTGGAATGTGTGATTTCTGGGCATGTGTCTCTGGAATGTATATCTATCTAGGACTGTGTGTTTTCCTCTGGGAGTGTCCTCCTTTGTGAGTGTCTCATAAATGTCTGTATGAGAATCCCTCAGAGTGTAAGATGATCTTCCAGAGTGTAAGACCCCCAACATGTAAGAATGCTGGGAGTGTCTGTCCATTGTTAGTTTTAGACCCTCATATAGTTAAGTTTAGTCTTCTTATAAAAAATTATGATAGAATCAAATGCTTCTAATAACCAGTAGGAAGCAATGTGATTTCACAACTGCCTCAGTGTATTAGGTCACATGGAATTAACATAAAAAATATAAAAATAATTCATTGGAACACTAGATGGTGCTCCTATTCCATCAAATGTTATCCAAAAATATAAAATAACTCTGCCCATGACATTATGTCCTTAAATAATAAATAAGATTACCATTATGATATTCTTAACAGTTTAACATAACGGATTTAACGTGTCAGCTTATATATACTAAACAGCATAAATTTATATTATGGGAGTCAAACCATTCCAGGCATTATGACTCTCATATAATCTTCCTATGTTTGATTTGCCAAATAAGAAATATGATAATAGAACAACTAATCAGTGAAAATAGTTTTAAAAGATAAGAAAAATTTGAAATAACCTACAAAAATCTGTAACAGAATACCAGAAAGATAGCATCATGTCTTTCACAGAACAAAGACCATTAGAATCTGTGTCAATGAGAATACACTGAAATATTTTCAACTAAGACATTTTCAGTGTACATATATCTATAAATGAATATAAAAAAAGACATATAAAACATAATATCAGATTATAATAATACAATAAAATATGATTTTAATAATAGAGATGTCCCAAAAGTATGAATGACATTCTCTTGCACACTGCCTTTATTCACCAGACAAATCCAATCTAAACCTATGTTAAATTCCATCGACTGATTATGGTTTTGGGAACAATAAGTATGGTATTTTGAAAGGGCTGAGCAGGCACCCAGAGTAAAGCAGGCTTGGACTTCATTCATCTATATGCTCTTGTACTTTCTGCCCTTGTCTATGATTGAAAGATCAAAATTATAATTCCTGTGACTGGTCCACAGCACCCAAAGTGGCAAATTTAACATTAGGTAAGCTTTTATGAGTAGAAATTGAAGCAATCTTCCAAAACAGTATAATGGTTTTGTAGTATATATTATTGAGTATTCTTTTGTTTTTTTAGTACATTTTGATTTGGGGTTATTGCTCTGTTTAGAGCTGATGTTGTGTTCTTACTTCTCCTTTACTGCATTTGTGACCCATCAAGACAACTCTCAGTAGCAATCCTTTATAAACCTCAGTACTTCATTATTAATGTGTTCACACATTAAAATCAAAATCCAGACAATATTACAACATATTGGTTCTTTTGGGTATATACACTGTTGCAGAATATGTGTCTGTCTTACTATATGCATATGGGTGGGGCTGGAGGCCTTTAGACTCTCGTTCACCCATCATCCATTTGCTGAACGTTCTTGGGGGTAGTATCACTCTGCTCCTGTGCTCCCTTTTTTCCACTGCATTCATGCTTTTCGTACCCAATTCCTTATTTCTCCCCCACTCCCATTTTAATATACTCCTTTTACCTCCTAGCTTTTCATTCATTTTGCTCTCCCACTTCTCTGCAGTAAGATCAATTGTATGTCTTTATCCAGTTGTGAGTATTTGCTTCCCTCTTTAGCATTTATCTTTTCCGCCATTTCCATATTCATTATTTTATATTCCTTTTAATTAGGTTTATTTAAACTCATGTTTTCTTACCTCATATATGTTCCTTCAAATATTTAGTATTTCCTCTAATTTCCATTGTTAATCACCTCCAGTATCTTTGTTGTCAGTCCCTTCAGCAGAGACCTCTTTATACTCAGAACATTAATTCTGTCCATTTCTGTTTCAATATTAGGCCATCATAAAATTATTATAATCAAGTAACATTGTAAAAATTACTTCTATACTCAATCCTCTCCATCGATTTGTATCAATTTCAGATCATCATTAAATCATTCTATACAAATCAATGTTACCACTTCAAACAAACCCAGTACAAACACACAGGTAAACAAAAAGTACAGTGATGAAAATATTATGTTAAGCATAGAAGAAGTGGACTTTTGGATGTGAAATGTATTGCTAATATTACATTATTATATTACAACGGATATACACTGATGTGTTTGGCAAAAGTAACGTGGGTAGCACATTATTGCATGATAATAGTCGTCATCCTTGTCATTTACATTATGGCATTCCCAAAGGATAATTTGAAAGACTTAGACATTGTTCTACTTTAAAATGTTTTTAATATTTAGCAAGCAAGTTCTTCAGAGAAGTTATGTCCTTATGATATAATATATATATATATATATATATATATATATATATGTATATATATATATATATATATATATATATATATATACATACAAAGAATTGTGTGGAAGCACCTATAATGTTATACTTTCAAATTTGAACCTTATAGTTGCTATGATATATAAAAAAAGGGAAAGAAAAAAAGGGCAACTAATTATAAGATTCAATATAGATAAGAGATTGAATAACTGTCAATCTAAACAAAAGAAATAGCAAGAAGAAATATCAGGGATTAGATGGGAACTAGCATGAGAAAGCCAAAAATCAGATCATAGAATGGCCTTAGGATATACAAAACATCACTAAAATGGCCAAACCATTCAAATCACAGACGACTTAATAAGTATACAAATTGCAACTAGCATTACTGCCAGACAAACAATTAAAATGTAACTTGTAATCATAAAATATCTATTAACCAAAAAAGAAGGGAAAGAAAAATATATTTAAAATAAAGGAGGTTGAAGTGCAACACAGAGAGTTGGTGGTATTAAATGGTATCAAAACAGAGCTCAGAGAGTGTACCTGTCAGTGGCAGCGATCATTAACTGTACAAGAATCACTATAATATCATAAAGAAAGCAGTCAATATTCTATAGTAATACTACTTGGAAAAATAATGCACACTTTAATATGCTGCCTAGTCAATGTTTGAGCAATTCATTAATGCAATACAGCAAGCCAATTGTTTCAAAGAGTAGTTACAAAAAACTTATGCAGCAAGTGTGCTGTGAATTATGGTGTTAACATAAGTTATAGCTGTATGAATAAAATCTCAGCAATACAAGGAAAAAGTTATTTTGTGTAAATAACAACTACTAAATATAACATCCTCTCCAAAGGAGATAATTCTCTTAATATATATCACAGTAATAAGTACTATTGCCAAAATTACCATAGTAGTATAAACTGCTACATGTACCCTTAAATGGCAGTATATCCAATTACTGACCAAAAGACTTACATCCATATTAAGTTGCGATTCAGTAAATTTAAAAGGGCTCTATTTAAGCACACAGCATATTTTTTTACAGAAGTTTTTAGTTAGTGAACTTCTATCCAAAAGCAAGGTCTTCACTAACTAAAAACTTCTGTAAATAAAATATGATATGTGCTTGTATAGAGCCCTTTTAAATTGACCGAATCGCAATTTAATATGGCTGTTAGTATAAATAGAACAAACTTCAATGTAAATACTGCTCATTATCAAAGGATCTATGTACAAATACATATTTCCCCGTAAATGTTGTCTGCCCACAGCCAGGGAACTTACCTCCACATGAGCACCATCCCCTTCATACCTTCAAGACACACGCTCTCTCCTTGGTGTCTGATGTCGCACATCAAAGACTTGTGCATGTGCAGTTCACAATTTGCACATGCGCAATACCGCCAACGAGCTTTCTCAAGGGGCTACAGGTCTCAATCGCCTGCCCTCCTCAAGTACTAGGCCAATACAAGCACCTAATTAACCCTTAATATGTACATCACTAATGAAGTTACAAACTATAAACTAAATGTAATATATTATTGTCATCTGAGAAGCAGTATATATAGTCAAAATTTTACTGTCTTATCATAACTCAGCAACTGTAAACAAGTTGCAATTGTAATTGTGTATCTTCTAACTACAACTAATTGGCCAAACATCACAAAAGGGGATAAGGAACATACATTGATTATACTTGTAAAGCTATAATAGTACGGCAAAACTAATAGTATTCCTAATGAATGAGTAAGTTGGAACCAAGTGGATGATAAATTATCATCCTCAAATAATTTTAGGGCAGAAAGCATGAAAGATGGGAACAATGATATTAAAATAATTAATGTTATCCATAGTTGTCACATATTGTATGTTTATATATCACAGATATAGTTGTCATCAGTGCGGGTTTGCAAAAGTTGTTGCTAACGCAGAGGCCCTCACAAAGCGAGGGCCACTGTTGAAGGCAAGGAGCGCCAAAGGCGTTCCTTGCCAGCAACTGCGGACTTTAGGGCCGCAAATGCGGACCCTCACGAAGCAAGGGGTCGCATTTGCGGAGGTGGAGGCTCCCACCACCACCGCAAAATTTACCGACTTAGCATCCACAAATACGAGCCACGGGACTATCGCTCGAAATCTGCGCACATGAACACATTAAAACCACAAAAAAATACAGACAACAAACACATGAAAAGGTTACCCACAGCAAGGGGGGGGGGGACACATCACCTCTAAAAGTGTAGTTACACCTTAATTTAAGTAGAAATTCAAGAGTTTAGACACCCGAAAATCCAGCTAGCGAAAAAATGGCCGCCCAAAAAAACGAAAACAAGGCTCCACGACCCCTCGGGATCCGAGATAAGCTTGGAAACCCTCATTAACCCCACATTAACCCTCGCAGTGGGGGGCACCGATGGCATGCAATCGGGGACACCCGCTGCAATGAAAATTCTAAATTGCTGCCTTACAGGTCCTTAAAGGACCGTAAAGGTCCTTAAAGGACCTGCAATATAAACAAAAAAATTAACCCTATCACGCATGGGGCTCTATACAGAGCCCCATCAACCTCTAAAAACCCCTGTCACTCATGGGGGTCAATATAGAACCCCATAAGCCCTTTATTAACCCTGTCACTCATGGGGGTCAATACAGACACCCATAAGCCCTTTATTAACCCCCTTACTCATGTGGATCAATACAGACACCCATAAACCCCTAATTAACCCTGTCACTCATGGGGGTCAATAAGAACCCCCATAATACATATAATTAACCCTGTCACTCATGGGGGTAAATACAGACCCCATAAGCACTTAATGAACACCATCACTCATGAGGATCAATACAGATCCCTATAAGCACTTAATTAACCCTGTCACTCATGGGGGTCAATACAGAACCCCATAATCCCATAATTTACCCTTTCACTCATGGGGTCAATACAGATACCCATAAACCCCTAATTAACCCTGTCACTCATGGGGATCAATATACACCCCCATAATACATATAATTAACCCTGTCACTCATGGGGGTCAATACAAACCACCATAAACCCATAATTAACCCTGTCACTCATGGGGGTCAATACAGACCACCATAAACCTATAATTAACCCTGACACTCATGGGGGTCAATACAGACCCCCATAAGCACTTCATTAATCCGGGCACTCATGGGGGTCAATACAAACCCCCATAAACCAATAATTAACCCTGGCACTCATGGGGGTCAATACAGACCCCCATAAGCCAATAAATAACCCTGCCACTCATGGGGGTCAATACAGACCCCCATAAACCCTTAATTAACCCTGTCACTCATGGGGGGGGCAATACAGACCCTCATAAGCACTTAATTAACCCTGTCATTCATGGGGGTCAATACAGACCCCCATAAGCCAATAAATAACTCTGTCACTCTTGAGGATCAATAGAGAGCGTCATAAGCCTCTATTTAACCCCATCAGTCCCATAAGGGTATATTATTACCCTTATGGGGCTGTTACAACCCAACATTAACCGCATAAGTGCAATGACGGTCCTCAAGGACCATCATGCCACTAATTATAAACATTACACTGCAATATAACATCCCAATAAAACATTACATCTAAACTAACCTGCCTCTACACTAATCTATTAACACCTACACTACCTACCTACCCTATCTACCTACCCCCTAATAAGCCCCCTCCACCTAATTACAGATTTTTTTTAAAAATCAAGTCACCAAAAAAAAAAAATCTACATTACAGAAAATTAAAAAAATTAACAAAAAATAAAAAAAGGAACATTGCAGAAAATAAAAACATACATTACACCACCCCCCCGCTACAGAAAAAGAAAACATTACACACCTGAAAAGGAAATACATATAATACATACAATACAATTTGATACATACAATACAAATGAAATGAAATACAATACGTTACCCCCAAATCTATCTAATATACAATAAATCCTATCTATCTAAAATACATCACCCAATGTATCTAATATACAATACATCCTATGGGCCTCATTCAATTGCGATTTGGACAATTGAATAGGGCTCTATATGAGCACAGAGCATATTTTTTTTACAGAAGTTTTTAGTCAGTGAACTTGTATCCAAAAGCAAGATCTTCATTAACTAAAAACTTCTAGAAAAAAATATGCTATGTGCTTATATAGAGCCCTATTCATTTGATCAAATCGCAATTGAATGAGGCCCTATCTATCTAAAATACATCACCCAATCTATCTAATATACAATAAATACTATCTAATATACAATACATCCTATCTATATAAAATACATACCCCTATCTAAAATACTCTAATTCTAAGCTAAAATAAAATAATTAAGACCACTTACCTTTGCAGATCCTTTCAGATCAGCAACCTAGGGAAAAAATATAAATAAATTAGTGCAACACATTTATAGAAAATAAATAAACATTATAAATATTCAAAATATTTTACTCACCTTTCCAGCATGTCCCGTCCTTCTTTTCTTCTTCTCCGGTGCAGCCCCTGTTAAAAAAAAAAACATAACATTAGTACACATACATAACCATACAACAAAAGAAAATAAACAGAATCTACATTGTACTTACCTCCCAGTGATGTCTCCGGCCTCCTCCTCTTCTGCACCGCCCTGGAACCGCGCTCTAAAAAAATAAAGATCTGCACTCGCGGACCTCCCCGACGCTGATGAGCCTCCCGGAGCCTTTTTTCGGAAGAAAATAGGCAATGGCGCCTTCTGATTGGTTGAAAACGCTGTCTATCAAATTCAGCCAATCAGAAGTCGCCAGAAGTCCCATCATCTTCTATCTGAGGGCCATATTAAATTCCAGCCTTGTAAGTCCAACATGTAGAACGTAACTGATGCCTGCTTCAAATATGGCAGACTTAAGTTGCTATTAAATTAGAAAGGGCTGCGAGCTACCAGAGGGCAATTTCGTAAACCAGTTCCCGGCCGTGGTAATTTTGTGTTCAAACTCAATCAATTCAGCAATTACGTAGACTTATCCAATGGCAAAAGAGATGGCCATTGTGGCTAATTAAAGGCTGCGGAATCACCCACAGGCTCCCATCATCAGCTCTTGCCCTTGTCCTGATCGGGACCCCCACGGCAGTTAAAAACTGAAGCCCTGCTGTGGGGGGTACTTCAAGTCACTTCAAGGAGGACGAGGGCATGTAGGAAAGGTAAGTGTACTATTTAGATTGTATTTGATTATATGTTTATTTATTTATTAATTTTAATGTTTCTTTTTTTCCTAGGGGTGCTGGACCTGTGGACATTTAGGAAGGGCCCTTGAAGACCATTGTCGCTGGAGGGGCATTTGGGCAAGGTAAGTGGTCTTATTTTTCCTATTCTAGGTTTAGGAAGATGGCTTATTTTAGGTGTAATTAGAGGGTTTTTAGCCTATGAAATGTATGTTTTAATTTAACTGTAATATAGTTTTTTTTTTTGTGTAATGTAGGGTTTTTATTTTGGGTGATTCTAGGATTTTTATTGTCTGTAATGTTAATTGTTTTAATTTCATGTAATGTATGTTCTTTTCAATAAGCTAGTTTTTTTTATTTTGTGTAATTAGTGGGGTAATAAAGATTTTATTAGGGGTTAGGTATGTAGTGTAGGGGTTAATAGGATGGAGGGGGTTAATAGTGTAGAGGGGGTAAACAGGGTAGAAGGGGGTTTATAGTGTAGAGCAGGTTAACAGGGTAGAGGGGGGTTAATAGGGTAGAGGCGGTTATTAGCGTAGCGGGGGTTAATAGTGTACAGGGGGTTAACAGGGTAGCGGGGGTTGATAGTGTAGGGGGCGGGGTTAACAGGGTAGAGGGGGTTAATATTGTAGAGGGGTCAATAGGGTAGAGGAGGGTTTAATAGTGTAGAGGGAGGTTAATAGTGTAGAGGGAGGTTTAAAGTCTAGATGGGGTCAATAGGGTAGAGGGGGTTAATAGTGTACTGTTTAGACCTGAAGGACCCTTATAGGACTGATGGGGTTAATTAGTGTCCCATGAGGGTCTGTATAGACACTAATGGGACTGAGGGCATTAATTTGAGGCGCATGGGGGTCTGTAAATTTTAGTTGCTGGGGGCGGTACTTATTGTACCCCATGCAGTAGGAGTTAATTTTTTATTTAGCGCAGGGCCTTTAAGGACCTTCATGGTCCTTTAAGCACCCGCGAACAAGAAATGTATTAATTTTTAAGTGCAGCGGGGGTACCTTTTGGGACCCCCAGCATAGGGGGGTTCATTTTAGGTGCCACGGTAATACTTGAAGTACCCAGGAAGCAGGGGTTAACAGTGTAACTGCTGCTGGGGTCCCAATCGGGACCCCTGCAGCATGGGTTGATATGGGGACACTGTGGGAGTCCCAGCATAGGGGGGTTAATTTTAGGTTAATTTGATGTTCCCCTGCGGCAAGGGTCAGCAGTGTAACTGCCGCGGTGGACCTGATCCGGACCCCTGCAGCATAGGGATGTATTTTGGGAGCAGGGGGGAGGTTTCGGGGGCCGGAGGGAAATTCGGGGGCCGGAGTGGGGGTATTTTTTGCTGCTCGCGCAGCCCACGGAAGGGCTTTAAAAGCGTTTGCGAGTGCTCTTGAGCACACGCGGGCTTCAGCCTCCATTTGCAAGTTACGTGCTTGCTCGCGAGTTACCACGTTGCAATTTAATAGCATGATTGAACAAGTAGTGGTTACGGGCATGACAGATCAAAGGATTTACGTGCGCGAGTTACAACGTTACTCTCCAAGTAGCCTATTCTCGGTCGTCCTGCATGTTACGATGCAAAGTCGGCTGCTAGCAAAATTAAGATGCATCTTAGCAAGCAAATAGCCCTAAGGTGACATTTACGAGCTATGTGTTAACACGTAGCTCCAATGTAATAGGGCTGATACATATTATAGGCATGTATTAATAACAGCTGAGTTTTACCTGGATCGTTCCAGTAGTGAGACCTCGTTCCTTATTAAACATAAGAGTTACCTAATATGTCTTTGCCTGGAAATCAAGGCAACATTAATTTCTTAGCTAATCCCACTAATTTAGCAACCCTTTTTATCATCTTATGTTTGCCTAGTCTGAGTCTTCAATCAACCTCACTCAATCCTACTTTCACTCCGAATATCCTTATTTTTGTTGTTTAACTTGTGACCAAATCTCAGGGACACAACTCCAGGTGTATAATTAAGCCATTGCACCTCTGAGCTCCCTCAAGATCATTGTCATTGCTTCAATTACCTCGTCTATCCATCTCCATATTTGTCATACCCTTCTTCGTGTGCTTACTATCTTTCTAATGAATCCTGTCTTCTCATGATATTGTCAGAAAATTTAGCTTTAGCCTCATGATCAAACCTTCCAGTGAAGCGTTAGACTTGGTTTCCTGCAGTATTGGATCTTCTTGCTGTCCAAGGGACTTTAAGCAGTTTTCTTCAAAACCACAATTCAAACACACCAATGCTACTGCACTCATCCTTCTTTACTACAAGGAATACCATAGTTCTAACTATGCTACCTATGCAGACATTTGTTGAAAGTGTGATATGTTTACTTTGTAATAGGTTGTCCAGACTTGCCATAACTTTCCTTCTCAGAAGCAATTCTTTTTTAATTTTGTGGCTGCAGTCACCATCTGCAGAGATCCTGGAGCTGAGGAAAATAAAATCAGTCACTGTCTCCACTTCTTCCCAATCTTATTGCCAGACACATCCAACATCATATAGGATTTTGAACAGTTCTGCTTGAATTCCATCAACTCCTGCAGCCTTGTTATCAGCAAGGCTTCATATGACTTACCTCCGCTCACTTTTCAAGATCTCTGGCTTCAGTCCATTAACAATTTTTAGATTATTCCTGTGTAGATCTTCTGTGTATTTCTGACACCTCTACTGTTAAGTCCCTACTATTTTTGACTTTTATCACTCCCACTTTGGCATGAAATGCTCCTTTGTCATTATCAACTTTCTTGAAGAGATCTCTTGTCTTTCCCATTAAGCAATCTTATTCTATCACTTTACATCACTCATTTATTGTCATTCACTTGGAGACCAGCAGCCTAGGTCAGCAATGATCCAATTCAGTAACTTGTAGGTGAAACAGGAACAAGCTTTATTGAGGGGAACAGGAACCACAATAATCTGGCAAGGTACATAGACAGGAAGTGCCTTATATAGGCCAAGGACCAGACACCTGACCAGACACAGCTGAAGAGACTAGTCACTGATACTATTGCTAGCAGAGTCAAGGTTTATCAGATCTCAAGGAAATTCACAAAGGCAGGCTGGTGCAGTGGTAGGGAAGATGTTCAGCAGCCTGGGAACCAGGGTTCAAAACCCAGCAGAGTCAATTCCTCACATTACCCCCGCCTCTATAGGTGCAGCCTCTGGATGCCCTATTACCCGGTTTAACAGGGTACTGCACATGAAAAGAACGAAGAAGATCAGGAGCGTGAATATTGTCCCCTGGTTCCCACAAACTATCCTCCTCACCATAGCCTTTCCAATGAACCAGATACTGAAGCTTGTTGCAGAAGATCCTGGAGTCCAGAATTGTCTCCACGTATTCATCCTCATCATCCCCGAGGACTGGAGGTGGGGCAGACAGGGCTCGGCCAGGGAAAGTGTTGTCATGGAAAGGTTTCAGCAGTGAAACGTGAAACACCGGATGTATTCTCATGGAATCTGGAAGTTGCAAACGAAAAGTGACAGCATTGATCTGAGCGATGATCTCAAAAGGTCCCATGATCCTCTGACCCAATTTATGAGAAGGAACCCTAAGCTTAAGATTCCTTGTTGACAGCCAAACCTTGTCACCAACATGATAAACTGGGGCCTCCGTTCTATGCCTATCAGCAGCTCTCTTGTAACATTCCTGAGCCTCCAAAAGAGTCTCCTTCAACAGGTCTGGGGAATCTCGTAAGGTGGTTAGCCAATCAGTGACAACAGGAATGGAAGTAGTAATTGGGAGACTCACTAGAAAGGTTGGATGGTAACCGTAGTTGGCAAAAAATGGGCTCAGAGAAGTGGAGCAGTGTTGGGCATTGTTGTAGGCAAACTGCCGTGGGTAGAAAATCCAGCCAGTCATCCTGCAGGTAACTAATATAGCACCGCAAATATTGCTCTAAAGTCTGGTTGGTTCGCTCAGTCTGTCCATTACTTTGTGGATGAAAAGCTGACAACAGATTTACATTAATACCTAGATTAAAGCAAAAATGTTTCCAAAAACAAGATGTAAACTGCACTCCCCTGTCAGAAACTACTTCATCAGGCACTCCATGCAAGCGAAATATTTCCTGAATAACCAGGTCAGCCGTCTGTTTAGCTGAAGGGAGACCACGAGCTGGTATGAAATGACGCATCTTAGTTAACCTGTCCACAACAACAAGAATGGTAGTGATTTCCTTAGAGGGAGGTAGTTCCACAATAATATCCATGGATATAGATCCCCAGGAATGAGGAATCGGAAGAGGCTGAAGCAAGCCAACAGGGGATGAGCGAGGAGTCTTATGTCTGGCACATACATCACAAGAGGACACATACTTCTTAACATCCTCATAATACTTCGGCCACCAAAAGGATCGGGCGAGTAACTCTTGTGTCTTTCGGATTCCTGGATGACCTGCTGGTTTTGAGTCATGGTAGAGACGTAAAAGGTCCAGTCGCACTGACTCCG
Source organism: Discoglossus pictus (assembly GCA_027410445.1). Classification (NCBI taxonomy): domain Eukaryota; kingdom Metazoa; phylum Chordata; class Amphibia; order Anura; family Alytidae; genus Discoglossus; species Discoglossus pictus. Next base: position 244,952,855 of record CM050166.1, on the reverse strand, counting down.
AAGCAAACAGACGTTGTTGAAAAATCCAAAACGAAGAACTGGCTCTTCAGCTTAGCCCTTTTTAATGCGAGACATCAGATCAGAAGGAAATGTAACTCCTATAAATATATCTTCCGGCAAGATGGTGGTCTTAGTTACGGTAGTATGGAGGGGGTCAGCTATTCTAGACAAGGCATCCGCCTTACCATTCTTGGAGCCAGGACGGTATGTAACCAAAAAATTAAACCTCGAGAAGAATAGGGACCAGCGTGCTTGTCTGGCTGACAGTCTCTTAGCTGATCGAGTACATTCCAGATTTTTGTGATCTGTGAGGACAGTAATTGGATGGGTAGCTCCCTCCAAGAGATGTCTCCATTCGGTGAAGGCAGATTTTATAGCCAATAGTTCTTTATGCCCTATGTCATAGTTTCTTTCTGCTGTCACCATCTGGCGGCAATAGAAGGCACACAGATGTAACAGCATCTGAGGTCCAGTCCTTTGAGACAGTATAGCACCAACAGCTGAATAAGAAGCATCAACTTCCACAATAAATGGTAATTCCGGCTGAGGATGTACCAGGACGGGGACAGATGTAAACAGAGTCCTTAATTGGGAGAATGCGGTATCAGCCTTATCGGACCACTGAAAAGGAGTCCCTTTACGTGTAAGTTCAGTGATCGGTATAATAACGGCAGAGAAATTCTTAATGAAACGCCTGTAAAAATTGGCAAACTCCACAAATCTCTGAATATCTTTTTCAGTCTTGGGGATGGGCCAGTCCAGCACAGCTTTAATTTTACTTGCGTCCATACTTAAACCTTTAGGAGTTATTACATACCCCAGGAATTGAATTTCTGTTTGTTCAAACTCACATTTTTCCAGTTTAATGTATAGGTGGTGGGTACGAAGGCGCTCCAGAACTATACGGACCTGTTTTCTGTGGTTTTCAAGATTATCAGAAAATGTTAGTATATTATCCAAATATGCCACAACAAACTGATCCAGGAGATCTCGTAGTACATCATTGATAAGATGCTGGAAAGTTGCAGGGGCATTACAAAGCCCAAATGGCATTACTAGATATTCGTAATGCCCGTACCTGGTTCTGAAAGCTGTTTTCCATTCATCATTTGATCTTATGCGAATCAGATTATATGCCCCCCGAAGATCAAGCTTCGTAAATATTTTAGCTGAGCGAAGTTTCTCCAAAAGTTCAGGAATGAGAGGCAAGGGGTAGCGTTTTTTAACAGTGATGTTATTAATGTCCCTGTAGTCAACGCATGGCCGTAGGCTGCCATCTTTCTTTTCTACAAAGAATATAGGAGCTCCTGCTGGAGAAGTAGATGGTCGAATAAAGCCTTTGGCAAGATTTTCTTGTATGTATTCATGAAGAGCTTTCAATTCAGACTCAGAAAGGGAATATATACGGCCAAATGGGATAGCAGCCCCAGGTAACAGCTCTATTGGGCAATCATAAGGCCTGTGGGGTGGAAGCTGATCAGCATTCTTCTTATCACAGACATCTGCAAAATCTTAATATTGTAAAGGAAGCTTAGTCAAGTTTGTAGCAACCATTTCATTAATTGTTGTGGCAACAGGTCTTACCTTAGAGGGTTGACAATTCATTAAGCAGTGTTCTGAAGGAAAGGACAATGTTCTGGTCTTCCAATCAATTTGTGGGTTATGCAGAGCAAGCCAAGGTACCCCCAAAATCACTGGAAACTGTGTTGAGGAAATTAGGTGGAAAGATATAGCCTCATAGTGATTCACTTCCAGAGTCAACTTTAAGGGCACAGTCTCATGTGTAACCAGGCCTGACGTAAGTGGAGAACTGTCTACTGTCTCCATTAACACAGGTGAAGAGTTAGGGATAGACTGAATTCTATTTCCTGCTGCAAATTTGATGTCCATAAAGTTTCCGCCTGCTCCAGAATCTATCATAGCAGTAGTTTAAATTTTACGATCACCACATTGCAAGGTGATAGGCACCACAAAATGAGGATGTTGAGTCAACATACCCTCTTCACCATGAGCCAGAGAACACAAGGGTTGTGTGACAGAATCCAGTTGATCTGAAATCTGGGATTGGTGTTGAATCTGTGCACCCTCAGCCGCCATAGCTATTGTTATTTTGGATTTGCTAGGCAATTGATGGCATAGTGCACTGCACTACCACAATACAGGCATAAATTGTGAGTGCGTCGCCACTGTTTTTCTTCATTTGATAATGGCCCTCTTCTTAGATTTACCTGCATAGGCTCAGAGTCTGTAGGTGTTTGTGGGGTCGGAGTAGAAATTCTTGAATAGGAAATAGGAGTAGCACTTGGTCTAAAAGAGCCCTGTATTTCCAATCTTCTTTCAGAAAGTCTCGGATCAATACGGATAGCCAAATGCACAAATGCATCAAAGTCAGCAGGAAGATCAACACGAGCTAGCTCATCTTTTATAGCTTCTGAGAGACCTTTTCTGAAGTGGATCCTCTGGGCTGATTGGTTCCAGGTAGTATCAGCAACCCACTGTCTGAATTCAGCAGCATATTCAGCCACAGAGCGCCTCCCTTGATGCAAATGAAGGAGAGTGGCTTCTGCTGTAGCACATCGATTGGGGTCATCAAAAACTAGGCACATGGCCTCAAGAAAGTCATTTAAATTACCCAAGACTGGACTGTCCTGTTCCAGAAGAGGGGAGCCCCAAGCCAGGGCTTCATCTTTGAATAGGGAGAAAATAAATCCCACCTTCTCTCTTTCAGATGGAAAACGGTGAGGTAACATCATGCGATGCAAACGGCATTGATTCAGGAAACACTAAATCTTTTGCGATCTCCTCCAAACTTTTCTGGTAGGGGCAAACGGACATCTTGTGCAGGTGTAACAGTAGCAGCCGTAACATCACGTGCCCTGTAGCTGGTATACTCACTGTGCATTGACTGAACTGTATTTTGCAGTTCAGCTACCTGGTCCTGCAGCACTTGAATGGTCTGTGCCTGGGTCTGCACAGTTCTTGCAGTAAAAGCAACCTGCTGGGCCATTGCAGAATCTGACCCGGTGGTCTCCATGAAAGGGCCAGATTATTCTGTAATGATATAGGAATCACAAGGTTTTGGAGACCAGCAGCCTAGGTCAGCAAAGATCCAATTCAGTAACTTGTAGGTGAAACAGGAACAAGCTTTATTGAAGGGAACAGGAACCACAATAATCTGGCAAGGTACATAGACAGGAAGTGCCTTATATAGGCCAAGGACCAGACACCTGACCAGACACAGCTGAAGAAACTAGTCACTGATACTATCAGATCTCAAGGAAATTCACAAAGGCAGGTTGGCGCAGTGGTAGGGAAGAGGTTCAGCAGCCTGGGAACCAGGGTTCAAAACCCAGAAGAGTCAACTCCTCACATCTGTATTCAGTTGGGCAAACCTTTTCTTATATCCACTACCTCTTAACTTCCTTTTTCATGGGCTACTGTCAAATCCTAATAAGACAGCAAACTTGCTTCAGGTAACTCTTCGTTCCCTACTTAGGCATTTCAATCTCCTATGATGAGAGTAACATATTTTATTTGTGTTATTTTAAAGACGTTTTGGATATCATCAAATTTATTAATGATTTAGAAGTTTGACTGGTGACACAAAGTTGTGCAAGGTAATACATCAGAAAATGATTTGCATAAATTAGAGAAATGCAACTAAATGGCAGATGAGACTTAATATGAATAAATGTAAAGTTATGCATTTAGGAAGGAAAAATAGCCATGAAATGTATCATCTTAATTCAGTAAATCTCGGGGTATCAGATATTGAAAGGGATTCAGGAGTGCTTCTGTACAAGCACCTAGGTAACAGTGCTTTATTCCAAGCAGTAGTTGCAAATGCAAATAAAATATTAGAAAGTATTAAGAAGGGTATAGAAGCCAGGGAAGCTAATGTAATTCTGCCACTATACAAATCCCTAGTACGCCCTCATTTGGAATATGGAGTACAATTTTGGGAACCACTTCATAAAAAGGCCCTTTTAGAGCTGGAAACAGTACAGAGAAGGGCAACTAATAAGGGGAATGAAGGGACTAACTTATGAAGAAAGATTAATCAAATTCAACGTATTTTCTCTAGAAAAAATGTGTTTAAGACAGGAAATGATTACCTTAAAAAAAATATATCCAGGGTCAATATAAGGCTATGTCAAGTGAACTTGTTGTGTCTCTAGTTGTGCTTATCTGTAAGATTATCTTGCCAAAGATATTAGAGTGGGTTGCCAGTTGCTTCTTCAATGGACCTCAATTATCCTTACATTTGCTTTTTACTTACGGTTTAATTTTTCTCTCTGCTTATTGCCTAGTACGCTCCACCATTGCTCATATTAGTGGGTTCCCTCACTGCATATTTCCTTCATTCTTCCATGTGGCTTCATTCTTTCTACTATATAGTATCTTCACTAGAGATCTTCTTTTTATCTTTTTTATGGCTTCAGATTGACTCAAAATGTGTCAATCATATTTCAGGCAATCAGATTACTGTATTTGAAGTGCTCTCATCCAATTTCTAATTGTTAAAAGTCTAACCAATCAGAATGCAGCGATGGAATTCTGTGCATTCCAACTGGTTAGCCTTTAACCAATCAAAGAGCTCTAAGTAGAAATATTGAAATTTCAGCCAATCAGAATAAGGTTTCATTCTAGTGTTTACTGAGTGGCTATAGAAACAACCAATCACAGAAGAGAATGCTCTGTTCTGTCTTTATTTTTTAGAGCGCAGCATTTTTTAGGTGGAGTCCATTTCCATGGGCCAATGATGAGGATCGGTATCTTCAATCAAGACAGAAGAGGACTAACTCCTTCCAGCAGCATGGATGTTCCCGCTTATACAGGACTGAAGATTTTGGACCAGGGCGACGATGATGTAGTGTGATCATGTAAGTGCTAGAATTATATAACGTTGCTGTGGAGACTACTAAGATTCAGACTCAGATTCAGAGTTTCCTACAGGTATACTTTATACATGTTAGAGCTAGAGAGCTATGGCCAAAACACCCTGGTATGAGTCAGTCATTTTTTACAAGACTTATCTTAGCTGGAGCCATGGAATAGCTCTGCAAATTGCTTGTAAAAACTCCAGTAGCTATGAGTCAGCCTTATGGAAATTCCCACAGGAGCCATAGAATAGAGACTTTAGAAGTGGAAACTTTAGATCATCCTAATAGGTTAGCTTAATTACATAGCAATGCTTTATGTTTAAAAAATATCCCCAAGAGCTGCAGTGGTTAATTTTCAAAGACTTTGATGGTGTAATAAAAAAAATGTCCTGCAGAACAAAAGATGACATCTATACTGATTTTTCTTACCTTTGTTGGGGTTGTTATCAAAATTACTCTGTTCTGGGCTCTGACTCTCAAATTAACACTTGCTGCTTAAGTATTTTCAGCTATTTTCCTTTCATGACAAACCCCTTATGTGAGCTACCTCATGGAAGCAATATAATATCTCAGTATGATTTTACTGGAGTTACTACAGGAAATGCTAGACATCCTTCAGTAAGTACTATTGCTAACACTATTTTAACTTCTCTGACAAACCCTTAGTTAAACATCAGTAAGCTTGTATGAGAACCAGCCTGCGAGTAATAGATCATTAAAGGGATATCTAAGTTCGCTGTTTATTATTATTATTATTATTATTATTATTATTATAGTTTATTTAAAATGCGTAGATTAGGAATGCATCTGATGGAGGAGAATCAATAGTGTATGAAAAAAAAATTTGCATAAAAAAATACCAAAAATAATTTCTTGCATTTGCAAACAGTTGGCTTTCAAAGTTGACACCCACAGCCAATCTCTTCTAAAATTAACATAATAGTCATATTCAGTTTGACAATCACAGGCATTGTATCCATTTTATTTTGGAATGATGCAGACATGAGTTCTGCCCTACTATGGGATGTCACATGTTTTCATATATTTCCTTCCTGTGCATACAGAGTAAGGCCCTCATTCAATTGCGATTTGGCCAATTGAATAAGGTTCTAAATAAGCACAGAGCATATATTTTTTAAAGAAGTTTTTAGTTAGTGAAAACCTTGCTTTTGAATAGATGCTTACTAACTAAAAACTTCTTTAAAAAAATATGTTATGTGCTTATTTAGAGGCCTATTCAATTGCCCAAATCACAATTGAATGAGGGCTTAAGTGTTTAGCAATAATAGTAATTTCTGATTTTAGTAATTTCTGACCTTCAAACCCAGGCAAAATTAGCCTCAAATTTAAAATGATTTGTTTTGGCCAATTACGTTTGCTGAAACTCCTAAATTAACTCTGGGTTCCTGACTGTGGTGCAAAGCAGCCTTGGAAATGTAGTGTATTACTGATATATCTCAGGAATCTGCAAAGAGGAAGCTGCAAGAAGATTTGCTGAGCAAGCAAGAGCAGGTAAATAGTGGATTAATATTGCTCCCCAGATGCTGCATGCTGATTGGGGGGGGGGGGCAGATGCCTGTTTAGACACCCCCTGGAGGTGTCAACATAATCATTAGAGGGATATTTAGATATTGATAAAAATAAAATGTTTTATGAGATGTGCTGCATACACATAGGCTGTTTTTTGCCTATAAAATGCAGAAATGTATTAATCCAGCTCATTTAGATATACATTTAAATTATCCTCTAAGAACTCCCTTAAGGCTGATAATTAGGTGATAATTAGGAGTCATGTAATCGAGCCTATAGACTGTCACATCAAAATACCTACTACATATATATGTTGCGAAAAAACATGCACAACACTACACAAATCTATAGGCTACATGTTTTATACAGCAAATCCACTGACTATCAACAGAAAATACAACAGAAAATATGGTTTTAACTTGTCAGAAGGCAAACAAGTTTAGATCCTTGTAGCTTAGCTATAGAGTCCCGAGTGGGGACAAGGCTTAAATGTGGATACATTAGATTATCCTAATAGGTTAGTTTAATTACATCTGAATGTTTTATAATTAAAAAATATCCCCAAGTGCTGCAGTGACACCTCTGAAGTATCTGGCTAATTCGAAAAGTCTCTGATGGTGTAATGAAGAAAAGAATGTACTGCAGAACAAAAGACGTTATCTGTACCAGCAAACATTTTTTTTCAAGGAGGAAATGACATTAAGGTCAAAGTCTATTAGTACCTTCAGTGCTGGAGTTGTCTAAATCATAAGTGGTTCCTACATTTGCAATTTAGGGCATAAATAAACCAATTTCTCTGACATCTATTTGATTGACAGACCATTATACGTATATATCTGGCTATGGACTTTTCTATAAAGCAAGAAACACATTATAAAATACTAGCGACTTGCCCGTCAAAAAATGACGGCAATAGGATTGTAATAGCGGTAAATTTTGTTGTTCTTCCAAGATGCTTCGGCGCTTATTGCGAGGTTGTTGGTTGTTTGTGTGCTATGAGCATTGCTTTTTTTTGCTAATGCTAATGAAATAATTAATAAAATAATACATCAATATACTTTACCTATTTTGACGTTATATATGCAGGAAGCATTGTGCAGAAGAGCTGGAAATCTGTTTTGATGTTGCTGCAGCATCAGTGCTGTGGAGCTGCTGTGTAAGTGTCAATAATGTGTGCAGTGTGTAGTGTAGTGTAAATAGTGTGCGTGCGTGAACCAAATCCGTTAGGGTAGCTATGTACTTCCGTACTGTGTAAGTTAGTGTAGTGTAAAATGGCGCCTAATGTGTGGTACGCGTCTGTGGCTGATTTGGTGTCCTTGTTCTTGGATAGCGTCCGTCTTTTTCTGAAAATACCTTGGGTTTTACTGGTGTTTTGTGTCTTTAGAGTCCTGTAGCCTTGTTTCGTTTTTTTCGGCGGCCATTTTTTCTCTCTCTTAGGGGATTTTCGGGTGTCTAAACTCTATATTCGAGTGAAATTGAGGTGTAGCTTCAGTTTTCGAGCACCTGGGTGCCCCCCCTTGCTGTAGGTAAGCTTTTTATGCTATATAAACATTGCAGGCTTCAGCAAGAGCTGTTTTCAGCCCTAGCTAAGCTTAGTGAATCTTTTGGACTGTGTCCTTGCCAGCCAATATCCCATCAAGTGATGCACAAAAGTATAACTGTACCAGTTCTGATTAGTTGAAGTGTAACTATTTTGTAAAATCATGATAGGGTGGAGATAACTCTGCTACGAACATATTTCCAAAACTTCATAATTGTTATTGCAAAAATAGTAACAAATATAGGTGTTACTAACAGTATAGGAGCTAATTACTATATCTAGTCTATACTCACAGGGATTTTTCTTTTATTTACACATCATACTTGACAAACAAGTGTCTTTTCTCTTGAACTGCAGTGGGCTTTTAATGATAAAAAAGAACACCAATGCTATCTATCTACAGTGCCTTGCAAACGTATTTACGCCCTTTTACTTTTTAACTATTTTGTTACATTACAGCCTTAAGTTCAATGTTTTGTTAGTCTGAATTTTATGTGATGAATCAGAATACAATAGTCTAAGTTGGTGCACTGAAATGAGAAAAATAGAAAATTGGCATGTGCGTATGTATTCACCCCCTTTGTTATGAAGCCCAAAAAAAGCTATGCTGCAATCAATTACCTTCAGAAGTCACATGATAAGTGAAATGATGTCCACCTGTGTGCAATCTAAGTGTCACATGATCTGTCTTTACATATACACACTGTGCAGAATGCCTGTGTAGAAGTGACTGTGTAGAATTATACAAAATGTTTCTTCCATACTAAGGCAGATAAATAAAATATACAGCTCCTGCAGCTCCTGCTCTCTCCCCCATACACCATAAATACTCTACTTAGACACAACAAAAGATAGTCAGCCATTCTTACATGAACATACATACATAGTACCATGCATAGACATGCACACAACATTACAGAACTTGTGGATGATGAAACTGCAGAACTCTTATATCCTCTTGAACTCAGCATTTTCTCTCCATGCATTTTCTCTCACAGCAGCATCCTCTCCCTTGTAACTCTCTAATTCCAGGCATTTGCCTTTTAGCAGTGATTCTGTGAACTGCAATATTTAGTTTTTTTATGATAATGAACATAAAACAGTGTAAAAGTGTGGAATGAAGTGCCCTACATATTTTTTATTTTTAAATTCATCTTTATTCAATACGGATAACATAATACATACATAGGCTTACTTCAAGTATCATAAAACCATGGTTACATGCATTTTGTGGCATTTTTCACTCAATCCATTACATCAGTGTATTAGCAAAGTAGAAAGAAAAATACTGCCTATCTTCCATCCGCCATCTCCATTTTCTGCTATTTTCCTCCTATTGTTCCTTATAACTCTCTAACTTATATACCATAGCTAGTTGTGCAAAGATATAAGATAATCCACATTATTTTCTTTCTTATCTCGTCCCTCTTGTATATTGATTTTTATACTAACTACTAACCTCCTATTTTCTCCATCCTCCTCCGCCTCTCAGGGTATTCCCCCCCCCCCCCCCCAGCTGCTGGAGTCCAGTCTTCATATCTCCCTCCGTTCCTCAGGCCTAACTGATTAGTGTACCAATGTAACGCCTGTGTATTCCACCCATGGGCCCCATGTCTCAATGTATTTGGCTATTGTATCTGCCAGGGAGTGCGTCATACGCTCATTTATTGCGATGTAATTAATTTTGGACTTCACAGCAGGGAAGTCTAGCCCTTCTGATTTCCACTGTTTTGCGATAAGGCTTTTAGTTGCGAGCGTAATAAAGAAAAGTAATCTGTTTTGTGAGTTGGATAGTGTCTGAAGGGGCCTTCCCAGCAGGCACAATTAAACTGTTAACTTTATGTTGCATTTAAATAGTAACGCCACTAACTCTTGCACCTGTGCCCATAATCTTTGCACTTTCAGACAATCCCACCATATGTGGATGAAGGAACCAGTGCTATTACATCCTCTGAAACACTCTGGGCTTTCAGCGCTACGCCATTTAGCCATCCGTTCAGGCGTCGCATAAGCCCTATATAGCACTTTGACCGACGTTTCCAAGATGCTATAGTTAAGTGACCCTCGAAAGATGTTTCCCCAAACCTCCTCCCAATCCTTCTGTTCCCACCTAGCATTAAGGTCCTTTTCCCATGCTAGCATGTATTTCTCTCTGGGAAATTCTATTTTTGTGTTGAACAATTCATACATGCTCCCTAATATCCCTTTCGTGAGCGGGGTGTTTTGGCATACCCTAGACAGACAGTTATGTCTAGGTCTGCCTTTGGCTCGCACTAGTGATCTGACGAATTGACTCAGTCTGTACCCATTAAAGTATTCCCTACCAGGTCTATAGTGTCCCTTATGTCCTCTAGTGTAATTCATTTATCCCCCTTCATCCAGTTCCCCAGCCTATCTAACTTATGTGAAGCCCACCAGTGTCTTGAGGTGTCCGCCAGTTCCTTGGGAGCCTGGGGGTGATTGAGGACTGGTGTCATACAATTTGCTTGTGTGAATAGGGATGTATACCTCTGGGCCCATTTCCGATGGTGTTCTGGATAATTGGATTCATACATTGGGCAACTTTGTGTGGAGTATTTTCCATCCATATTAATGTATCCCAGGTGTAAGGGTGCATTGTGTGGTGTTCGATAAATAACCAAGATGGGTGGTGCTCTGGGGAGTGGGCTAAGGGAATGAAGGCCACTTGGGCCGCCCTGTAGTATAGTTTCAAGTTTGGTAGGGCTAGTCCCCCTTGTTTTTTTAATTATCTAGTATATTTTTGGAGATTCTGGCAGGCTTGTGTTGCCATACAAATATAATTATTATTCTCTGCAGGTCGGCCAAATCTTTCATATTAATTGCTATAGGGAGGGTTCTAAAGAGATACATCAATCTTGGTAGTAGATTCATTTTTACTGCATTAATCCTCCCAAGCCAGGAAATCTTATATGCGTGCCAGGTGTTCAAGTTGGTCTTTAATGTGTTATAAAGCGGTTTGTAGTTAACCTTGTACATGTCGCGTAAGTTGGGGGTCAGATTGATTCCAAAATATTTTATATGCGTGGGGGCCCATTTAAATTTGTATTTGTGCGCTATCAGCATCTTGTCTTGTGCGGGTAACCCTAACGCTAGGGCCTCTGTTTTGTCCATATTTACATTCAGACCTGAGATCTGCCCAAAATTCCCTAATATTTGCAGTAGAGGGGGGATTGATGACTTAGGGTCAGTTAGGGAGCACAGTAGGTCATCCGCGAACAGGCATACTTTGAACTGATGTAGTCCTATGGCCACCCCTTTGATGACCGAGTTTACTCTGATGGCCTGTGCCAAAGGCTCCATAGCCAGTGCAAATAGGAGTGGTGACAGGGGGCATCCCTGCCTTGTTCCCCTATGAATTAAAATTTTTGTCCTTTCCTTCCCTGGGAGTTTCAGGGTTGCTGTGGGAGTGTTCTAATATGTTTTTATTACCTGCATAAATTCCCCCTTGAAGCCAAATTTTGCCAGCACAGCTTTTAGGAAAGGCCATTCTAGGGAATCAAAGGCCTTTTCCACGTCTAAGGCCAGTAGGCATGCTGGAATTTTGTTAGTTTTGGTATGGTAGATCAATTGCATGATTTTCCTAATGTTATCCCCGGCCTGTCTTATCGGGACAAATCCTACTTGATCCTTGTGGATCAGTTTCGCTAGGAATGCCGAGATCCTGTCTGCCAATATTTTAGCCAGTAATTTGATATCACAGTTTAGTAGTGAGATGGGTCTGTAATTTTTTGGTTGAATTGGGTCTTTGCCCTCTTTGGGGAATAATACTATCTCCGCTGAGTTCAATTCCTGTGGCATTTTCCCTCCCTCTAATATTTCATTAAATAATTCTGCTAGGTGTGGGGCCAGCCTATCAATGGTTTGAGAACCTACTGGTTTGAGAACCCGTCTGGGCCCGGGGCCTTCCCTTTTTTAGTGTCTTGTATGGCTCGTCTCACCTCATCTACCTTAATCTTAGCGTTCAGTGAAGTCAAGCTATCTTCCGTAAGAGTGGGGAGGTCCAATGGTTGCAGAAACGCTTGAATCTCATGTTTGTTAACATTAGGGGATGCCTTGTAAAGGTTACTATAGAATCCCTCATAGGTCTCTTGGATTCTCTTGGGGTTGGCTGCGATTGTCCCTTCTGGGGTTCTAATCTAAAATATTTTTGATTGTGTTTGTTTGGCTTTCAGCTTCCTGGCCAGCCAGGTGTCCGGTTTGTTAACCCGGGTGTAGTATCTATGTTGTGTAATTCTTAATGCTTTTTCAGTTTGCTCAGATAATAGCATGTCTAGCTTCCTTCTCACTTCCTCTATTTGGTCCCTAATTTGGGTTGTGGGATTACTTTGGTTTATGGATTCCAGTCTTTGCAGGTCCCTGTATAGCTGTTGTTCTACTTCCCTATGTTGTTTTTTTTATTTTGGCTGCTATTCTAAGGCATGTACCTCTTATGAACGCCTTATGGGCAAACCAAACCCACCCTATACCTGAGTCCTTGGATTTATTAGCCGCGAAGTACAGGTCGAACTCTTGTGCTATCTGCTCCTGAATTTGGGGAATGGCTAAATGCATGTCGTTGATCCTCCCCGTATATGGGGGCCTATTATCTAATTGAAAGTCTATTTCCAATTTGGAAGGGAAAGTACACCGGGGGGAGTGACCGGAAATGGTAGCCTATCCGCGAAGTTCGGCAGGAAGCGGAAGGAGATGGCGTCTCGCGTCATGTGGAGAGAGCAGTGAGCTGGAGGTAGTGGTTTAGCCCAGGGGGAGCGCAGAGACACGCAGAAAGAGCCCACAAGAGTGGAAGCAAAGTGAACAAGCGACAGACCACCGACGGAGGGGACAGAGAGACAACTCCGTGAGTGCAGGCCAAAGGAGCAGCTATAAGCCCTGACAGCCTGATAAGATAGGATTGATACAGAGTGTAACCCCACTGGAAGCAGCAGCACACACAAGAGGGCCTATGGGCCGGGGTGCTTAAGTCAAGAAACGAGATGGCCTGAGAGGGCAGTCCAAGAACGCTGGAGCTGGACATCACAGAGTTTCTGCAGTGCAGCAGGATAAGAAGGTAAGGAATAAGGGAAACATCTCCCTTACCTTCAGTGATAAAATTTCAATAGAGAATTGGAGAAAAGAAAAATAATAAAGTTTTATTTACATTCTTAGGAGACAACGTCGATTAAAAACTCTTTAAAATCAAGGGAAATAGGAAATAATTCCTTAAAAACATTCTAATAGTGAATCCCTTATTTTCCACACTTTTGATAAGTAACTTATTAGTATTTGAGGGATCAATTCCTGATCTTATTTCCTCTTGTCTTATCTTATCTTACTAAGTGTGGGATTTTATTGTATTAGGTCTGGCTTCCAGACTGTTTTAAGTATATATCTCTCTTTTTATCAGTATTAGAGATATTCTGTTTCAATCTTGGTGTCCTGTCACCTTCAAATTCTTTAAGATATGTATCCCACTTTATATAATTCTAAAGTTGACATATCTGACATTTTAATTATTATTATATAGTCCTAAATGCCCTTTGAATCTCTATAACAGTTTTAGGTTGTACTGATATATTCCTCCGGTTGTTATAGTGACTCCCTATTGGAAATTACTTACACCATAGAGGTTTTAGCTAGTAAGAGGGTTTTAGCGTGATTACCCACATTTACACCCCTCTATTATGTCTATAGCATTTATTATAACTCCCATTTGGGGTGTCGCAATAATGTTCGTTTTTAGAAATACAAGGTTTTTAAAATGCGTTTGTTATTATCTGAGTACACAAGTTCCTCCTATATAGTACCAGGCTCTCCCGTGTACTCTAAGTTAGGGCACAAGAAGGTGACTATAAGCTCCCCATTCGCGGAGCTTCGCTGGAAGCACTACCTATTCTCAATGTAGGCGTCTGAAGTCAGACGCAACCCTGACGCACGTTTCGTCACTTGGGCGTGACTTTTTCAAAGGGAGGGGCGAGGATCTCAACAGAGCCTCCTATTTATAGCGTTTTAATTGCTATGGTTACCCTTTAACTCTCACCAAGTGAGAAGGGTTTATATAGATGTGGAATAACAAGCTTAAATTATTTCTATCTACATTTCTTTACTATGTTCAAAATTAACTATCAACATAATGATATTGGGATTATATAGCCCCCTAGATATACAGTTCATGTGTATTCAAATCATAGGATATACCTTCAAAATTTATATGTGCATTAAAATATATTTAAAGTCATAGCATTATGATTTTGTAAATAGTGATAGGAACATTTTAAATTAATATGCTATAAAATAGATTAACAGCATATTAGTGCTCATATCTATGTTCATTGGTAGTGATTGAAAGATTTACTATATAAAGTGCCAGTGCTTTAAAGTGTTTCTAACAAAATTGTTATGTTACAGACATAAAATACACATATGTGATAAGGGATGTTTTAAAATGGAACATCAGTCCATAGTGTTCATATTTACATACATCAATAAAAAGAAGACATTTTTTATTTTCATGCTGAAATAGTAACAGCATACTAGTGTTCAGTGATGGTTTATAATTCGTGCAGTGTTTAGGTACTATTGTGCTTTTGGTATTATTTATATTACTCTTTATCATGATTGACCATCATAAATATTCATAGTGCCTTGGTGTGGTGATTTTACAGGTATATACTTCCATATCTTAATTATTATCTTCTAATATAGAAGAGAGATTCAGAATTTTTATATTCTTTTCAGGGCTGTTGCCACACTTATTATATAATCATTCCTTACTACTTAGGAGGTAACTATAGATATATCTAGGATAATATTAAGTATATTTTCTATGCTAAATACAAATTCATCATATTTGGCACTTTAGCACGCCTATGTCAGGATTTAGAGAAATGCACCAAAGGAGAAACCCTCATTGAGTCCTTTTGGTGTTTGTGCCTGTAACTCATAGATCCATTTTGATTCCTTTTTGAGTAGCATTGTGTCCAAATCCCCTTTTCTTGGGCCCAACTTAACTCCATCTATTGCACAGAATTTTAAAACGGATGTATCTTTTTTATGTTTTAATTTTACATGTCGTGCAATTGGTGTGTCATATTCATTTATGATTGAGCAGATATGTTCTCCCATTCTACGTCTGAGCTCTCTGCTAGTTTTACCGACGTAGATTTTCGTACAAATACATTGCACTACATATATGACTCCCCTTGTTTTACAATTGTAAAAATCTTTTAAGGGGTATTTTTTACCCGTTATTGGATGAATAAATTCTTTACTTGGTTTTATGAAATTGCAGTATTTACATCGTCCACATTTGTAACACCCTGTTAGGGGCTTAAGCCACATTTTTTCTTTTTGTTTATCTTGTTGAAAGTGGCTATGTACTAGTAAATCCTTCAAATTGGGGCTCCGTCTGTATGTTATTGAACTATTTTCAGTAACTTTAGTCTTGAGATCTTCATCTGCAGTTAATAGATACCAGAACTTAGAGAAAATATCTTTAATTCTCTCTGAGTTATGTCCATATGTCAGTATACATCGTATTATATCACTTTCCTCACTTGAAGTTGTTTCTTCTTGCATAATAGGACGTCCTTGACTTGGTGTATCTTTAATTGTATTCAATAAATCTGTTCTTTTGATGTTCTTTGCATATTCATATGCTCTTTTTAAACATTTGTTAGGATACCCTCTATTTTTGAATCGTTTCCTAAGTTTGTCAGCCTCAATTTTAAAAGATGTGTCATCACTGCAATTCCTACGGATACGTAGATATTGGCCTTTAGGTATACCTTTTTTGCACGACATGTAAAATTAAAACATAAAAAAGATACATCCGTTTTAAAATTCTGTGCAATAGATGGAGTTAAGTTGGGCCCAAGAAAAGGGGATTTGGACACAATGCTACTCAAAAAGGAATCAAAATGGATCTATGAGTTACAGGCACAAACACCAAAAGGACTCAATGAGGGTTTCTCCTTTGGTGCATTTCTCTAAATCCTGACATAGGCGTGCTAAAGTGCCAAATATGATGAATTTGTATTTAGCATAGAAAATATACTTAATATTATCCTAGATATATCTATAGTTACCTCCTAAGTAGTAAGGAATGATTATATAATAAGTGTGGCAACAGCCCTGAAAAGAATATAAAAATTCTGAATCTCTCTTCTATATTAGAAGATAATAATTAAGATATGGAAGTATATACCTGTAAAATCACCACACCAAGGCACTATGAATATTTATGATGGTAAATCATGATAAAGAGTAATATAAATAATACCAAAAGCACAATAGTACCTAAACACTGCACGAATTATAAACCATCACTGAACACTAGTATGCTGTTACTATTTCAGCATGAAAATAAAAAATGTCTTCTTTTTATTGATGTATGTAAATATGAACACTATGGACTGATGTTCCATTTTAAAACATCCCTTATCACATATGTGTATTTTATGTCTGTAACATAACAATTTTGTTAGAAACACTTTAAAGCACTGGCACTTTATATAGTAAATCTTTCAATCACTACCAATGAACATAGATATGAGCACTAATATGCTGTTAATCTATTTTATAGCATATTAATTTAAAATGTTCCTATCACTATTTACAAAATCATAATGCTATGACTTTAAATATATTTTAATGCACATATAAATTTTGAAGGTATATCCTATGATTTGAATACACATGAACTGTATATCTAGGGGGCTATATAATCCCAATATCATTATGTTGATAGTTAATTTTGAACATAGTAAAGAAATGTAGATAGAAATAATTTAAGCTTGTTATTCCACATCTATATAAACCCTTCTCACTTGGTGAGAGTTAAAGGGTAACCATAGCAATTAAAACGCTATAAATAGGAGGCTCTGTTGAGATCCTCGCCCCTCCCTTTGAAAAAGTCACGCCCAAGTGACGAAACGTGCGTCAGGGTTGCGTCTGACGTCAGACGCCTACATTGAGAATAGGTAGTGCTTCCAGCGAAGCTCCGCGAATGGGGAGCTTATAGTCACCTTCTTGTGCCCTAACTTAGAGTACACGGGAGAGCCTGGTACTATATAGGAGGAACTTGTGTACTCAGATAATAACAAACGCATTTTAAAAACCTTGAATTTCTAAAAACGAACATTATTGCGACACCCCAAATGGGAGTTATAATAAATGCTATAGACATAATAGAGGGGTGTAAATGTGGGTAATCACGCTAAAACCCTCTTACTAGCTAAAACCTCTATGGTGTAAGTAATTTCCAATAGGGAGTCACTATAACAACCGGAGGAATATATCAGTACAACCTAAAACTGTTATAGAGATTCAAAGGGCATTTAGGACTATATAATAATAATTAAAATGTCAGATATGTCAACTTTAGAATTATATAAAGTGGGATACATATCTTAAAGAATTTGAAGGTGACAGGACACCAAGATTGAAACAGAATATCTCTAATACTGATAAAAAGAGAGATATATACTTAAAACAGTCTGGAAGCCAGACCTAATACAATAAAATCCCACACTTAGTAAGATAAGATAAGACAAGAGGAAATAAGATCAGGAATTGATCCCTCAAATACTAATAAGTTACTTATCAAAAGTGTGGAAAATAAGGGATTCACTATTAGAATGTTTTTAAGGAATTATTTCCTATTTCCCTTGATTTTAAAGAGTTTTTAATCGACGTTGTCTCCTAAGAATGTAAATAAAACTTTATTATTTTTCTTTTCTCCAATTCTCTATTGAATATATGTAAAATAGGTGTTAAGCACCAAGAGAAAGTAAACACACTTCCCACTACTAATATAAGTGATAAAATTTATAAAGAAAGAAAGACTGCTATAAATGTTATTTATAACTATGATTTGATAGTGAACTATGTATCCACTGTATGCATCTGCTACTGAAAATATAAGTAAAGCCACACAAAACGCAAACCCTGAGGCTAACAACACCTACCTATAACATCATATTACACATGACAGATAATATAATTCTGAAAAGTTCCGGTAATAAAAGGAATTTACCGCATAAATGTACACGACCTAAACCGGGAATTGGAGATGTATATCTACCTCACAAAATTGCTTCATAGGTAATTGCCTTGAAATTTGCAGAAGGACTTAAGGTAATTAAATATAAAAATTTTTAAAGGCAAGGATCACTAAACCTGATGACACGGATCTAGGAAACGAACAAATAGATCCTGTGGCCTCCCTTGATTTAACCATAACATATGAAACTGCAGGATTTAATCTTATGGGAGTAGCATTGGCGGATAAACCTTACAAGTTATAAACCCTGAATAATCCAGAGGATTGTGGATGCATTAATTTCTCTTTACTACTATAGAACTGGCAGTAGAGGCCAGGGAAGAAGCTGCCAAAGTCAGGAGGAAGGAGAAAGAGGGGAAATTGAAGGCGAATAAGAAAGGGCAAGACAAAAACTTGGAAACAATACCCCGTAGGGGGAAAACAGATTACGATAAAAACAAAAAAATGGCGTCCAAAAATAAATCTAGAGTACGGAAGAGCCCGACTTTAGAACCATCTCCTTTTTTCACGCCTAAAAATTCTACAACTGCCCTTCCAAAACATACCCCAAAAGAAGCGCTGGAACAAAAGACTGCTCACCCTTCTATAACTGTCTTAAGCAGAGATTTGGAAGATCAAGAGGATAACCTCCTCACCATAGACAAAATGAAAGAGATCTTGAAGAACTTTCAAGCAGAATTGTTGGCGGACATTAAAAACCAAATAATGGAAAATGCTAAATCAATAAGTGAGGTGAACAGACGATCTGCCGATTTGGAGGACAAATTTGATAAATTGATCATTGATCATAACATGTTATTGGAACAATCATCCAAAATGGCGTCTCAAATCAATATACTAAATGAGCAGATGAATATGATGGAAGAAAAAGCTCGGAAAAATAACCTCCGGATAAGAAGAATACCGGAAGCCATAAAAAAAGAAGATCTCCCAACATATATCACGGAACTGTTTTCTAAAATTATTCCTAATTTTTCGCACCTGGATCAAAGACTGGACATGGTTCATCGAATCCCTCTTCCAAGTCACCTACAGAACAAAAGCTCCAGAGATGTGATAGCGAGAGTTCATCATTTACCTACAAAAGAAGCAATAACTAAAGCAAGTTATTTAAAAAAGACGTTTGAACATCCATACGACAATATCCAAATATTTGCAGATCTGTCAAAAGGTACAATTAGTAAGAGAAAGGAGTTTAACTCTATAACACAATCCTTAAGGAAAAACAATATGGTATATAAATGGACCTTTCCAGTAGGCCTACTGGTACTAAATGGATCATCCTGGCATAGGATTAAATCTCCTGCAGAAGGTGAAAAAAATTTGAGTACTGTAATAGGTAATTTCCCGGCCCCTAAAGAACTTACGATGGATCTACAAGCCTCTAGGCCAGATTGGCAGAGGAAGAAATGACTCTGATGAACTAAACGGGTCATATAGACAGGACTCCATCCAGCTTTTACCCCTCTCCCTTCTCTCTTTTTGTCTTCGCTCTCTCTCCTCACTTTATCTGTGCCTCCCACTTAAAAGGGAGGAGGGGGTGAAGGTATAATGGAAGATACGAACTGTTCATAGTAATCCTGATAAGAAAAGAGTCAACTGAAAGGGAATTAGACCTAAAAAGAGAAGGATGTAGACACAGATTAAAATAAATGAAAAGCATCGGGGGGGGGGGGAGGGGGGCGAGGGAGAGAGGTAGAGGGGAATGATAGATAGGGAGCTAAAACAGTAGTAAAAGGTACTTAAAGAAATCACAGTAAATTAAACGGGTACTATATAATTAAGGGTCAGGCGAAGGGCAGACAGTACAGATATGGCAACTGTCAATAAGTAACAGTACCCAGGAAAGAGAGGTAGATAAATAAGTATTTATAATTTAACGGAACTTTAATTAAGTTATCGCTATCCCCTGATTAATCCGCTGACCATTTCTATACAATGGCTGAATCCCTGCGGAACAGAAGGTTGGAAGAGCTTGAGAACAGCCTCTTCTGTTCTAACTGTATGATTGTTTGTATGAATGGAAGTAAGGAAGATTTTGCACTTGTAGTTAATAAACTCATAATAAGGATAGTTATCCCAGTTAAGGGGGTAAATGATTTGTCTCTCCAATCTCAATGTCATTAAAAATACTTAGTTGGAATGTAAATTGCTTAAATTCTCCAAGTAAAAGGAAAACGGTCCTCAGATACTGTAGAAAAGAGAAAGCAGACTTGATATTTTTTCAAGAGACTCACTGGGGGAAAACTAAAATTCCAGGTTTTGCGAGTGGCGACTTTGACGTTAGCCATCATTCAACAGGCGAAAAGAAAAAGAGAGGAGTCTCAATTTTTTTCTCTAACAACCTAGAAATAGTAGAAACAATATCAATTATAGACCCTGAGGGACAATATATTTTATGGAATGGACAGATTAATAAACAAAAAATTACATTAATAAACATCTATGCTCCGAATGAGAAACAAGGAAAATTCCTAAAACAAATAGGCAGTTTAATCAGGAAGTTCGCCCAGGGGCCGCTGGTGTTGGCCGGTGATTTTAACATGATCTCAAATATAAACTTAGATAGGTCAAGATAACCGGTACATAAAAATTTAGTTAAAGTCAGCAAAGAAGCGCAGACATTTACCGAATGGATCATCAAAAACAATTTATTTGATGCTTGGCGAGTCCAACATCCAAACCAAAAGGAGTTTTCCTTCTACTCAAATCCACATTACACATATTCACGAATTGATTTAACACTAGTAAATTTTCAAATTATGAATAAGGTCTCGCACACGGAAATAGGCAAGATTACCACTTCTGACCACGCTTACATCACACTAGTAGTAGAAATTAATAAAATAAAGTTAGATAACTCACAATGGAGATTAGACGACACTATATTAAAAATGGAAAAAAAAACAAAGAAAATTTAATTAAAGAAATAGAGAAATTCTTTGATACTAATATGCACACGGTTTCTTCTCACTGCACGATTTGGAACACGCAAAAAGCGTTCACAAGAGGGTTGATGATTAAACTTAAAGCCCAAATGATTAGACAGAGAGGAACTCCCTTAAAAGAACTATACATAGAATTAAATACATTGTAATCTAAATATATTGTAGATCCACAACATCAAATAATGGCAGAGATCAAAACAATTCAGAATAGTATAAATAAGATCAACCAGTTAAGATCAGATAGAGAAATATGGCGCTATCAACAGACTTACCATCACCAAAATAATAAAAATAGTAAATTACTAGCTTCACAAGCAAAAAAGAAAAAAGAAAAGAAGAGAATTTCTGTTATCATAGAGCAAGGAAGATATATTTCTTCCCCGCAAGAAATTGGCCAAGCCTTTTCAAGATACTATCAGGAACTATACAATTTGGAAAAAACAGGTTCCTTCAGTAAACCCAGGGTAGAAGAGATTCAAGCATTTTTGGATGGGATACAACTTCCTAAACTAACACTAGATGACCAGGTTGAATTGAACAAACCAATTACACATCAGGAGGTTCTTCAAGTGATTAAACAACTGAAACCCTACACTAACCCAGGGCCAGACGGATACACTAATCTTTTCTATAAAACATTTTCACAAATTTTGAGTCCCCAACTTACAGAAGCGTTTAACGAAATTAAAACTACCGGAATTATGCCAACGGAGATGACAAAGGTAGCACTGATAATGATCCCTAAGACTAAGTTGAACACACAATCCTGTGCTAACTATAGACCTATCTCTTTGTTAAATGCAGACACGAAATTATACACGAAGATCTGGAGTCTTAGAATTCAAAAATTCATAGGAAAACTAATCGCAATAGAACAAATGGGATTTATGACTGGTAGACAGGGAACAGAAAATATCAGAAAACTTATGAATTTGGGCGAAATCGCAAGACTAAAAGGTACTCCCACCCTATTCTTGTCTTTAGACGCAGAGAAAGCGTTTGACAGAGTAGGGTGGGATTACATGAGATTGGCGTTGTTTAAATTTGGCTTTGGGGAATTTGGGGCCAAGGCAATAGGGGCCTTGTATAGATCTCCTACAGCAGAAGTAATTGGTACTGGCTACAGAGCAGGCCCTTTCGGAATTACTAATGGCACTAGACAGGGTTGTCCCCTCTCCCCCACCCTGTTTGCATTAATGATAGAACCATTGGCAGAAGCTATCAGGTCATCTCCATCGATTCATGATATTAGGGTGGGGGAGAGGGAACACAAAATCAGTTTATACGCAGATGATGTTGTTCTGTCACTTACTAATCTGGAAGATTCTCTTTGTCATCTAGCAAGGCTAATAGACAAATACAGTAAAGTGTCTTACTACAAATTGAATTACAAGAAATCAGAAACACTCTCTTTTAATGTCTCTATGAATCTGCTCTCTAGATTAAAGGCTAATTATCCGTTTGATTGGAATTCAAAATCAATTAAGCACCTAGGAATTATTATTTTGGGAAATATACAGAAAACAGTTGATAGAAACTACAAAGATCTATTTTTTAAATTCCGAGATATCATAGATAACTGGAGAAAAAAAAGATTCTCCTTTTCAGGGAAAATAGCGGTAGTCAAAATGATGCAACTTCCCAGACTAAACTACATACTTATGTTTATCCCTTTTAAGATTCCTAGAGGCTGGTTGAAGAAATTACAATGTGTAATTGACGTGTTTATACACCATTCTAGATATATAAGATAAAAAAAAACGACCATGGGAAGAAATTTTTTTAAAGGAGGAATTGCATACCCTCTATTGCAACCATATCAGGAAGCCAATTGCGTAGCACACGCATTGAAATGGTTAGAAACATCACATAAATTACCTTGGATAGAAATAGAAAAAGCTTTAAATCCAAATTTCCATTTATCAGCCATGGTTTTTGGGGAAAAGCCATCTAATAAAGATCTAGTCTTAGGATCATCTGTCATGAAAGAAATACTAAAAAACTGGAGACAAATTAACAGGAAATATAAATTAATCCCTAAGGGTAGTTCTTTTACCCCGGTGAATTCTTTAATACATTTAAATATGACAAGTATCACTAAAGACTGGAAGAGTAAAGGATTACTATCTGTAGGAGATACTGTGATCAATGGGATTATCGCCCCCTTTGAGCAAATCAAAAAAAAGTTTAAAATCTCAGGAGAAGGATGGCTAGCATATGAAGCATACAGAGCTTCCTGTGGTATAATTAATGTACATTTACAAAGCAATAAAGAGTTAAACCCCATGGAAAAAATTCTCCATAAATCGGAGAAAAAACACTTGATATCTAAATGTTTCAACATTATAAGATCGGTTGGAGAACATTCCAAAACCCAAGGCACGAAACAATGGGAATTGATGTTAAATCTAGAAATAAGTGAAACAGACTGGGACATAGCGTTAAAGAAACAGCATATGGAGAAACATTTTTTAAAATAATGAATAATTGGTATATCACACCGATAAAGGTGGCACAAATTTCCCACTCCCCAGCAGACAGATTGTGCTGGAGAGAATGTGGTAGCCCTGCCCATTTGCTGCACCTTTTATGGGATTGCCCTAAAATAAACCCTTTTGGGAAGGATGTTACGAACTCTTGAACAAGACGGTTGGGAACCAAATCCCTTTTAGGGGAGAATGCAGTATTTTACATATTTTTCCAGGTGATGTACCCATTGAGAGGAAAGCAATGGCGGTTCTTATCTTGTCAATTGCAAAGAATGTATTAATTAGGAATTGGAAGGATAAATCTCCTCCCCTCTTTGCTGACATCATCTGGAGAATAAAGTATATTCGAGAATTAGAGGCAAACTACGTACAAAGAGGGCTAACTAGGGTAGATCC
The DNA here is from genome assembly GCA_027410445.1 of Discoglossus pictus. Lineage (NCBI taxonomy): Eukaryota > Metazoa > Chordata > Amphibia > Anura > Alytidae > Discoglossus > Discoglossus pictus. Next base: position 244,929,009 of record CM050166.1, on the reverse strand, counting down.
AGTAAAATGGAAAGTATGGGATCTGATACAAGGAATAACAAAGTAAAAGACTAAATCTTCCAGGATTGAATGAAGGATGAAAGTGGAATGGTTATGCTGTTTTAATTAAGCAATGTATAATCGATGTATTAGATTTGACAAGAATGTATTACTATATATATTTTTGTTTTTGTATTTGCTTCATTGGAAAAATAAATAAATAAATAAATAAATAAAAAGAAAGTCTATTTCCATTTTAACCATAGCATGGTCCGACCAGGGGCAATGTATAATGTCTGACCGTTTTGTTTTTGTTAACAGCTCTGCATCTATCAGCAGGTGGTCTAAGCGGGAGTATGTCCCATGTGGGTAAGAAAAGAAGGTGTATTGTCTTTCCCTCTGATGTTGTTCTCTCCATGCATCTACCATGTTTAGGGCAGGTAGGAGGTGTCTAATTTGTCTAAGCTTCTTTGCAAACCGATTGTCCGTTTGTGCCCTCGACCTATCCACTGCTGGGTTCAAAATAAGGTTTAGATCTCCCCCTAATTTGATTTTGCCTCGTCTATTCTTTTTAGTTTTTTAAGTAGGTCAATGAGGGTGTTGTGGGGATTTGTCTTAGGGGCATATAATGACACCAGTGTTACCCTGGCCTCTAACACCTTACCCACTAAGATGACATAATTCCCGTTTGGGTCTATTTTTTTCTGTTCTAGTGTAAATGGGAAATGTCTGTGGAGTAGAATGGCTGCTCCTGCTTTTCTCCTGGCTTGGGAGGCTGTGTAGTATGTTGGATATTGCTTATCCAGATAAGAGGGGGGCCTTTCTTTTCTGAAGTGCGTCTCTTGTATGAAAAGTATCGCTGGCTTGTGTTGTTTGTATGTTATAAAGGCTTTGCGTCTCTTACTAGGGCCATTGAATCCCTTGACGTTGTGTGTCAGAAATGTATAATCTAGCGTACCCATTTATAGTGTATTTGTGTGTGATGTATCTGGCCTCCCACCTTTCGTCTCCTTCTGCGATCAGGAGAGCCCGGGATCCAGGCAGCCGGAGAGGGCGCCCCCCTTCTACTTGGGGAAGAGGAGATATGGATGCATTTGCCTATGGAGGATACTTTAAAGTAGAGAGAGCAATTAATTATGGTATACTTATCCAGTAAATCAATAACTATTTTTAACAACCGAGTTGTTCACTGTTCCCCCTACTTTTTTTTTAAACTCCAATTTGCACGTTCGTGCCTAGGGTCTCGGGCTGTCCCGGAATAATCCCTAGATAAAAAGTGGGTAATGAATTTTTAGAGCGCTACAAGCAGGTAAAAACTTCTTATTAACTACTTGCAAACCTATCTGTTACAAACAGGTAAAAAACTTTTTTCTTCTTAACTACGTGCAAAAATAGTCCAAGGTATTTGTGTCCTCTGACACTTCTCAGTCCTCAGAAAATGTTCAGTCGCAGTCCCAGGGGGTCCACCCCTTATTGTCTCAGTCCTGCATTTCTATTTTGTTCCACGATGCCATTTTAAACTGCATTGGCCAGACTCTAATCCTTTTTAGAGGCACTTATAGCTCTTTGGGGCGTTCCTCCCCTCCGCTTGTCTTCTGGGGGCTGGGTAAGCCTCTGGGGGTCTCTGGCTGGTTGATCTGCCTTTGTGTGGTCTTCCCGAACTTGGGTATTCCTTCTTTCCCCCCCCCTTCGGGATCTCCGTCCATTGTCTCACCAGGAGGTCCCCTGCGTTCGGTGCTTTCTGCTGCGTACCGGGCCCTTCCTTCAGTAGATTCAGCTTCTCTTCTATGTCATGGGCTCGGTAATTGGAGGTTAAATGGGAACCCCCATCTATATGCTATCTTGTGATGGGCTAACACTTCTAGCACTGGCCGCATGTCTCTGCGTCGTTGGAGGGTTGCTGGGGCCAGGTCTGCGTATATCTGTATAGGAGCACCATCTGGTCCTAGAATCCGTGTAGCTCTTCTTGCTGTAAATAGTATCTTGTCCCTTGCTTGTTGGCGCAGGAAGTGAGCTATGACGTCTCTTGGCATGGATGCCCTGGCTGGGCCTCCTAGGGCTCTATGTGCCCGCTCAATTTCCATGCCGATCTCTTGGCCTCTCGGCATGATGTGATGCAGGAGTTCTTGGAGATATGGCAGCAGGTCAGTCACTGCATTTGGTATACCCCGGAAGCGTATGTTGTGCCGTCCCGATCTGTTTTCGAGGTCTTCAAGTTTTAGCTGTAGGTTCCCAATTTGCTCTGCATTGTGGGCGATGTCGGTTCTGTCTTTGTTTTGGGAGTCAATTATTTCATCCACCGTGGTTTCAAGTGTATGGGTCCTTTGGCCCAAATCTTTTAAATCTCTGTGTAGAGGAGCCATTGCTTCGGCCAATTGGGTCTTCAAGAGAGATGCAAACCATGCTTTAGCTCCCTGCGATAGATTGACATCTTGTGTCGTGTCCATCTGCCCCCCTTCGGCGTCTGAGAGGTCTGATGCACACGATAGTGAGTCTATAGGTGAGGGATGTTCCGCCGCTCCTTTAAAATGCTCTGGATGCTTTTTACTCCCAGGCTCTTTCGTGGTTTAGTTGACTTGCCCATGATGGGCTATTGTCAGTGAGCTTAGTCTTGATAGCTGAGAGGCTGTGTATGTGTAGACCTTGTGGTGTTACTTCTGTGTGCTTTTTAACTTTTTTATTTTTATTGTTGTTGTCTTTACTTTGTTCTTCTTGATCTAGATTAGGGCTTTGTTGAATAGGGCATCTTTATTTTCAAGCATGTGGACCCCCTTTGGGTTTGAGGCTTAAGGCATCTCTATCTGCCCCAGCACTTTCTTTTAAAGGTATTATTCAGATGTTATAGTCCCCCCGAGATATTTCAAGAATATCCAGTATTTTTTCCAATGTGGGGTGTCCCCTCCAGCAAAAAACTTATTAGTTCACAGCGTCCGGGAGGTCATTCGGTCAGTCCTAGAGACTCATTTGAGGGCTATAACTTAGGGACATTCATTATCAGTAGCAAATTGCCTTATCTGGGCTGCGTCTTCTTGCATTTGGTCTGTAATGTGAGTTTGTGATATATATTCGTATATATTTAAAGCTCCTTTTCAATTTGTATTGATTAACTTCAGCTGTCCTTCCAGCTTTAACTATACTGTGTTTAATATAGTGTGTTTATCCTTGTGCAGTTTTCCAGCCCTTTTTTTGTTGTTAGGCTAATTGGATAGCTAATTATATATTTAGTTTTAATATATATTCTATAGGGATTCTTGTCACTTTATTCTTTTAGCCTGCTTGTTGGTCTTTGGTTTTTAAAATGTCCCAGGTGGAGCTAAGATCACAATAAGAAATTTTTAAGGGTACCTTTCAAGTACCATCAGCTGTGGATTCAAGCTCAGGGAGATCTTTTTTGTCAGACCTTAGTAGCTCAGTCAATAGATCGTATACAGAGTGACTCTTTCCCCTTTAGGGCTCAACAAAGTCTAGTTCCTTCAAACTTTAGCTCCCACAGGGCCTCCTTATTTCCAGATATTAGGGGGAGAAGCTGTGTAATAGCCTCCACACAGGTGTGCTGCCTGTTACAGGCTTGAGCAGCTTATGTTTAGGCAGCCCTGGGCCTCCTTAGATGTGCAGTGTCCACCACAAGAGCCCCTGTGGAGCTAGTACAATCTTCAGGGTACTCACTGTTTGCAGGCCTCTGTCTCAGTCCTGAAGCCTGTCTTCTAGAAATCCAAGATCATATATATACATATTTTGACCGTTTGTCCCCTAGAGAATGGTGCCAGATATAGAGCGTGAAAAGTTATTGACAGGAGTGACGGAGTTAAACTCCTGGAGAAATCCTAATTGGCCCAGCTGTACTTCACGTTAAAGCCTGGAAAGTAGAAAGTGCTGTGAGCAGAGTGAGGAGGCTCTGGCCCAGGCTGTGTGCTGCTGCTATCAGCCCAAGCAAGCCACAGAATGGAGCTTGCTGGCTGATCCTATGTGGATCTGCATACTGGACTTTAAAATCAAAACCTGAAGGAGAAACCCTTTACTGTGGCTGCCAGTTTTCGATGAAAGAAAGAAGTGTGTGCTGTTTGCAGTCGCTGGACTAACAGAGCTGTCATAAAGAGCAACAACAGAGTCTACAAAGGCCCCAAGTAAGGGAATGACAGACTGAGGAGGATTCCCAGGCAGAGTGGCCTAAAAAGAGACAAGGTTTATGCCAGTGAGGAGCCTGTGAGTTGCAGCTAACAGAGAGAGCTGTCAGCTTGTTGGACTGCTATAAGAGAAGACTGTGTGCAAGTTTGCTCACACAGTTCCCAAAGTAAAGCTGCTGTTGTTGCCAAGCCAGCCCTGCTGAGCTCAGCGAGGAAATCCTGGTGTCAAGTACCTGTTGGAGATTGCTGTGTGACCAGTCTTGAGAGAGCTGTGCTACTGTCTGAGGCTACCAGAGAGACGGACACGCCGCTTGCCTTGAAGGTCAGAAGACTTTACCTTTATGTTACCCCAGGGAAAAGACCGTGATATATATAAATGACTTTTCGCCTTTGGTGTACTATCAACGGCCCCTGACGGTTGGAGAGTGCGTGGGCCAGGACCCCACCCTTCCATGTGAAATACAAAAAGGACTGTTTTACCTGAGAAGCGGGTTTCAGGGCTAGTTAGGGAACTAAGCTGTGAGCTAGTCCAATTATGTAGATTTTTGTTTTGTGCTGAAATTAAGCAATTTTCATTTGTATTCTTCTGCTCAATAAAAGTAAACAAGAGCCCAGAAGTATCTGCCGTTTATCTATGGGAGTAAGGATCGCCAAAGGCGTTTTGGTCACACAGGTGTCCAAAAATAAGTACTTATGAACAGGCTAGTACAGCCATCCTTGTCACAATATATATAAAACAAAAACAGTAAAACAATTAACTCTATACTTTTCATTAAAAAGAGAAAAGGTTACCGTCTTTTTTTTTATTGTGAATAGTGTTTTGCAAGATTTGCAGTAAAGCTTCTTTTATACACACTGTTATAGCAATTGATCTTTGCTGTCAAGTAGACAGTTAATAAAGAATAGACAGCTCAATGTAAGTAGAGTGCATTAGGTGTGGATGTGAATAATAGTCATTAAAATGTAATCAACTAATGCCCACACCTATATAAAATTTGTAGTAAATTTAAACTCAGTCCAGGGGTCATTGCACACATACCCTCCCCCATTAAAAAAACCTGAATAGTAATCACTCATAAATTTACAGAATTAGGAAAATAGGGCTTTCATTAGGCTAGATGCAATTTAAACGTATTTTACCACTACTATGTTCCATTAGGAAATTAAGACTAGTATTTTTTTTTTTTATATTCTGTCCATTATCAAGAGCACACTCAATATATGGGGATACAATTAATTTTGTTTTCTAAACCTAGGATAAAATATTTACATGAAAAAATGACCTTGTCATTTTTTAAAGCATGCTCTTATAAACTCATGGTTATATAATCATGCCTTTCATCAGTAACACTTGCAGCTTTTTGCATCCTGTCTGCGTCTTTATTTTGCAAGATATATTGAGTGATCCAAAATGAAATGACAGATAAAAAAGTAGAGGTTGTGTTCACTTCATCTACCAGATTACAAAACAAGACCATTCAAAGATCTCCCTATTTGAAATTAGTCCACTGAGGACCCTCAACAACCACCAAGAGCCATAGTAGTGTAAAAGCCAAGATTGATGAGAGATGCCACTTTGCTAGGTTTGCAAGTTTGAAGTGAATGCTGCAATCTATCTTAATTATAAATGCAGATGGATATAAATAAAAAATATTTATAAAATGTGTACACTGCTTGGAAAAACAATCAGTTTCTGTTTAATAGACTGTAAGATTTTCAAAGTACTCTCAGATTCTCTTTCATGTAAACATGCAACTATAGAACTGATTATGAGCTTGTATTTCACATATAGAATGCTCTGTGTATAGTTTGGATAGTATATAAATAAAATACATACAGTACATACCATTTAAATTGTCATAAATTAATCATGAATCTTTCTTATATGAAAGCAGCAGATACATTCTGCATGTTCTTTTTTTATGTGAGAATCCCATGTTGTCTTCTCAGCTAGTAATACATTATATTCTGGGATGGTTTCTCTCCACAATTTATCTTGATTGGCAGAGAATTGTCAGAAGGAGGAGGATGCATGTGAATGATCTTATAAATTGCAATTGAGCTGCCCAATATCACATATAAAATAATTAATACCTTAAAGCTTCTTATTTATTTTTAAGGTTCACATATTTTAGTAGGGTGGGGTTTCAGTGTCTGCTTAATTGTCCAGGCTAGTTCTTTGTTTAATGCATATAAAAATACCTTCCACACCAACTGCATAGTCCATGACCATTACTTTTTAAAACTACAATTTCCTCATTTTAATAACACCTCAAATACACATTTATAAATCATAACAGCACAGGCGTGGAGTATTGACCCCAACAACAATAGAATAATGCAGACAGTAAACATGTAATTTTTATTTGATGTGCACCTACAATTCCTGCCAATATGTTATCCGTTACCATATAAGAAACTCTGATGATACTCTACTCTATGAAACACTATATTAGGAAAAAAACAAATTCTAGCATCACCTAGTGGTAAATATGTGAACTATATAAATCAACAGACCACATTGACCGACCTTAGAAGTTTTAGCACAACTTGAATATTACAAGCTCTAGAACCAGAGCTCTAACTCGCAAATAAAGTATAACCCACACTTGAAAAATGTATCACTTTTCTGTAAAAAATAGTACGAGTACTAAATAGGACTCACAAGGGCTTTTTAAAACACCTAGGGCCTCAATTGCAAGCCCGCAGATTGTGTTGTACAGGCTGTAAGTCTGGGGGCTTGAAATTTGCTACAATTACAGAGCGATTCAATTGAACAAGCCCGCAACTTACAGGCCGAAAGCCGAACCCGTAAACCATGCAATTGTATGTAGCATTTCAGAGTGTGAACATGATCAATTAAGCAAGGCCATAACTACTCATTTTAAAACAGTCAATAGAAAATTCATCATTACATCAGTAAAGCATGGAGGTTAGATGTCAATCAATTACCGTTTAGGGGTCTATCAGACTCGCAATCCTGCAATGTACAGAATAATAAAAATGAATAAAGGATATGTTTTAGTCCATGTGGGTGGCCTGATATTTATGAACTCATTGATTCTCAAGATTGATATAACACTGAGATGACACATAAAAAAAATATATTTTATATTTGCATTTACAGTGCTAGGAACAGGGGTTAAATCTATCTGGTACCCGTAGGATTTATGTGAAAATATTTGTGGTTTTGAGGAACTGTAGCAATTAAATAGTGATTTGCAATTGTAAGGCTTAGATGGGTTGTAAGTACAATCTTGACAATATCAGGGTTTTTTAGCCTGTAACCCATAGATCGTTTGCGACTCGCAAAAAGATGCCAATTGAATTGAAAATTAGTTTACAGGCTCCATTACAGGCTCCCATAAACAACAGTAGCTCAATTAAATCAAGGCCTTATTATAGCTGTAGCAGCAATTAAACACACACTACTGTATTTTAAAAGCACATGACATGTGAAGACATTAGTATTAATAGTAAAACAGTCTCAAATAGGCAATAAAAAAATATATTTTTGAGTAATATTGATCCCGGGATTCAAGATGTTAATACATATCATGAAATACACATAGACTAAAACAGATGATCTAATGCATTTTATAGATTGCTAGAATGCTTGATTGTGAGTCCAATTGACAAATATTACTTATTAATTCTTAGCCTTCGATTGCAGATTATGGTCTCGATTCAATCCGGGTATTGTTGTTTACGTGAGACTGTAAACTAATTTGCTATTCAATTGGCGTATTTTTACGAGCCACAAACGATTATTATTATTATTATAATTATTATTAATGTTATTAACTTTTATTTGTTTTGTGCCAAAATATTCCATAGCACTATACATAGGATAAGAACAAGGGAAATACAATATTAACAAATTTAGAAATTGAACGGCCCTGTTTTGAGCTTAGAATCTTTGCAGAAAGTGCTTTTTTCCAAAGCACCCTACAAGACTGGAAACTCGCTACTTATAATCTAAAGGGAATGAAAGGGCAGAGACCTGGGGAAGAGTAACAGATAAGGAATAGCAAGGGTCAGGAAGATAGTGAAAGTTAGAAAACATTTATTTAGTGGGAGAGGGGAAGGATCTGAGGTGAAAGACTCTAGTATGTTGGCTGACCTCTAGTGTTGAAATAATATAGTCTGCAAGTAGGAAAGTCAGGTGTTTACCATGGCTCTATAAATTATATCTGAATTGGGGCGGGTGTATGAGGGGCAGGGAAGGGAGGCTAGTGTTCTCAGAATCTCACAAACTAAGTAAGCATTGGAGCAGGTGTGAATTAGCACTGAAAGAAAATGGGAACATGGTTTATGGGACAGATAGTACTGGAAGAGAGAGGAGTGAGAGAGGAATGAACTATGGGTTAAAGGCTGAAAATCCCTTCGGTTGTCAAGATCATAACTTACAACCCATCAAAAGTCTTTGATCTTGCAAGCCCACAAGAGTAACAATCGCAAATCGCTATTTAATTGCTACAATTCCTCAAGCCCCCAAATATTTTTACACCCCTAAATGTCAAATGTAGAAGAAAGTCCTACGGGTACCAGGACTCGCAAGGGGGTTTAACCCCTGTTCGTAGGAATGTAAATGCAAATATAAAATCAATACTGCACTTTAAAAGACAGGGAAAGCGATAAAAGAATTAATTTCACAACAGTCTCAAACTCGTAAATCAGCAATCACATTTTTTTTATTTGTCATTTTGGTGTTATAACAATCTCGGGAATCAATGAGTTAATACATATAAGGCCACCCACATGGACTAGAACATTTCTTTCATTCATTTTTATTATTTTGTATATTGCAGGATTGCGAGTCTGATAGCATATCAGACCCCTAAATGCTAATTGATTGACATGTAACCTCCATGTTTTACTAAGGTAATGATGATAGTCTCATTTTCTGTTGACTGTTTCTAAATGGGTAGTTTTAGACTTGCTTAATTGATCATGTTCACGCTCTGAAATGCTACATACAATTACAGGGTTTACGGTTTCCTCTTTTGGCCCGTAAGTTGCGGGCATGTTCAATTGAATCACTCTGTAATTTAAGCAAATTTCTTGCAACTGAATGAGGCCATATGTGTAACTTTCATGTTTTACTGATGTCATGATGATGGTCTTATTTACTAAGGCCCTCATTCAATTGCAATTTGGCCAATTGAATCGGGCTCTAGATAAGCACATCACATATTTTTTTAAAGAAGTTTTTAGTTAGTAAGCATTTATCCAAAAGCAAGGTTTTCACTAACTAAAAACTTCTTTAAAAAAATATGCTATGTGCTTATTTAGAGCCTTATTCAATTGGCCAAATCGCAATTGAATGAGGCCCTACGTTTCTAAGAAGTAGATTAAGGGCTTGCTTAAATATTGTCATATCATATAATCACGTCCCGTGAAATCAGACTTGAAAATGCAGAGTTTACGATTTCAGCCTTACAATCAGAATTTGCAAGCTGGAGTCAATAAAATAAATCTAAACATTTATTTTAAAAAACACCCGCAGACAATTTTGTGAGTTTGAGGCATTTGCGAGCAGCGAATAGAATAAAACCTGTTGTTAGTAGTAATAAAGATATAACTAATATTTTGAAGAGATATATTTTGTATTGCTTTCCATGCTCACAGGGTTTAGCTACTGTATCTTTGTTGAACTGTACTCTTCTGTTTAGTATATCTGAAACATGGATTCAATTATTTTGACCAGTAACATTTATTTTAACATAACTTTGATTTAAGGAGGTGTTTTTCTTCTGTTCTAAATAATTTGAATGTATTAATGCTCAACTCTTTGGTTTATTCGGTTTTACATCTGTGCAATCAGTTGGCAAACATGCTGCAAAGTGACTGTGAGATGAGTGAGGAACCATAGAGAACATTAGGTTGCACATTGTGATGAATTACTTCACTAACTATGCACTTTAATGTTAATTATACTTTCCCATTTTAAAGTAGGCATTGGCCTTAAGGACACGTATTATGTATCAATTTGCTCTAGAGTTGGAAACACCATACTTCAGTTCAATAAATCTATGAGTTATTAACTGGTCTCTTAACGATTTTTATTTGTTGTTGGACAAGTTTATTTTCAGATTTGTAAGAACATTGTTATTGTTATTATCTTTCATTTGTAACATGCCAACATATTCTGTAGCGCTATAAAGTACAAGCCACAAACAATATAAAGAAAGCCATTCTTTGAGCTTAAAACCAAATGTACATAGTGTATGTTTCCAAAGCAACTTACAAGATTGAACACTCGCAAAGGACATGATGTATACACTAAAAATATTCTTTTATTCAGAGACACAAGAAGAAAGATTTTGTTTGCTATAACTGCTTTTTTTCTGAAAATTATCCTGGTATATCAGTATATTATCCTGGTTATTAATGTGTAAGTTTTAACATTAGATTTGCAGCACTATAACATCATTTCACATATCATATATATATTATCTGATCCTGTTATAAATATAGGTGAAGTCAAGGAAACCATTCACCAATCAAAATATCTTATTTTAGTTATAATTTCTGCCAATTATTGTGATTTTTATTCGTTTTGCATTTTCTAATGAATTCAGCTTAAATGTATATGACAATGTTGATGACTGCCTCACACATAAAAATTGTAATGAAAACAAAACATTTGGGAAACATAAAATAGATGTGAATAAACAGCATAGAACATATGTGTGAAAAAGTTATAGAGTACATTATTCTTAAAAAAAAGGAAGATAACCATTAGCATTTTAATATACATTAGAAGCAATTAATTCAATACATAAATACTAGGGGCCTCATTCTATTATCGGCCGTAAAACGGCCGCAAGGCTGCGATTCCTTGCGGGGGTTCCGTTATCTTGCAATTCTATTAATAGGCCCCGCAAGGATCTCCTCTTACGGCCGGCCGTATATCTTGCAACCGGCCGTAAGCTCAGAAATCTTTAAAGTCAAAAATAAATTCAAGACAGCACTGTAAAGCTCTGTAAATGCTAGGAATCATATTGGGAGACAAGAAGATTAATAGTAACCCCCTCTCAAGCTTGCACATCAGCCCAAATCCGAGTTTACATTAACTGTTTATTTTCTGGCAGCAGCGTGGCCGGGTCTGAGGTGCTCCAAGCACTCTGGACTTTTTACATGGATATTTGACATATATAAAAAAATATTTTTTTTACGGATTTGAGTATCGGGGAATGTTGTGCTATTTTTGCTAACACCTACAATCACTTTATAGTCTCCTCAGAGTGCAGGATGCCTTTATTTCTGCTTTATAATGTGCTTAATTGGTGCTAGCGGGACCTTTTTCCTGCAAGTAAGCTGCGGCTCGCTTTTAGCCTTGCAGAGAGGGTTCCCGGAGCAATAGAATAGCAACTGGGATTTTCTTGCGGCCGAAACTCTTGCGGCCGTTTTAGATCAAAGGCTTTCCTCCGGCGCGTGCGGCCGCAAGGGATAGCAAGGCGCCGTCCGCAAGCCTGCCGGAATCCCCGGCCGGAGGGGAATAGAATAGCAGAATAGCTTGCGGCCGGTCCTTGCGGCCCCGCATCTCCTACGGACGGTAATAGAATGAGGCCCTAGGTAAGTGATCCATAATAGATAAGTGATAAATATTTCATCTTTAAGGACTCTAATGAAGAAACTCAACGGTCTATTATATTAATATAAGTACACTGCAGATAATCTGTTTTCTTGAAGTGAGGATGTAATTAGCTGACATGTTAAAGGGGGCAGCACTTTAATGGAATCCAGTAACTAGTTTAGTATGTGCTGACATTTTTATTCTCCCTCAATATTTGGTTTATACGGCGAGTATTACTGCATAATTTTAACAGAACTACAGAGATAAGAAATAAGTATTTTCTTATTGTCACACTGTCAATATATTAGTAGATTTGGCCCTTTCTGTACTTTGTATGAATGATATTATATATCTCACTAGCGACTTGACCATCAAAAAATGACGGTCAATAAAAGAAAGTGTTGAAATGCTGTTTGCCACACAATGTGAGTGCACTGTGTGCCTCAAATATATAGACCCCTCTAACACAGTAATGAACGCATGTAATAACACTATAAGTGCCATGAGGGTCATCCAGGACTCTCATGACCCAAAGTGTAAGCACCACACGATTTTAACCCGGTCTCTTATGGGGGTCTATACAGACCCTCATAAGCCTCTATTTAACCCCATTAGTCCCATAAGAGTATTTAAAGACCCTCATGGGACAGGTAGAAGCCTAATATTATGATATGAGGGTTTTCCAGTACCCTCATGACAGTTAGTATAAACACTACACTGCCCTATAGCCCCTCAATAAACCATTAAATGTAAACTAACCCCCCTCTACACTAACCTATTAACACCTACACGACCTACCTACACTACCTACCTACCTCCTAATAACCCCCCCACCACCACTCTAATTACAGAAAAAAAATAACTAAAAATAAAAAATGTACATTACATAAAACAAAAAAAAACTAAATCACAAAAAATAAAAAATCTACATTACCTAAAATAAAAAAAAAACTAAGTCACAAAAATTAAAAAAGGAACAATACAGAAAATAACAAAATACATTACAACCCCTCCCCCACCAAGTACAGAAAAAAAAGAAAATACATATAGAATACATACAATCAAATACGATACAATACATCACCCAATCTATGTAATATACAATCAATACTATCTCTCTAAAATACATCCCCAATCTATCTAATATACAATCAATACTATCTATCTAAAATACATCCCACAATCTATCTAATATACAATAAATAATATCTATCTAAAATACATCCCACAATCTATCTAATATACATCCCCCAATCTATTTAATATCAAATACATCCTATCTAATATACATACCCTGATCTATCTAATATACAATACATGCTATCTATCTAAAATACATCCCCCTATGTAACATACAATAAATAATATCTCTATCTAAAAAACCCTAATTCTAAGCTAAAATAAAATAATTAAGACCACTTACCTTTGCAGATGTCCCTTCAGATCAGGACCTAGGAAAAAAAATTAGTACAACATTTACAGTAAATAAATAAACATTGTAAATATTCTAAATATTCTAATCACCTTTCCAGCATGTCCCCGTCCTTCTTCTTTTCTTCTCCGGCGCTGCCCCTGTTGAAAAAAAACATTACATTAATACAACAGACATAAACATAAAACAAAGCAAAATAAACATAATATACAATGTACTTACCTCCCTGCGATGTCCCCAGCCTCCTCCTCTTCTGCCCCGGATGGGCCCTGGAACAATCCACGCTCTGAGTGCCAGGGTTATTTATTGGCTTATGTGGGTCTGTATTGACCCTCATGAGTGACAGGGTTAATTATGGGTTTATTGGGGTCTGTATTGACCCCCATGAGTTACGGTGTTAAGTGCTTATGGCGGTCTGTATTGACCCCCATGAGTGTCAGGGTTAATTATAGGTTTATGGGGGTCTGTATTGATCCCCATGAGTGACAGGGTTAATTAGGGGTTTATGGGTGTCTGTATTGACCCCCATGAGTGACGGTGTTAATTAAGTGCTTATGGGGGTCTGTATTGACCCCCATGAGTGACAGGGTTAATTATGGGTTTATGGGGGTCTGTATTGTGCCCCATGATTGACAGTGTTAAGTGCTTATGGGGGTCTGTATTGACCCCTATGAGTGTCAGGGTTAATTATAGGTTTATGGGGGTCTGTATTGATCCCCATGAGTGACAGAGTTAATTAGGGGTTTATGGGTGTCTGTATTGACCCCCATGAGAGAGGGGGTTAATGAAGTGCTTATGGGGGTCTGTATTGACCCCCATAAGTGACAGTGTTAATTAAGGTCTTATGGGGGTCTGTATTGACACCCATGAGTGACAGGGTTTTTTAGGGGTTGATGGGGCTCTGTATAGAGCCCCATGCGTGATAGGGTTACATTTTTGTTTATATTACGTGTCCTTTAAGGACATTTACGGTACATTAAGGACCCTTAAGGCGGGAATTTAGAGTTTTCATTGCAGTGGGGGTCCTCAATCGTGTTTGATCGGGGACCCCCACTGCAAGGGTTAATGTGGGGTTAATGCGGGTTTCCCAGCTTATCTGGGATCCCGTGGGTTTAATACGGGTTTCCGATCTTATCTCGGATCCCTTCTTGGGTAAGTTGTAGGGCGGTCCGGGGTCTTGGAGCCTCGTTTTCGCTTTTTTCAGCTGACATTTTTTCTCTCGCTCAGGGGATTTTCGTGTGTCGAAACTCTTCAATTTGGACTTAAATCTAGGTGTAACTTCACTTACAGAGGTCCTGTGTGCCCCCCCCCCCCCTTGTTGTGGGTAAGCTTTTTATGTCTTTTTTGTGGGTTTTTATTGTGTTTTTAATGATTTTTTGTACGCGCGGTTCGGCCTTTAAGGTTGTATTTTTTCCGTTGAGGTCGCATTTTTGCGTCTCGTATTTTTTGTGTGTAAGTCCGTGGTAGTGCCGCTTGTGTTTGTAACCGCGTGTGAGGCCATACAGCCTCCACCTCAGTTGCTCTCAAGGAGCTCCTTCGGCGCTCCTTGCCAGCAACTGGGACCCTCGCATATGCGAGCCCGCAGCGTTAGCAACAACCCGCATGCTCACAACTATATATGTGATTAATAAAATGTCAAATCTGTTGAAAATATCTAGTTTTCTCACATTGGATAATGTCATAAAACATTATACAGATTTCTGATATTTGTAATATACAATGCTTATATTAAGAATGTTTATTTTGGAAATCCTTGTTTGTGTGGCTGCACTAGGCAGATCTCAGCGTGGGATAGAAAAAATAAGGAAATGATGTGAAGAGATGGGTGAAAATAGGTGAAGAAATTTAAATAATGTAAGTGGATATCTGTGAGAAATGGAAAGATGAGAGAAGGGTCAAAGTGAAAATAAAGTATAGTGGTAGAAAAGGGAAAGTGGGCTATGGGGAGAGGGGGAAGAGAGGGGGAAGTGGTACATTAAGAATATTAGGGAGACAACGTATAGAAACAGAAGAGGTAAATGTAACAGTGCAACAGAATACAGAGTTCAAGCACTGGAACAAGAAAGGAGAGGTCAGAAAAGGAAGAAGAGAAGAGGAGTGAATAGTGTAAAGTGAAAAATGTGGCATTAGGGTGTGAAAAGAACGTCAGATGACAGAAAGGGATGTCAGAAAGGGAAAGATGAATGAGCGCTCTGCTCATCTGTCTGAAATTTACTTTGTCCATCTGACTAAATATCATATTGACCTATGACATCAACATTGAAGACACTGTCAAATGTAATTCTTTCTTTCTTGCTTTCTGTCGAAGAGAAGCACCAAAATAACATGACTTTTAATGACAAGCTGTGTGATGTGTAGTGTAACTCTTGGCGGAATAACCAAAGAGGTACATTTTTGTCTTATCCGACCACTAAACACTTTTACACATATCTGCAATATGTCTTAATATAAGTAGTCAACTAAAATACCATCAAATACCACAATATATGCTTACAAAGTGTTAAATACTTCCTAGATTTGTTTGATGCATAAGGAATTTATTGCTAGTGGAGGTTAACTTTTTTTTAACTCTGATATATTATCTGATTGAGATCAAATCTCCACAAAACTCCAAGGTCATATAAACAATTTGATAAAGTTTAGGGAGGTCCAGAGCCTCCTATTCAGCAATTGTATATAGTAACAGCAAATTGCTAATTTAGGTTTTATATAGATAGGATATTCCAATAAAGGATTAAAGTACAATGTATTAAAAATCCGTAGCTAAGATTTATTGCAGCATTCTAAATCAGATCCTCCTGCACATCTTAATTTTGCAATACTAAAGGGACACTTTGTATGGCTTTACTGTAATTGCTCCACTTATGCCTATTTTGTCATTGTATCTGGGAAGTTAAAATAAAAATTGTTGTAAATGTACTGTTCTATTAAGGTTAAAGGCTTGCAATTATAGATTATGTATGAATAGAACGTCTATTCTGAAATATAAATAGAAGAAAAACAGAGTAAAAATAAGGTAATTTCCATTACCTTGAAGCCTTTAACAAAATTTTGTAGATTCATGAAGAATGCTAAAGTTCAAAAGATCCAGAGCTGATTATTAACACCGGATTATCACAGATGGGGGAAATGCATCAAACTCACCAACTGGAGTGTAGAGGACTTCTTGCCCCAGGAAACAAACCAATAATATATCTGAAAAGCTACAGTTGACCTTGGGGACAAGAGGTTCCTGTGGCACTGTGTGGCAGGTTCTGTGATTCACACACTCCTTAATATTGTGTGGGGAGGAAGAAGTAACACAGCATGAAAGTTTACAAAAATGTTGAGGATATTTCTTTTTTAATTAATTATTGTGTAATGTTGCTTGGCATGCTGCCAAACACAAGCACTATTTTTAAGTCATGTAATGCATATGATAGAGACCACAGAGCAGTGTTTGGCAACATGTGGTCATAATCCTTGTATGTAAAATGATAAATCGTGTTACCCCTGGCACAAGGCTACTTTTCTACAAATAAAATTTGCATATCACTCAATTTTACCTCAAAATATCTTTATCCTCACAGTGTAGTCCTCTTTCCCTTTTTAGTCTTCACAATGTAGTCATCTTTTCCCCTTTAGTCTCTCTCTCTCTCTCTCTCTCTCTCTCTCTCTCTCTCTCTCTCTTGTTGGTGGGTTTTTGAGAGATGTATATAGGGAGAGAGAGATAAACAGAGATGGAGAAAGAGAAGGAGATTATTAGAGAGAGATAGAGAGTGTTAGAGAGAGAGTGAGAGAGAGAGAGTATGTTAGAGAGAGATAGAGAGTGCTAGAGAGAGGAAATAGAGAGTGTTAGAGAGAGCGATTGAGAGTGTTAAAGAGAGAAACATCAGAAGAGAATAGTTAGGAGAGGTGGAAAGTGAATAGAGAGAGGGGAACACCAGAGGAGGAGAGTGAGGAGAAATAGAGGTATGGAGAGAGGGAGAGGAGGAAGCAGGTCAGAGAGGGAGAGGAACAGGGGGAGGAAGTATGTGCACACAAGGTGTAGGAGCAGAGGGTCAGGGGCCTGATCCCAGGTGGGAGCTAGTGGTAATGAGGTTCTGGCCAGGGAGATAACAGGGAGGCCAGGAACCCCAGGCAGAGTCAGCAAGGAAGAGGTTGTGGCAAAGCATAGGGCCCACAATTATGGCCAAGAGGAGACTGAAACCCTCCTCCACCAAGGTCAAGCCCGCCGTAGCATCATCCATGGTGGCAGGGATGTAAGAACTGGAGATAAGACAAGTGTTTGGAATTAGTTGACTGCAGCTGTGGCGTCATTAGGGGTTGCCAACCTATGATGTTAAGTCAGTTAAACGCTGATATGATGACTGCCGGAGGAAGGTGAAGAAGAAGATAGAAGCGGAAGCCAGAGCAGCTCGTGGGACTGGTGGTGGCCCACCACTCAACATCACCTACTGTGGATGGAAGTGGACTATCAAGGAGTCATTGGAGCCAGCAGCAGTAGTAAGCCTTCCAAGACAGTTGTACACTGGCTTTCAGGAAACCCTGCAAAGTGAGTATCATATGCACCATCACATCCTCATATGCACAAACATGAATAACTGACATACAATAGCACTGTAAGATCTCTGGTTATGACTACAGATATATGGGGCATCAATATTATATTATTACC
Source organism: Discoglossus pictus (assembly GCA_027410445.1). NCBI lineage: Eukaryota > Metazoa > Chordata > Amphibia > Anura > Alytidae > Discoglossus > Discoglossus pictus. The sequence goes on along the minus strand of CM050166.1, from coordinate 244,911,235 downwards.
ATATTATCATCATAATCGTTATCAATGAAATGTCTGTCCAATACCTGTAGTTAAAATGGATGCTGAATACTAGTTGCCAATTAATTTTGGGTTAGTGTTGTGTGCTGTTCGTTCAAAGTTAATATAAAACAAAACAGTTTAAATACTAATTTGCAATTGTATATATTTTGTAATGAGTTCCCCTATCCCTATCTTCCCCATGTTACACTGCATCATTTAAAGCTCTGTCGCTTCCAACTCCAACTGCGTGAAAGCTATCCCCAGCGTTCAACGAGGTATAGCTGTAGATCTACAATGGAAACACCCCCTGGGCCCTCACGCTAATCACATGCATGTTCGCAGCCCTTTCAAATGACTGGAAGTTGATTGAGCCACCAACCACCTGCAGGGATGTCAAGCTCTTGGGGACCACTCTCAACAGGCCCACTACTGCCACCTGGTGATGACATTCAAGAGATACGTTTGCCTGACCCCAAATTTCTCCCACTCCTGACTGGGCCACAATAGATGTTGCCACAGCAGTGGTTGTCCTAGCAGTTGTCCCAGCAGTTGCTGTCACAGCCCTTGTTGCCCCAGCAGTTGTGCCAGCTGTTTTGTTAAAGCCGTTATTGCCCCAACAGACCTGGCCAACACCATACCTATGGGCAACAGCATCTACATTGCCAGCACCACCTCCAATGCCAGCACCATCTCCAATGCCAGCACCATCTCCATTGCCAGCACCATCTCCATTGGCAACAGCACCTCCATTGACAACAGCATCCCTACTGGCAACACCATACCTATGCCTATGGGGTACACCATCACAACAGGCAACACCTGCACAATGACCAACACCTTTACAACGGGCAACTCTTCTAACCTCACCACAGCACATTCAGAGTCAAACTGTGTCCAGAGACAGAACTTACATTCTCGCACCTAGCACCTTGAGGGACATCTATCAGCAGATCCGCTTGTCTGATGATCGCGATATTGGAACAGTGCAACTGCTGACAGCTGGTATCGAGCAGGTAGAAAGCATCAGAGCAATATATGGTGAGGTGAGGAGGCATACAGCCCTATTAAATTTCCCCAACGTGTAAAGCCATAGCAAGTAACAGAACTTAAAGCTACCCGCAAGCGATCTGTGGGTTACAGATGGAAGGACCTTACGGGGTTTTAATATTGGAACTCTGTTGCCGCAAAGCCTTTGTTCTGTCAAGCCCGTAAATGTTACATTCTAAAATCTCTATTAAATTGCTACGACTCCCTAAAGACGCGCTGGCATTCAAGCCCGTGACAATGGAGGCAAAAATATTACAGCCTTCAAATACGACCCGCAAAGGGTTTAAAGACACATTCTCAACACTGTAAAAGACAATATAAACAGACCAGTGAACTTTAAAATATGGAGAAAGCATGGAAAGGCATTACATTTACTTGCACAACAATCCCAAAAAATAAGCATTTAAAAAATATTTTATTTCATCATATGTTGAAATGGTCATGCATACGCCAATATGAAAAGCCATGCTGCAACATGCATAAAGCAATTAAAGACACACTACCTGATTAAATTACAATACAAAAACATTAAACTCACAGAGGCACTCATGTGGACCCTGAAATATAAATAGGACCCACAAAGGGTTCTTACAGGGATGTAAGATTGCCCTGCTAGCCCTTAAAAAGACAGTAAACTACTTAAAAAAAATACAAAAGCAGGGAAGTTCATCAGATTTTCATGCTCAACATTCCCATTGCCACATTAGTGTCAAAATAAAACATGTGCCATGTTGAGGCCTGCCACTACAGTAAAACAAACACCAAAGCATTAACTATAGCAAAGCAATCAGAGACATCGTGAATCAATAAATAAGCTGATACTGTTGGCAGTAACATAATTTGTTTGCCCTGCATCAAACAGTGAGTGTGATCTATATATGGAGCAGAGCAATCATCAGCTGGATTGCCAGATAAGTCTCAGATCCACAGGTGACCAATTCCAAACCAGAAATCAACCTGCCTATTAACAGGTGCTGTAATCAACAGGCTATACAATCCCATCCCCAACAAGTTTGACAGAGAGATGCATGAGAATATGGATGCATGCCCACATCTGAGGTATTATTGTTTGCACACCATGTCACATGATGGAGATCCGGATGCAAGGTGTGTGATTGAGGAGTGTATGAGGGGTGGCAGACAGAAGTGTTTGGGAGTGAATGATGGTGCAAGTGGTAATGTGATCCATGCTGGGCCAGAATACCAAGTCAGGAAGTGAATTACCACAGGCCATGCATAGTATCAGGGTGGAGGATGATGGAGGAGAGAGAGCTCATGTAGCACAGGGACAGAGGGACATAGGGGCACCTGCAGACAGGGAGGATAACATTGATGTGAGGGATCAGCTGTTGGGGGGGGCACAACAAGAACTGGTTGCCCAGGAAGTGCTGGCTCTGGCACAACAACAGGCAAAGGTGAGCAGGTCAAGGAGCCTGTAAGGAGGGTCCGGGCTCCTAGTGTATACGGGGAGAGACTCACATTAGAGGGGTTAACTGATGGGGAGTTGCATGAGCATTTTAGGCTGACCCGTGCCATTCTTGGTGAGCTCTATGCGGTCCTGAGTGAGGACCTTGAGCTTTGCGCATGAACCAATAGAGCTATACCAGGAATTACACGGATGTTAGCAGCAATACACCTCCTTGGCTCTGGTAGCTTCCAGAACACCCTGAAAGTATCCGGAGGAATGTTTCAGCCAAGCCTGTCCAATTGTTTGAGTATATTCCTCCGTGATATTGTTCTGAAACCTACCAGATACATCCATTACCCTAACACTATGGAAGAGATATTGAAAGTGAAAGCTTATTCTCACCGTTTAGGAGGTGTCCTGAATATGCTAGGTGCCATTGATTGCATACATGTTGCATTGATACATCCTAGGGAGCAAGAAGCGCTATTCAGATATCACAAACATTATCATTCTTTCAATGTACTGGTTGTTTGTGATGCAAACTTGTGCATATAAAATGTGTTTGCAACCTTCCCTGGAAATTCTCACGATGCCCATATCCTGAGTCAATCATCCACCCAGTTGGCTACCCTCTATTGCTCTGATGTTCATATGTGCATAAGGGAGTAATTCACAGACCCAGGCAGAGGAGAGGTATAATCCGGCGCATAAAACATGCCGGATTGTAATTGAGCGCACCTTCAGTGTTTTCAAGATGCGCTTCAGATGCTTACATTCCTCTGGTGGTGCTCTACAATATAGCCCAGACAAGGTTTGTTGGATCATCGTTGCCTGCTGTTGTCTGTACAATATAGCAGTACAGGCCAACTGTCTGGGGGACATTGATGCAGCTCTGCTACATGGGGAGGAAGAGCCTTTACCTCCCCCTGTTGTGGATAATCTGCAGGGGTCACAACAACGTGCACATATAATTTGTTAGTACTTCACATGTAAGTACAAATCCAATAAGAAATGACCATAATGTAGCTTGATTAAACATTACTCCTAAAACTCTTTTCTCAATCCCCATTATCATACAGAATATCAAACAGTCCACAGTAGAGGAGGGTTCCCTGATATGATGTATGTCTCATGATGCACTATTGATTAACAATGAATACACTGGAAGATGCCACGCTATCAGTTACAGGTAAGTAATTACGCATTCCCATACACATCATAAGTACTGACAATTCAAAACATCAATAGCATAGATACATTTAGGGTATTATATATCCCACAATGGCAATGTACATATGCCCCCCATTTGTATATAAAAACGTCAACACACTATAGACCAGTAAAGTTCACATCATCTGATAATGAAAATCCACATACAATAGGGATCAATACAATTCATATCAATCTGGAAATAAGAAAATACCTGCAGATATGTAATGAGAATATATGTACTGCATGAGATCAAAATCTGTGATCAATATTCATATTTTAACTCACTGTTGAAAGCAAAATGATTACAGTGGATAATTGGTGACTCAATTGCTCATATTGCCATTACAGAACTGCTGCCATGTGTAAACTCATCATTCAACAACGTGGACAAAGAAAAACAACATGCACAGCAACAGAACAACTGCTACATCAATATAGCCCTACCTTTCAATCTCAAGAATACATCCCATTCATAATGCGTTAACGGTCCAAACGAATATAGATCCACATCGCACGTGTCCTGGTGGAACAAATCACCCTGTGGATGATCTCAGGACCACGTCCAAGGTAAAACAGCACATGTAGCTCTCCAATGATGCATTCATGTGCAATAGGTGTGATATTCCTACATCATTAGAAATTAGAAATATCCTTCCTCATCATCTGCCAGCTGAGTAGCTTGTTTTATGTTAGAACTGTTCAGTCAAAAGATCTTTTTGAAATGACCAGTGTGTCTTGGTATGTGATGAAGTAGGCAAAGATGTGTCACGTTCCTCACAGTAAGAGGAATGCATGATGTTGACCATCACAATATTCCATGACCATGCTATTGTCTCATTGCATCATTCTTACTACTAATTAGCTAATATATGTAAAGCTTCAATTGCAGACTACAATGCAGATGTCATGTGACATATGTAACATGATGTTCCTTGCATATCCGCAGCATGTGTATGCTCACATACTCTAGATAGATTTATATGTACTTATTGCTTTAGACATGCTATTCTATCCTCTACCTGGACTATTGTGAAGGCTGCATCCTACTTCCTTCCAGATATCTTCTTCAGTGCTGATGTGATCCTCCCTGAACATATGGGTAAGAGTAATTCTAGGCTTGGAACACAACTGTTAATTAGGCTACCTTAACCTTTAGTTATGCATATGCAACAACAGATAATAGAGATGCTCATTCAGAAAACATAATTCCCCTGAAATTGACTGGTTTGTTGTGAGTGAATATCTTGAATAATTTAGAACACACTGACATGGTCCCGGTCAGGTCCCCATTTGAGTGGCCAAACTTAGGTATGTAGAGGCTGCTCTTATAGTGGATTAGCATTGTCAGAGAACTGACCTATTGGGTTATAAAATTAACTGATTGAGCACTTATACCTCTGCAGTTGCATAAGAGTGTCTGTTGGACACACAATCCTACTGTTTACTTCTCCCCATGAGTATATCTCCTTATTCTTTATTACTGTTTTTGCTTAATAAATGTAATAGTTCTCTTGATATCTGTAATAATATAGTGTACCTTATATTACCTCATGTAGAATTATACACTGTAAACTCCCCTCAACTGATCATCCATATCAATGCCATCGCCACTGCCTGCATTCTGTTCATATGTCCCTATTTCCCTGTGTTACACTGTATCCTACTTACCTCCAACATGACACTGTGCATACCTGTGATAATTTGTCACTGTGTGGCTTTGTTGGTATGTTTGTTATTATTTGTGCTAAGATTAAATATTATTTATCAGAAATGTTGTTTGTGTTAGCCTCGCTAATGTTTATACTATAGCTTTTCCATAACAACAATTAAATTACCCTGAAAGTCAACAGATGTGATCATCACCATCAGTTAGGGGTATAAATATTCCATTCAATATGTGTTTACATTACTGCATAATAATCATAAATGTAGATGAATACCATCATTCCAGTTAAGCCCTTAAAGTCATTACAGACAACCCTACATGTAGATTGACATGAAAACACACATATCTGTAAACACACACACATATATATATATATATATATATATATATATATATATAAAACAATAGAACTTAATTAAATCAGGATTCTGTAGATTCTAAAGCATGATATGGTACAAACACACTGAAACAGTGATAACAGTATAACATCATCATAATTTATTTCATAGACATAGCACATGTTAATATGTATATGATCCGTCTGCAGTGGTGAATGACACTGATCAAATGCATGTTAGGAACTGGGTTTAGTCTTTACTCACATAATGACATTGTACTGCTTTAAGATGAAGAACATGCCTTCATGGTCGTGAGATTTGGCAATTAACACCTACAGAGATACGAACAAGATATCAATCATAACAATATTCTGATTAACTACAACACCTCATCTCAAGGTCAATCAACATTGAACATCAATTGTTGAAATGTTAAACATAACCAGACATGTACACACTCTGTAGCCAGCCAATAGCTTGCGCCCCGTCTCACCCTTCCAAGTCTAGGTGGGGAGCCACTACGTTGGGTGGCTGGGGATCAGGTTGAGATGGTGGTGAGGTCTGAGAGGAGGAGGCCACCGTCTTGGGTTGCAGTTGTGCAACCGAAGACTGGAGAGGTATGAGCTGGCATTCAGCTAATTGGATGAGTTGCTGTCTGTCCCGAATCGCCCGTTTCTCATATCTCTCTATCCTTCGGTTGTGCCTCCTCACCTCAGAATGAAGCAATCTGTTGCTCGCCAGGAGGGTGCGTGTGAGCCGACACTGCCTTCTGAGCAATCAAAGCCTCTCAGTCTGTTGTTTTTTACATGTCATGTCCTCCCTGGTGAAACGGGACATGATTTCCCTCAAAGTCAGGGATGGTGGTCTTGACGGCATTGGGGCTGATGTTGATGGCATGAGGTGTTGGCAGCAGGCTGTGAGGTGGCGGCAGGAGGGCTAGGGTGTTGGGCCATGCTGGGGCAGCCCATTGTGTGGGAGGCCATGTTGAGGGAGGCCATTGTGTGGAAGGCCATGTTGGGGGAGGCCATTGTGTGGGAAGCCAAGTTAGGAGACCCCATTGTGTGGGAGTAGTTGTGGCCTGCCATGGCTGCAATGTTTGCTACCAGGATTTACATGATTATTGATGCCCCATATATAGGGCTTAAAGTGCTATTGTATGTCATTTATCTATGTTTGTGGGCAGGGGTGTAGGAGCCAGAATATTACTACAGCTCATTGTATACACCAGCCAGAGAAAAAGCGTAGTTATACATACATACAAACAAACAAGAAAAGAGAGCGCACACCTCTTCCTAGTGTAGTTTATTATGATATAGAAAAATAAATAAAATGGTAAAAATGGACAATCACATGTTCCCATGTCTGAAATAAGAGCTATAGACAAATACAAATAAACAGGTTACACTTGACTTCTTAAAACTATGGATGTGTATAGATCCAGATCCAAAGGATGGTCCACATATATATCTCTCCCCAATGATAAAAGTCCAAAATTGGTAGAAACAATCTATCCTGAGTATATCACAATGCCACTGGCATGTAAGGCTAACTATTATGGTCAACAGAACCCCTTGCCTACCCACCAAACTATCTTATGGGTACCCAGCTCCAATGATGCTGGAGTGGCAATATAGTAGCCCAAAGTCCAGTATAGACACAAGTGGAGCTCCCCTCTGGAGGCACAGTTCATTGCATGTAAATATACAGACAGATATCTTTCACATGTGGCGCAGGGAGTACATATCCACTATAACAATTTATAAGAAATAAAAACTAGCTGATATTCAAACCAGTTAAAAACAAGAACCAAAAAAAAACAAAAAACAATAATAATAATAATAATAATCACAATAATAATAATAACAACACTCTTAGTTCCTGTTGTAGATCCAAACTCGTTTTGTCTGTTCTAACCAGACTTTCTCAATGGTTGCATATGTCAGTTATGACACAAATACTAAGAATTACTATTACCTGTGTCTTACCTTTTTATTCCCCCTCCTGTTACTTAGAGACACGCTCAAAAGATGCGGAAATGGCACAAAAATTATGTCCCATGCTTGCTTTGCTGTGATCCTTCCTATTGGTAGATCATTACTCGACTCTGCGCATGCAAGGACGTCATATGCGTGCCTTCGTCTCATCTGCTACTATTGTTTGCTGTTTCGTAGCAACATCCGCCACTTACACAGGTCTTAATTAATCCTCTGTATATTCAGTCTGTAGCTTCGTGCCTTCCGATCTGTACATTAGATAGTGCTCAAGTAACTTAGATTGTAATGCCTTATTTAATAAAACCAGGTAATACCTGCTAAATATAAAACATGAGGAAAGTGCTATGGTACACAACTCCAACCAACTTATATTCTTAAAAGTCCAAAAATACAAAAATACTAACATACTAATAAGAGTAAATACATACAAAACTCTTCTTATTTATACTCTATATGACATAATAATATAATAAGATCACGGTAGATAGAACCATATTTAAAAGAAGCTATAATAACAACAATGATGGCAATACATTAAACAAATAATGATAAAGACATGACACAGCGAAGTATGTGACTCAAAACAAGTTATAATAACAATAATAATAATTCCAATAATATAAATGAATAAATAATCATAATGAACCAATTACACGACTGAAGAGTGAAAGCCGTGATCAGAAATAATATATTATAAGAAAGAAAAATAAAAAACAAAATGTACAATATATAATATAATAATGATAAATAATATGTGGTCATAGATAATAAAAAATAAAATCAGTTGATTAAGTGGATAAAAGTGCTAAAATCTTCAGCAAATGAATATACCCAAAAAAGAGCCTGTATGTAAATGCAAATACAACACTCTAAGAGTGGATGATATATCCAAACTTATACCAAAACCAAAAAAGCCTGCTTCTCCTTAATCTGTGTGTGTACACACACTGTCAAGTACCAGATAATAGCTAATCAGTAAAAATTGGTGTCCTCGTCTATGCTCACATATTTCATGGGGGGTATAAATGGGCATATACATATATATACAAGACCCCACAAACAAAACAAAAGACATGCCAAACACACAAGGGAGATCTAGGGAATACTAGCCTAAATCACTTAATTTTTCCAGGAAGGCTGCTAGGTCGATATGGCGGTTCAAACCATTGGGTTCCAGAGTGTTTAGTTTTTAAATCCATGATGTCTCCCTGCGTCTCAGCTCTAAGATACGATTCCCTTTTCTATAAGTGGATGGTATATAGTCAATTGTTTGGATAGTAATTCCTTTCGTGATTTTATTATGATTCTGTATGACATGAGCAGAAAAGTCGTTTGTTAGAACACCCTTTTCTATATTATATAGGTGTTTGTAAAAACGTCTCTTAAGTGGCCTACTGGTACGGCCAGTGTACTGTTTAACACATGAACGTACACTACAAAATCTGTTTTACAAGTGGTGAGGTGTCTGATGTTGAAATCTTTTCCCAAACTCTTCGATGTTATAACATGTTTTTCTTTGATTTTTATGTTTGCAGGTCTTACAGTTTTTCACATTGCATTTAAAGCATTCTTGCAAAGCTCCCAACCAGTTCTTCTTTTTGGGGTCGTTCTGCTTCCTTAGTTCACTTTGCGCCAATATCTGTTTTAGACTTCGGTTCGTCTTAAATGTATCCACTGTTTTTTCAGGAAGAATATCACAGAGAACATTGTCCTCTTGCAAAATGTGCCAGTGTTTTCTCAGGATTCCCACAATTTCTCCAGCCGTTGTACTTTGTTAGAAATCGACAACCTTTAATTCCTCCTGTCATGGAACATTTCCTATTTGTCTTAACTTCACGTTTTTTCTCTCTTGCACAGTTATAGGCCTCCTGGATCGTATGTTCATCATATTCTTTAGCTCTAAATTTACTGATACGTTTTTTACTTTCTTTCTCGTAAATCCCCATCTCCATCAAACTCACTGGAATTGGTCATATGGTATATTCTTCATCCAGTTCTTTTTTTTAACACTCTTCACATGGAGATATGAATTAATGTCAATGGGTTTTGAATACAGACATGAGAAAAATACAATAATGTTCCCCTATTAGAACCACATCCAAAAAAGGTATAGCCCTGTGATCCGTGTTCACAGTGAATTTAAAGTTCATAGTATTCGCATTCACATATTTATGAAACTCCTCTTTAACATTTTCATTCTCTGATTTCCAAATGATGATCACTTCATCTATAAAACTGTGCCAGCTGACAATATTTTTCTTAAAAGTATGGTCGCTCCATACGTACAAATCTTCCCATAAGCCCATATAAATATTTGCGAAGCTGGGTGCAAATCTTGTACCCAGTGCTATTCTGGTAAGTTGGAGGTAGTAATGATTCTCAAAAATGAAATAATTTTTGCTCAATACAAACTGGATAGAATCTAAAATAAATTCTCTCTGGCTTACCTCAATATTCACATGTGAATCAAAAAAATGTTTTAACCACAGCAATGCCCAAATCTTAAGGTATTGCTGTATACAATGCCGAGACTTCCAGAGAGATCCAGCAATAATTTTTATTCCATTTCAGTGAAGACATGGTTTCTAGGAGGTGTGGAGTATCCCGTATAAAAGAATTTAGGTTATAAGCTATAGGTTTTCAAAAATAATCTACATTCTCTGATAATCTTTCTGTAAGGGATCCGATTCCAGACACTATAGGTCTTCCAGGTGGATGCTCTAAAGTACAGATCTTGGTTTCAACCCCGAATGTTTAATACTGTAATTATCTGACTCCTTGCATACATCTTCCAGAGTCTTCCATGTGCTATCCTCTATAATAAATTCCTCTTCTAGACCATTTTCTTCCTGGAGTTCCCACATGCTCCAAAAAAGATTGAGATCTTCATCCTCCAAAGTGCCAACTGGTTGTATAATTTCATCTTGTACTGATGGTTCATGTGATAAACAGTACACTGGCCGTACCAGTAGGCCACTTAAGAGACGGTTTTACAAACAGATATATAATATAGAAAACAGTGTTCTAACAAACGTCTTTTCTGCTCATGTCATACAGAATCATAATAAAATCACGGAAGGAATTACTATCCAAGCAATTGACTATATACCATCCACTAATAGAAAAGGGAATTGTATCTTAGAGCTGAGACGCAGGGAGACATCATGGATTCACAAACTAAACACTCTGGTGTGTCATCTCTTTGTCATTATTAGTTTCATTTATTGCCATCATTGTTGTTATTGTAGCTTATTTTAAATATGGTGCTTATTATATTATTATGTCATATAGGATATAAATAAGAAGAGTTTTGTACTTATTCGCTCTTATTAGTATGTTAGTATTTTTGTACTTTTAAGAATATACAGTATGCCATGTGGTGGAATAATTTGGCCACTATTTGTTTTCCCAATGTAGATGTGATGAGTGAAATGTCCATAATATGATCTTTGTATTTTGAGGGTCCACATTAGAGCCTCTGTGAGTGAGAAAGGATTAATATGTCAGCCATTTGCATGTATTTGTGTTGCTATTTAATGAGGTAGTGTGTCTTTAATAGCTTTCAGCATGTTACAGCGTGGCTTTTCATAATGGCATATGCATGACCATTACAACCTATGAGGGAAATAAAGCTTTATTTTTTGCAATATTTGATAGTTGGAAGTGGTTGTGCAAGTAATTGTAATGCCTTCCATTGCTTTTCTCATATTTTAAAGTGCATTTGTGTCTTTATATTGTGACTTGCAGTGTTCCAAACTAGTCTGTAAACCCTTTGTGGATCCTATTTGGAACCTGTAAGCTTTGGCCAGCCATTTGCGGGCTCGAGTGTGGGTGTGGTGTTCAGCGATTTTTGCAATTGAATAGAGATTTGCTATTGGTGCCCGCAAAAACACACCAATCGATAGCAAATTAACTTGCAGCCTCACTTACGGGCTACAGTAACATCTGACAGCTCAATTGAATGAGGCACAAAATATTTAATCATTGCACAGTTTCAAATACCACTTTGTTAATTAATAAATCCGAAATAATTCCCTCCTCATAAAGTTACACATTAGTATAAAGAAATGAAACACTTAAAGTTATATGGAAGTTACCCTGTTTTTAATATTAAAATAAAAGTGTTTGTTTGCATATCTAAACATCCTTTTATTAACAAGTGCTTAAAAAGCTATATTTTCACTTTCTTGAATATATATATTCAATATATATAATATTTAATGCTTCTTCACTCGGGGCAGGGAATCCCAAATGACATCACTTGCATGTGAGACATAGGTGAGTAATATATTTGTGATATTTTATTGAGAACTGAATAAAGTATCTTGACATTTCCTCTATATAGCACTTTTCACTGTATTACCTTAATAGGTATATATTTTCAATAGCCATTGACCTGTATTAAAGTTTTTATTCATTGTTGAAAAAAAACAATATTCATAGCCAAACTCATCCTTTAAAACCTTTATAGAGGCGAACACAAACCAGGGGCCTCATTCAATAACCTATATTGCAAAGTTACACAGGCAAAGTTACACAGTAACTTTCCCTAGCTATCCTATTCCCTCTCTGCATGATTGTGAGTGTGCTATCTGAAATCCCTGCAAGTAATCCCACTCACAATTTTACACCAGCTTCCCCACTGATTTTACCACATTAGGGCCCCTATTCAATTGCAAGCCTGCAGTTGCCTTAATAAGCGTAAGTAAGTAAGTGTAGGTGTGTGGGCTTGAAATTTGCAACAGTTACAGAGCAATTCAATTGCTCAAGCCCGCAGCTACCTGGCTAAAATCCTAAACCGTAAACTATGCACTCATAAGTAGCATTTCCCTACCAATTTAGAAACAGCCAATAGTAAATGAGACTGTCATTATGACGTCAGTAAAACATGGAGATTAGCAGCCTTATTAAATTGCTATTCGGCCAATTGAATAGGGCTCTATTTAAGCACATAGCATATTTTTTTTACAGAAGTTTTTAGTTAGTGAAGACCTTGCTTTTAGATAGAAGTTCACTAACTAAAAACTTCTGTAAAAAAAATATGCTATGTGCTTAAATAAATCCCTATTCAATTGGCCGAATTGCAATTTAATCCTATGAATGTTAATCAGTTAGTGCAATCAGACTCGCAATCCGGCAATGTGCAAAATAATAAAAATGAATGAAGAAAATGTTATAGTCAATGTGGGTGCCCTGATATGTATTAACTCCTTGATTACTAAGATTGATATAACACGGAAATAGAACTTAAAAAAATGTATATATTTTTGCAGATTTGCAAGCTTATGTCGCTTTCCCCATCTTTTACAGAGCAGTATTGATTTTTTATTTGCATTTACAGTGCCACGATCAGGGGTTTAAACCCCTTGCGAGTCCTATCTGGTATGATTTTCTTCATTTGCCATTTACGGGTCTGAAAACATTTGCAGGCTTGAGGAATTGTAGCAATTGAAAAGGGATTTGCGATTGTAACATTTACAGGCTTGAAAGATCAAAGGCTTAGCTGTAACCCGCAAATCGTTTGTGGGTAGCTAAAAGATGCCAATTGAACAACAAATTAGTTTACGGGCTCCAGTAACTTACAATTGCTCAATTGTATAGGGGCTCAGGAATATTACAAGTTGCTTGAGCTCCAAAAAGTTATTCAATCCTAATATTACTGATTTTTTCTAAAAATATTGAGTGTACTACAGAGCGACTGCTTTTCCCCTCCCCGCTCACTACCGATTGTCCCCTTCACAGCACAGAAACGATCCCATTGTTGCCCAATCCATTGAGACCCATGGCATCTAAAGTAAAAACCCTGTGTCAGGGAGGTGCTTAAAGGAGCCATGTGGCACCTAAAAGTGAACCCCGACCATGGGGGTCCTAGTAGGATACCCGCGGAATTAACCCTTGCCTAAGGGTCCATCAAAGACCTCTGCAGCATCTAAATATTAACCCTGTGTCACGTAGGTCCTTAAAGGACCCTTGCAGCACCTAATCTATTAGCCCCTGCAACAGGGGTGCTTCAAGGATTCCCACAGCATTTAATTAATTAACACCATACCATGGGGGTCCCTAAAGGATCCCCATGATACCCCTATTCACCCCTTGAATACCATGGGGGTCTCTACAGACCCCCATGATATCCCCATTGCAACCTAACTACTTTGGGGGTCATTGAAGGACCTGCATGCTACCTAAATTAATCCACTACCTACCACGGTGGTCTATCTAGACCCCCATGATAAGTAACCTTAACTCCTGCAAGTACCACAAGGACAACCATGGCACTCTAAGTAAAAACACAAGACTCCAGCAAACCCCTTGTCCTCAATATTCTACACTGGACCAGAGAGGCTATCCATGTTGATAGATGTTCTGGTCTTTTTCATTCTTGATTGAAGACTATGCTCTTCTCTTCTGGGCCATTGAAAAAATCCTGCAGCTCTTTAAAAATAATAACACCACTAACTAATCACATATATAGTTGTCAGCATGCGGGTTGTTGCTTACGCTTGCAGACTCGCTTGCAGGCTCGCGGGCCACAGTTGCTGGCAAGGAGCGCCAAAGGTGCTCCTTGTACTGGTGGAGATGAGCGCCGTAGGCACTCATCCCTACGACCCCCTACATCTTTCGGACGGCAAATGCGGACCTTCGCGAAGCGAGGGGCCGCATTTGCGAGGTGGAGGCTCCCACGTCGGCTGCAATGAGCCGCAGGCTCATTGCAGGCCACAAATGCGGACCCTCGCGAAGGTGGAGGCTCTACGGCACCTCACAAACGGTTACTAACGACCACACAACCAGGACTTGGAAAAAAACACAGAAAAACGCAATGACTAACTACGGACTTACACAAAAATATACAACCTTAATGGACAAACCGTGCAAAGCGGCAAACATCAAAAAACACAAAAATACACACAAAAATAACATAAAAACCTTACCCACACCAAAGGGGGACACCAAGGACCGCTGCAACACAGCTTAAACCTCGAATTCTGTCAAATTTGCAAAGTTTAGCCACTCAAAAATCTAATAAGCGAGAGAAAAAATGGCCGCCGAAAAAAACTGAAATGAGGCTACACGACCCCTAAAGCGACTAAATTACACAAAGCAAATACGGCTTTTACAAAAAGCTGTATGACCTACAACATACACCATTAGCAAGGACGCTTCATCATACAAACCCGCCTACCACATACACAATCGCCGCCATTTTACAACACTAACTTACACAATGAGGAAGTACCCAGCTACACTAAACGGCTTCCCCTCGCGCACGCAGCCTATTTACACTAAGAACTTCACACATTGCTGACACTTACACCTCAGCTCCACAACACGGCAAACCTACATTGTATGCTGCAGAACCATGAAAACAGATTGTCAGCTCTTCAGCACAATGCTTCCTGCATGTATCACTTACAAATAGGAAAAGTATAATAATTTATTAATTTACTACTTATTCAATTATCATCACAACATACATATACACAAAAAAAAGCACTATTGCAATAAACGCAAAAGACATTCACTGCGCACCTCACAACGAGCGTCAACGCTGCTCATAGCACACAAACTACACCAGGGGACAGCCATGCAATAAGCGCAAAAAGCAGATCAGCGCCTACCTTACAATGACAGCAAAAGCGCCTCTGATAAAAAAAATACAACAACCAAGAGGCTCGCAATGAGCGCCAGCGAAGGCGCTCAGCGCAAGGCTCACAATCAGCACTGAGTTTTTAGACCACTATCACATTTATAGTTGTGAGCGTACGGGCCGTTGCTCACGCTTGCGGGCACGCGAGGGACGCAGTTCCCCGCAAATGCGGGTCCTCGCGAAGCGAGGGCCCGCATTTGCGGTGGTGGGAGCATCCCAACGTCCCCGCAAATGCGGATCCTCGCTAATTTGCGGAGGTCCGCATTTGCGGAGGTGGAGGCTCAACGTCGGCTGTGTTAACACACACATACACACACACGACTTTTTAACAAAATAAACGCAACCTCCCAGCCAACAAAAACCCAACAACGTCCCCGCAAATGCGGATCCTCGCGAAGCGAGGGTCCGCATTTGCGGTGGTTGGGAGCATCCCAACGTCGGCTGTGTTCACACACATACACATACACGACTTTATAACAAAAAAAAACTCAAAGGCCCCTCACACCCGCTTACACCCAGACACACACAAGCAAGACTTAACAAAAAAACAGCAAAAAAGGCCCTTCACACGCTCTTAACACACATACGCACGACTTAGAAACAAATACACTGCGTCGTACACGTAAAAGCTAACTGCGTATATCGCAGAAAAATACGGCAACATCGCAACAAAATACGGCCGCATCGGAAAAAAATACGGCCGCGAAAGACCCATTACAAACGCAGCGCATCAAAACATCACAAACACAAGAAATAAACACAACAAACATATAAAAAGCTTACTTACAGCAAGGGGGGGCATCAGGCACCTCGAAAAGTTCATTTACACGTCCATTTAAGTTAAAAAAATGAGTTTAAACGGCCGAAAATCGGCTAAGCAAGAGAAAAAATGGCCGACAAACAAAACGAAAACGAGGCTTCAGACGTAACTACACTGCAGTAACTCAGAAAAATGAAACACATACTATGCGGAACGTACCACAGTCACAGTTAAACACCATTTTGAACACTACTACGCACAAAATGGCGGATGGAACGCAAATTGTAAGCTGGAATGCAAATAGCGCATGCGTATTGCGTTATAACGTTCTGAGGCACTTGAAAGTTTAAAAACATACTGCCTACTTTCCAGAAATTTCTACAAGGTTATAAATGCTGCCTACTTTCCAGAAATTTCTACATTTCTACTCAGGTGATGAACAGAGTGACTTCAGAGTTAACTGCTGCTCTTACTTCAGAAGAGAATTGTTTCCTAATTTACTACTTTACATTGTGCAAATTACAACTGAGAGGTAAGCTATAATATATTACATTTTATTATAAAGACACCACAAAAAAAAAAAAAGAACTATGAAAATGTGAGTTATGTAGTGACATGTCACATGCACATGTATGTCTATCATGTATTGTCACATGTCACACACACATTTATGTGTGTAGGCCCACAAAAAAAATAATGTTCATTTAACAAAAAAAAAATGTGATTTATGTAGTGACATGTGACACGCACATTTATGTGTATTGCCCCTGCAACAAAATGATCTTAAAACAAACTAATTAAACAATTACATTTAAATGACATTACAAAAAAAAAAATTGTAATATTAAAATATGAGTCATGTATACTGATATGTGACACGCACATATATGTGTATCATCTATAGTCACATGTCACACACACATTTATGTGTGTTGGCAAAAACAAAAAATAAGGTTCATTTAACAATTAAAATATGATTCATGTATACTGATATGTCACACGCACAGAAAAAAATTACATTGAACTCTGAAAATGTGCTTCATGTATGTGACATATGTGTGTAGCCCACCCAAAAAAATAATGTTAATTGAAAATAATTACAGAAGTATATTTAAATGACATTAATTTAGTGCAATTCAATATATTACCTAAAACTCAATCTTTCTACTTCTTTTAATATTTAAACAGACTCTGCATCAACAGCGTCACTCAACAATTTGCACCGTGCATTGTGAAGCACAATCCCTTTTAAAGAACACCAACAAAGAAGAACAGGTAAGATAGAACAAGACATTACATGCTGAAAAGGCCATGCTTTGCTAAATAAAAAATAAGAAATATACAATTAACTATTTCACTTTCTTTTTCAAACAGACACTACAAGAAGACCCGTGGATTTAGATTGGCAGGAGAAGACCCTCTGTCATTCGACACTTCCATCAAGGTAAAGTATTAAGTATAAAAAAAGAAACAAACTATTATGAGCCTAATTCAATTGTGAGTTGGCCAATTGAATAGGGCTCTATATAAGCACATAACATATTTTTTATACAGAACTTTTTAGTTACTGAACTTCTATCCAAAATCAAGGTTTTCACTAACTAAAAACTTCCCTCAAAAAATATGTTATGTGCTTATATAGAGCCCTATTCAATTGGCAAAATTGCAATTGAATGAGGACCTATATATCTTTAATGGCCGAGGGCCTCATTTAAATGTGATTGGCCCATTTCAATAGGGCTCTATATAAGCACAGAGCATATTTTTTTACTGAACTTTTTAGTTAGTGAAGACCTTGCTTTTAGATACAAAGGCCCTCATTCAATTGCAATTTGGCCAATTGAATAGGGGTCTAAATAAGCACATAACATATTTTTTTAAAGAAGTTTTTAGTTAGTGAACATCTATCCAAAAGCAAGGTTTTCACTAACTAAAAACGTATTTAAAAAAATATGTTATGTGCTTATTTAGAGCCCTATTCAATTGGCCAAATTGCAATTGAATAAGAGCCAAGTTCACTAACTAAAAACTTCTGTAAAAAATATGCTCTGTGGTCATATTCAGCCCTATTCGATAGCCCAAAACGCAATTGAATCAGGTCCCGACAATATAACAAATGCAGCAACCAAAGGCCCTCATTCAATTGCTCTTTGACCAATTGAATAGCGGTCTAAATAGCACATAGCATATTTTTTTTAAAGAAGTTTTTAGTTAGTGAAAACCGTGATTTTGGATAGATGTTGACGAACTAAAAACTTCTTTAAAAAAAATATGTTATGTGCTTATTTAGACCCATAAAGCCTCATTCAATTCCGAGTTGCCCAATTGAATAGGGCTCTATATAAGCACATACAAAAAAATTTAAACACACTTTTTAGTTACTGAACCTCTATCCAAAACCAAGCTTTTCACTAACTAAAAACTTCTGTCAAAAAAAATGTTATGTGCTTATATAGAGACCTATTCAATTGACAAACTTCTAATTGAACGAGGACCCTATTGAATTGGCCAAACTGCAATTGAATGAGGCCCAAAGTATGCAACATATGGTACACACAAAGTGGTACACACAAAACAGGATTGTAACAAACTCAGACAAACACATAGCAAACTAAATTAACTATCTTATTCAATGTTTAACAACCTATAAGCATTAGAAAAAAGCCTAAATACGCATACCACAAGTGGTGGGCACCAAAAAGGATTGTACAAAAACTCACACAAACACATAGCAAAGTAAATTAATATTCTTATTTCATGTTTAACAACCTATAAGCCTTAGAAAAAAGCCTAAATAAGCATACCACAAGTGGTGCGCACCAAATTGGATTGTACAAAAACTCACACAAACACATAGCAAAGTAAATTAATATTCTTATTTCATGTTTAACAACCTATAAGCCTTAGAAAAAAGCCGAAAGAAGCATACTAAAAGTGGTGCGCACCAAACAGGATTGTACAAAAACTCAAACAAACACATAGCAAACTACATTAATATTCTTATTTCATGTTTAACAACCTATAAGCCTTAGACATAAGCCTAAATAAGCATACCAAAAGTGGTTACGCACCAAACAGGATTGTAGAAAAACTCTCACAAACACATAGCAAACTGCATTGATATTCTTATTTCATGTTTAACTACCTATAAGCCTTAGAAAGAAGCCTAAATAAGCATAGCAAAAGTGGTGTGTACTAAATAGGATTGTCGAAAAACTCACACAAACTCATAGGAAACTAAATTAATATTCTTATTTAATGTTTAAGAACGTATAAGCCTTAGAAAGAAGCATAAATAAGCATACCACTTTTGGTGCGCACCAAACAGGATTTTAAAAAAACTCACAAACACATAGCAAACTAAATTAATATTCTTCTTTAATATTTAAGAATATTTAACAACCTATAAGCCTTACAAAGAAGCCTAAATAAGTATACCAAAAGTGCGGAACAGGATAGGATAATGCTAAAACCAGTGCAATCATATACAAAAAAAATCACAAAAAAATAATTACAGTATAAAAAAATTATCTATGCAATATAAAAATACATTGAAAGTATTTTGAAAAGGTTGCACAAACAAATAAATAGTAGAAAATTCACCATAACAGATACAATACACAGAAAAAAATATAATTTTGTAGTTAATACAAATACATTCAAATCAAATAACATTTTCATTTTTATTTTACAACAGATACTGCGTGAAGACCATCGGACCAGGAGTTTCAACTGAGGGCCAGACCATCGGACCAGGACTTTCAACACAGGACTACACCATCGGACGAGGACTTTCAACACAGGACCAGACCATCGGACGAGGACTTTCAACAGAGGACTACACCATCGGACGAGGACTTTCAACAGAGGACCAGACGATTGGACGAGGACTTTCAACACAGGACCAGACCATCGGACGAAGGCTTTCAACACAGGACCAACAAAGATTCTGTTTGAAATCAAACTTCAACCAAGGTACAGTATAACAAGTAAAAAAAGAGAAAAATAAATAAATATCTTAGCTTTGTATCGATGTCAACAGAAAATAAAATTTAACAAAAAACCACCAGTAACTATAACTTTGAAAAAAATATAACTAACACATTTTTCTGCTATCTCTTCTTTGTCTTTTAGGGCCAATAATCTTTAACAGTAAATACAAACTTCAATGTAGCCAGAAAAAAATAATGCATACTCCAAAAAAGGCTCTAAACACAGACTCTATACAATTTCGCATTGGACATTTCCAGTCCTACACCCTCATTGAATTGCCATTTGACAAATTGAATAGTGCTGTAAATAAAACCATAACATTTTTTTTCAAAAAACTTTTTTGTTAGTGAAAAACTTGCTTTTGGATACATGTTTACTAAATAAAAAATTATTTAAAAAATTATATGATGACCTTATTTAGACCTCTATTCAATTGACCAAATTGAAATTGATTAAGTATAAAATGTAAACACACTGTTGATAACAATTTTTGAGGAAAACAAACTTAACATCTCAAAATAAACTAAAGATACATTATTTTATTTTTACAGATTAACATGGCTGATAACGAGAGTAAACAAGAAAAGAAAAGACGCCAAGCTAGAGAACGACGACAGAGAGCAGACAGCCAGCAGACACCGGAGAAGAAGGAAATTCGACGAGAAAAAGAACGTAAAAGAATTGCAAGCAAAAGACTGTCACCTGCAGAAATTAAAGATTTGACAAAAAAAACAACAAGCAAAAAAAGCATTTACAACCTTTTGCTGAAACATCAGATGACATTTTAGCTGAAAAAATACAAGGAATACAAAAAAAAACAACAAAAAAAACAAAGCATTTAGAACCGGTTCATGAAACATTACATGACATTTTACCTCAAACAATACAACATATACCAAGAAAAGCCACGGAAAAAACTAAACATTTAGAACCTGTTGAAACATTATATGACATTTCACCTGATGAATATGAAAGTCAAAATCCAATATGCTTTGCAAATTGTCCTTTACTCAAGTCTTTAGCAGTAGAGGTTCATAGTTGTGGGGACATGACTACTCAATGACAGTTTTGTGAGGCTTATTATTTTAAACAAGAGAGACCCAGAGATGGCCAATTTATTAGTTGCTGTCAAAAAGGCAAGTTCAAACTTCCAGAAAGGAAAGAATTTCCTATCTATTTACAAAACATTATGACCGAACCTACTTTTCCAAACTACAATTTTTTTAAAACAAACATAAGATCCTACAGTAGTGCCATATCCTTTGCATCTATGGGGGCAACATTAGCTGCTAATGTACCAGGACATGGTCCTTACTGTTTTAAAGTCCAAGGACAAATTTATCATCGCACTTCCCATTTACATCCAGAGGAAGGAGATCAAAGAAAATTTGCTCAACTATATGTCCTAGATACAATGGAAGCTGTTGACCAACGTATGCAGATGGAAGAAAATAAAAAATGCTTAAACAGTGTTTTTATAGAGCTAAATAACATTATGGACAACAATCCCTACAGTAAAGCTTATAAAAAATTGGCAGAAGTAGAAAATGAACAACTACTTCATGCACAAAGACATCAATTACCAATGCCCAAGGTTAATATGGTGCTTAAAAGAGACAGACATACTGATAAACGTCGTTATAACTTGCCAACATCAAATGAGGTTGCAATGGTGTTTCAGAATGATGAAGGATAACCACCATTTAAAAGAGACATTAGAATATATCCCAGAAATGAGGAGCAACCGTTCATTAATATGAGTATCTTTAGTCCAAATTTAGATCCAATGACATATCCCATCTTTTTCCCACACGGAGAAGCAGGTTGGCAACCAAAATTAACACTTCCCAGTTACCCAAATGCTAAAGCCAGAATCCGAAATAATGTTTCTATGCTTGAATTTAAAGTAGCTCAAATTGCCATTCGACATGGATTTAATCCAATTTTATGTGGTGGAAAACTAACCCAACAATGGATTATTGATTCTTATTTGCAAGTTGAGGCTAATAATTTAAACTTTATCAAATATCAACAAGATAAACTCTGTGTAGAACAATATTCTAGACTCATGGACTATGTTGCTGACGTGGCTACAAGCAGAGACATGACAGCTGGCAAAGCCATCATTTTACCATCTTCCTTTCAAGAGAAAGATACAATGATGCTATGGCTATTGTCACCAAATTTGGCAAACCCGATTTATTTCTGACATTTACATGTAATCCACAATGGCCAGAAATTACACAAAATCTACTTCTTGGACAAAGTGCTTCAGATCGACCAGAATTAGTAGCCAGAGTTTTTAAGATTAAATTAAATGAATTAATACGTGACTTCACTATAAATCAGTTATTTGGCAAATGTCTTGCTTATGTATATACCAATGAATTTCAAAAAAGAGGCCTTCCACATGCACATCTTCTAATAATACTTCAAGAAAAAGATAAATTAGATATTTCGGACAAAGTGGATGCAGTCATTGTTGCTGAACTACCAGATCCAGAACTATATGGTAGACTATATGAGATTGTTACTCATCGCATGATTCATGGACCCTGTGGTGACCTTAATCCACAATCACCATGTATGGAAAATAATAAATGTTCCAAAGAATTTCCAAAAGATTATAGAGACAAAACCTATGCCAATTGTGATGGATATCCACTTTATAAAAGAAGAGAAGGAGATAGTGCCATTATTTGTGGAAAAAAAAGTGGACAATAGATATGTAGTACCCTACAATCCACATTTACTCATGAAGTACAATGCCCACATCAACGTAGAAGCCTGCACTTCCATCAAATCCATTAAATATGTCTACAAATATATTTACAAAGGCTACGATGCAGCTACTGTAGTCGTCAAAAGTGCAGACAACCCTGAATGTAGTGAGTTAGTACATGATGAACTTGCATCTCATGTAGATGCTCGCTATGTCAGTGCGCCAGAAGCTATGTGGCGGCTTTTAAAATTTGAAATGCATGATAGATCACATGCAGTATATAGGTTAGCAGTACATTTGCCACAACGACATTTAGACTATTTCCATGCTGGAAATGAAATTAATGCATTGGCCCAAAGTGAAGATCGTCACACTACACTAACTGCATGGTTTGAATTAAATTCCACTGATTCTGAAGCAACACAATACTTATATATTGAAATTCAATATCACTATGTTTTTGTGAATGGATTATGGAGAACAAGAAAAAGCAGAGGCAATAAAATAATTCCAAGAATTTACACAGTCAGTCCAAGAGATGTTGAACGTTTTTGCTTACGGATATTACTTTTGAACACTTAAGAACTGTTATTGACATTGTATATGAATCCTTCCATTTAGCTGCAAGACATAGAAACTTACTAGCGGATGATACAGAATGGGAAAGATGTTTAGAAGAAGCAGCACAATGTCAAATGCCACGACAGATGAGAGAACAATTTGCTTTTATTTGTATCTTCTCAAATGCTCCAAATGCATTAGCTTTGTGGGAGACTTTTAAAAGTAATATGGCTGAAGACTTTATGCGACGATACAATGAACCCATTGCACACTTAAAAGCGTTAATGGAAATCCAAGAAGTATTTTTAACTCATGGATTAAGTTGTTCAAGTTTTAATTTGCCTGATCCAGGTCTTATAGATGAAATAAACTTTGAAGACTATGACATTCAACTACAAGCAGAAAGAACACAAGAAAGACTTGCAACTTTAAATACATTACAATGGCAAGCATTTAATGCCATTAAAAATGCAATAGATGATGACATGGTGACAGAGCGTTATTTCTATCTTGATGGACCTGGCGGATCAGGAAAAACCTATCTGTATAATTTATTAATGAGTTCAGTACGAGCACAAGGTCAAATAGCAATGGCGTTTGCCACTACTGGAATTGCTGCACTTTTGTTAGAAGGTGGAAGAACTGTTCATAGTGGGTTTAAACTGCCAGTGCCTATTTTAGAAACTTCTGTGTCAGATATTCGCATGACATCATTACAAGCAAAGAAATTGAACAAATGTAAATTAATTATAATAGATGAGGCCACAATGATGTCATGCTATGCCCTCCAATGTATTGACCGTTTGCTTCGTGAAGTCATGGATAATACTTTTCCATTTGGTGGAAAGGTAATGTTGTTAGGTGGCGATTTTAGACAAACATTACCTGTCGTTGTACATGGAAATCGAACTGACATTATTGAAACATGTATAAAGTCAAGTACACTATGGAAACATTTTACCCATCTTCAACTGAAACAAAATATGAGATCAGAAGGCCAAACTGATTTCAATGATTGTCTTATTAAAATTGGAGAAGGCAGAACAGAAAAAATACCACATTTACCTGACGACACTGTAGAGATCCCACCTCATATGATTTGTCAACAAGATATTATATCCGATATATTTGAAGGGAGCATAAATAACCAGGAATATTCCGAGCTTGCCAACAAAGTCATACTAACGTGTAAAAATAAGGATGCATTAATCCTCAATAATGAAATCTTAAAAAAAATTCATGCACCACAAAGAAATTATCACAGTGCAGATTCTGTACTTGCTGATGACAATGAAAGTCAGGCCAACTTTTCGACTGAATTCATAAACTCACTAACTCCTTCTGGAATGCCACCACATATTTTGCAGCTAAAGAAAGGTGCAATTGTCATGTTACTGCGAAATATGAACCCCAAAAAAGGCCTATGTAATAGGACAAGATTAATTGTTCAACAATTAAAGGACCATTTTATAGATGCTGAAATTTTAACTGGGACCCATAAAGGAGAGAGAGTTTTCATACCAAGAATAGATTTAGCACCAAGTAAAAGTAGTCTCCCTTTTATACTTCAAAGGAGACAATTTCCCATTATTATGGCATTTGCCATGACCATAAATCACAAGGTCAAACTTTCAAATCTGTGGGTATTTTCCTGGAAGAAACAGTATTTGCACATGGTCAATTGTACGTTGCGTTGTCACGGTGCAAAAATCCACAGGCTATTAAAGTTTACATTGAAAACAATGAAAGTCAAGGTGATTTATTAGAAGATGGACGTATTTTTACTAAAAACATTGTCTACTATGAAGTACTATAACTTTTCAGTAAAGAAAGAAAACACAAGGAAAACAAATTAAAAAACATTCAAAAATAATAAACAAGAAACAATTTCATTCATAATTTATGGAAAGACTCTTTATGGATGATTCACCTCACAAAACACCTGCCTTGCAACTATATATGTGATAATTATGTTAAAATGTTAATTAACTATGTTACTGTTTCTAATGTTACAAGTTGGGAAAACAATATTTTAACGGTCTTTACTTCAACATATTACAAAGTTCATGTTAACAGCTCAACCACGTTTTAAGACACAATGTTAATATTGTCTCTTATGTTAAGATTACTACCTGTATTAATGTTTATCGACAGTTCATGTGGTCAGGAAGGAATTTATTTCATTGGGTACATTTTAAAGAGAGTTTTCACTGTTTGCCTTCCTCTGCATTCAATGTATATTGAAGTTAACAATTATTCAGATATAAATTGCATGTTAAAAAAACATTGCATCAAGTTTAAAATATTGATTACTTTAAAGTTAAAATGTTTTTACATTCAAATGTTAATACTTTTAATACAAAATTATGTTAAAAAATGTATTCACTATGTTACTGTTTATAATGTTCAAAGTTATACAAATGTTTTGTCAAGTTCCAAAGTTACACAAATAATAAAGTTAAAGTTTAAAAAAATATACTTTCAAGTTTCTTACTTACATATATTACAAAGTTCAGGTTCAAATTATGTACGTTTCAACAAGGGTTTTTACTGTTTGCTTTCGTCCGAATTTTCATGTATATTGAAGTTAACAATTCTTCACATACAAATTGCATGTTAAAAAAACATTGCCTAAAGTTTGCAATAATGATTAATTTCAAGTTCCACTATTATTACATTCAAATGTTAATACAAAATGCTTTACAAATTATTGTTCACCAAGAGAACATTTTACAAAACTAAACATCTTTTAATATCACAATACAACTGTCACATATATATATTAATAACTAAACAACTTTCCTAACATACACATCTCATTGCCGTCATTTTTTGACGGGCAAGTCGCTAGTAAAAAATAATGTCTGGCCCAAACAACATACCTTAACTTACAATTCTATTGCTGTCATTTTTTGACGGGCAATTCGCTAGTTTTGAAATATTTTTAACAATAAAATTGCTCAGATTTAAGCAATCTGAATGGTCCAAATAGATAAAAAATTCATATTGAGCAGGTGAAAACTTTAAGCCTATTCTGATTGGCTGAAATATGATTGACATCTATTTCAGTCAATCAGAATACTCCAAATCTCTATTTAAGTTGCAGAAAGCATAACAACAGCCATTTGCAGTGGCGGTGCTCCTCCTACGGGGAGCTCTGTTAGTTAAGTTTTTTTTTTTTTTTCAATGGCTTAGAAGAGAGGAGCGTGGTTTTCAATAAAGAATGAAGAGGATTAGAGCCTCTTCTATTAACATAGCTAGCCCGTCTCGTCCAAGGCATAAGATTGAGGACAAGGGTGTCGCTGATCTTTGTGTAATATTTTATTACTTTTGGTAAGTGTAGTTTTTGTTTACCTTGGATGATGTAGTTGTTTTTATTTTTTTATATTTTATTGGGAATTGTATTGTGTTTTTCCTTGTGGACCCACATGGCACTTCATGGGTTAATGTTAGGTTACCATGGTAGTCTATATAGACCCCCATGATAGGCAATAGGCTTAATTTAGGTATCATGGGGGTCATTTAAGGACTCCCATAGTAATTATGGGTTAATCTGGATACCATAGGAGACTGTATAGACCCCCATGGTCTCTTAGGGGTTAATTGGAATACCATGTACGTCCTTTAAGGACTCTTATGGCATGAGGTTAGCAGATTAAATGCTGTGGGGGTCCTTAAATATTTAGATGATGGACCCCCGTGGCAAGGGTTACATGTCGCTGGGGTCCTTCTAGGGCCCCTGCGGCACCAAGTTAATTGTAGGTGCCCTGGGGGTCTGATATATGTTATTCCTCTCTATTTATATATAGTAGTTAATATGAGAATATAACCAAACTTCCAAAAATGAAAGTAGATGCTAAGAGCTAAAACCAATGGAATGACTTGTTTGCTAGACTAGTGCTTTTGTAAATGTTGCTATGGTTTTATACACAAGCTTTTTAACCTACATTGTTGCTCACAGGGGTAACTTTAGAATGATGTTTTCAATGTATCTTTGCCTTTCATTGCTGCTATTGCTGCCTACAAATAGTTGTGAACTGTCTCTTTCATGTTACATTCCAATGTTTTTATTCTTTGAATGCTAAATGAAAAAGGTACACTTAACGCACTCAATATGTTTCAGGGTTGAATGCAGTGATTATCTGAATTTTATGGACAGTTCTCTGCTATTAACAAACTCAACTAGTTGCAGGATTATATGAGACTTTTGATTCCCTCTTCCTCCATAATAAGATACACTGATACATCCTTTGCAGTGTGTAAGCAAATGCATTTTCAGATATAACTTGTCCAAATATTTAAGGTGAGCTCATTCGGAAACTCACCGATATAAAACTGAAATTGCTTATAAAAATATATTAGGAGCTGAATAGCATCAAAATATTATATTAATTGTATGGATGAGCTACTTATAGACTTATGTCTCAATTACATTACCTACATAAAATGCTCACAAAGCTAATTTTGCCTTGCAAGTTCTTTTTACAAATAAGAAATTGCAGCACTATTACACGTTTCTTGCACATAGGAAGGGTGCTCGCTAATGGACTGACTAGTTTGGTCTTGCTACCTGCTTAATGTGTACACATAAGACCCTACAAGTATGAAACAAATGTAGTCTCCCACAGCAATGCCACCCTCTAAACAATGTGAATTCTCCAGAGAGAAATACGATCGCCAGTATCAGGGGTCAGGAAGGAATTCATTTTTTTTTCTTTTGAGACGATTGGATAAGTCTTACTTGTTTTGTTTTTTTTTCAATTTGCCTTCCTCTGGATTAATTAATAATTAAAAATAAAATAAAAAATAAACAATAAAATATGTGATTAATAATTAATTAACAACTAATTAATTAATATTTAATCTGCATATTGCAGATCAGAGGAGATCTTAAAAGGTTGAACTTGATGGACTGAAATACTTTTTTCAACCTTAATTACTATGGGCCTCATTCTATTAGCGGCCGCAGCCGTTGCGGGGCCGCAAGGACCGGCCGCAAGCTATTCTGCTATTCTATTCCCTTACGGCCGGAGGCTCCGGCAGGCTTGCGGCCGGTGCCTTGCTATCTCTTGCGGCCGCTCGCGCCAGAGGAAAGCCTTTGATCTAAAACGGCCGCAAGAGTTTCGGCCGTAAGAAATTCCTATTTGCAATTCAATTGCTCCGGGAAACCTCTCTGCAAGGCTAAAAACGAGCCGCTGCTTACTTGCAGGAAAGAGGTCCCGCTAGCACCAATTAAGCACATAAAATAGCTCAAATAAAGCCATCCTGCACTTTGAGAAGACTATAAAGGGATTTTAGGTGTTAGAAAAAATAGCACATAATTATCCGATACTCAAATCCGTAAAATATTTTATTTTTAATATCCGTAAAATATCCATGTAAAAAGTCCAGAGTGCTTGGAGCACCTCAGACCCGCCCACGCCGCAGCCGGAAAATAAACAGTTAATTTGAACTTGGGTTTGGGCTGATGTGCAAGCTTGAGAGTGGGTTCCTTTTAATCCTCATGTCCCCCAATATGATCCCTAGCATTTACAGAGCTGTACAGTGCAGGCTTGAATTTATTTTTGAGTTTTTATATTTCACAGCTTACGGCCGGTTCCAAGATATGCGGCCGTCCGTAAAAGGAGATCCTTGCGGGGCCGTATAATAGAATCGCGAGTTAACTGAACCCCTGCAAGGAATCGCAGCCTTACGGCCGATTTACGGCCGCTAATAGAATGAGGCCCTATGTAACTATGTAACTAAACTCTAGCACTGACTTTATCCAAGCCCACCCCATCCCATTCCATGGCAGAGAAGGGGAAAATCTAATAACAAAAGTGTATGCATGGGGTTTAAGATCTCCTCCACCTATTCAGGATCATCCATATAACCTCCCTTACACTCGCCTCCTGGTGCTATGAGGTGGGGGCCATAACCCCTAGTTTTAACCATGACATAGGCCCACCCTAGCCCTTAAGAGCCTGCCTTTTTATATGGATTTTCTAGACCTACACATAAAATGTGCCTTGTAATCAAGATAAATTCTATGTAGCTTTGAATATATAACAGAGTTGACACAAAAATATTTTTTTCTAACCTTGATATTTCAATATTTTATTTTGATGTGTTTTGCAGAAAGGTGCATATTATAGGCCATCAAATATTGTATTATTTTAAAGAGGAGCTCTAAGCAGTTACCCTAAGTGTACAGCATTGTAAGATTTGTAAATCCCATTGCTGGATATACAGTATATCATAAAAAATAAATAGTTATCTCCTATCAATCTTTGCATTCAACTATTACAGTAGATTCACATTTGTATAGCTTAAGGGTGGGACAGATACCTTATCAGCACACATTTTGCAAATAGGTAACTAACAAGTATCAGCATTCTGCCTTCTACCTGGGTTGCCACAAAACATGCCTTTTAAATCGCACCAATTTACATGTGTATAATTTTATTACTTGCCTAAATGCCTCCTGTAATGTCTGTGCCATGCTACCTTACAGCAGCTGCCCAATAGATAAAGACAAACCTTTCATACAGACAAAAGCTAGAGCAAGATTTTTTTATCAGCACCCAACTCGAAACAGACTCAACACAAGCTATTTTTACATGTGTTTGCACGTTGTCAAACTAGTTGCCTCTGTAACATCTCCTGTTCTGATCTCAAACATAATCTAAATATAGAGCTTCTGCAGATTCACCTTTCTCTTGATTCTTTTGACAAAACTCTTTACATTTGCGAAAAATTATATTGAAGATCTACAGAAAAAAAGAAAACTTCTTGCAAATAGTCTAGATGTTTATTTTTAAAAGCAGCAGTTGTATTTTGACTGATTTTTGAACTTTTAGACACACATCAAGGTTTTTCTCTGCTCTTCCAACTAACTCTTTCATGTTGTTCATGTTGAGCCACTGCTCCTCTCAGCTCCATCAAGCTATCATCTATCCATCATCTATCCATCTCATCCTCTGCCATCCCCTTCTTTGTGTATTTTCAATCTTTCTCCGCATTAGAGTCTTCTCTAGAGAATCCTGTCTTCTCATGATATAGCGAAATACTTGATCTTTACTCTCATCATCAGTCTATAGATACAAAAAAAAATGTAATAATAAGGAAATGGCTTGTTATATTTGAATTTAAAAACAAACACACAAGCATCCTGCACACAACACAGAAAGCTGTGTATTGATTAAACAGTGTACCAAACTGAAACAAACTGTTTGTTGTATAAATGGAGCAGATAGAGGGGGGATTTACTTTGCATCTCAAGATGCTGAGATGAGGTGTGAATGGCTGTGATCTCAATTTTGCCAATAGGAAATTGTTCATAGTAAATTCAGGGATGAACATTTCAGCCACTTGGGATTCTTAGTAAATTCCACCAGTTTTATGTAACACTGAGCAACAAGATGTCATGTAC
This sequence comes from Discoglossus pictus, assembly GCA_027410445.1. Classification (NCBI taxonomy): domain Eukaryota; kingdom Metazoa; phylum Chordata; class Amphibia; order Anura; family Alytidae; genus Discoglossus; species Discoglossus pictus. Next base: position 244,880,478 of record CM050166.1, on the reverse strand, counting down.
TGATAATACACTGGATATCTGTTATTATATAAAAAGGAGAGTGTTGTCTGCATGGCCATTGGATCCCCCATTCTACTTCACACTCATTACTTAGTAGGCAGCAGGAGCAAGTACTGTAACTATGAGTGTGAATAACAAGGGAGGCAGCCTTAGGCTCCCTGGGGCTCGTGGGGAGTACCCCTTGAACTGTTCGAGCCTTGTTGCTATTTGGTGGGGGGTAGTCAGGTGGGCTGGCTATGGCCGGAGCAGTGGTGCTGTGCAATTACATAATTCCGCAGGGAGCTATCTTGGTGATCGGAAGCGTATCACAGAGCTGAAGTGTGTCTCGGATTGGAGGCTTCCTTGTGATACAGAATCTGGGCCACTGGGGTCTTTCAGTGTATCATCTGCCCGGAAAGTGTGGTGTGTGTGTTGGTTGAGGGTGATATGTGTGGGGGTCAGTAGCGTGTCTGGCGTGTTGTGCTGTATCGTGTGTCATCTTCTGTGTTCTGATTGTCTCCCTCTTCTCCCCCACCCACCAATTTTGGTGCTCTAGGATCTGGAGTTTTGTCTCATATATTATTCCCGCCCCATTCTTTTATCTCTTACATTAGTATTTCTGTATCACTAATATGGATGCATCTGGGGCAACTGATTTAGAGCCCTCATGGACATGCTTTGAGTAAAGTGGTTGGAGGACCGCCTGTGTATCCCACAGCACACAAGTGGAGTAGACCCCACCTTGGGAGCCACCTGGGTGCAGTCATATGTGGCTACTAGCCTGGGGGACCCTCCGAAATCCTGCTCATCATTCAATCTATAGTCCTCTCTCTAACAAGGGACAAAAAACAGACCACCCACGCCGCCACAGCAACTCTATAGGCTCACAGTACATGACTGGGTGGTGAAATAGGAAAGAAGTTACAGCGGGTAGTAGATGACATTGCTACCACTGCAGACCTGGACCTTAGAGGTTTGGGTTTATTGGATGCACACACCGGGGAATCGGTGGTAGTGGAGAGTGATCCTTCTCTGGAAGAAACGGTACGCTTGACTCCAGCATGCAGGCAGGGACAGGCTAGTAATAGTTCTTCTTGCCTTTCCAGGAGGACAAGGGATAGATCGAGATGCCGGAGCTGCAGAAATTGTTGCTGTAGCTGTGCATGTTCTGGCTCTGACAGAGAAGCGAGCACTAGGCAAGAGAGGGGTGAACAACCTCGTCTGCAACAAGGAAAAAGAAGGCAAGGCAGGACGACTACAACCACTGGACGGTCAGCTGTCTGTGTGCACTCTCTTACTCTGTACCTCTGTCTCTCTATGTCAATCTCTGTGTGTTCTCTCTTTCTGTGAGCTCTCTCTCTCACTGTGCACTCTCTCTGTCTGTGCTCTCTCTCTCTCTCTCTGCAATCTCCCTCTCTCGCTGTTTGTGTGGGCGCTGTCTGTGTGCACTCTCTCTCTTTGTACACCTCCCTCTCTGTGCGCTCTCTGTCTATCTGTGATATCTCTGTCTCTGCACTCTGTCTGTGCACTCTCTCTCTGTGCACTCTCTCGCTCTCTCTGTGCGCTGTATGTGTGTACTCTCTCTGTCAATCTCTGTGCGCTCTCTGTGTGTACGCTCTCTCTGTTCACTCTGTGTGTGTGTGTCTCTCTCTCTCTCTCTCTATCTGCACTCTCTCTCTGTGCGCTCTCTCTCACTCTCTTTGTGCACTGTTTTGTTTGGTCTCTCTGTCTGTGTGCACTCTCTCTCTCTGTACCCCTCCCTCTCTGTGTGTTGATCTCTGTGTAATCTCTGTCTGTGTGCTCTCTCTGTGGTTCTCGCTCTCTCTTTGTGTGCTCTGTCTCTCTGTGTGCTCTCTGCCTCTGCTCTCTGTTTGTGCACTCTCTCTCTCTCTTTGTGCACTGTCTGTGCGCTCTCTCTGTCTGTGTGCTCTCTCTATCTTTCGCTCTCTCTTGCTCTTTGTGTGCACTGTCTGTGTGTGATCTCTCTGTCTGTGCACTCTCTCTCCCTGTACCCCTCCCTCTCTGTGTGTTGATCTCTGTGTAATCTCTGTCTATGTGCTCTCTCTGTGTCTCTCTCTCTCTCTCTCTCTCTTTGTGTGCTCTGTCTCTCTGCTCTCTGCCTCTGCTCTCTGTCTGTGCACTCTCTGTGCGCTGTCTGTGCGCTCTCTCTGTCTGTGCACTCTCTCTATCTGCGCTCTCTCTTGCTCTCTGTGTGCGCTGTCTGTGTGTGATCTCTCTGTCTGTGCACTCTCTCTCTGACCACTCTCTGTCTGTGCACTCTCTCTCTCTTTGTGTGTTGTCTGTGTGCTCTCTCTCTCTCTGTACCCCTCCCTCTCTGTGTCAATCTCTGTGTGTTCCTTACGTTTGAGCTTTCTCTATCTGTCCTCTGTGTGCACTGCTGCCTGTGTGTGATCTCTGTCTGTGTGCACTCTCTGTCTATGTACCCATCCCTCTCTTTGTCAATCTCGGTGAGCTCTCTGTCTGTGTGCTCTCTCTGCTTTCTATCTGTGTACTCTCTCTGTGTGCGCTCTGTCTGTGCACTCTCTCTCTGTGCACTCTCTCTCTGTGCGCTGTCTTTGTGCACCCTCTCTGTTTGTGTGCGCTATTGCTCTGTAATTCTCTCTTTCTCTGTACCTCTCTCTCTGTACCTGTCTATCTCCCTCCCTCTCTCTCTCACTTTGCTATCTTTCTCTGAAATGCAAATGGCCACCAGCTTCTGCTAATATCAGGTACCGCCATTATTGATGTCATAGCCACGCCCCCTTGATGACATCAGCATTAGCAAAAAAAATTGCTGCTCAACTATATATGTCAGATATAGAAAGGGATTTGGGAGTGCTTGTGGAGAACCACCTAGGTAACAGTGCTCAATGCCAATCAGCATCTGCAAAAGATAGTAAAATATTAGCATATATTAAGAATGATATAGAACCAGGAAAGCAGATATAATTATACCACTATACAAATCCCTAGTTCGCCCTTATTTGGAATATGGAGTACAATTTTAGGCACCACTTCATAAAAAGCATATTTTAGAGCTGGAAAAAGCTCAGAGAAGGGCAACAAAACTAATAAGGAGAAAGAAAAGACTAAGCTAAGAAGAAAGACTAACCGAATTACACTTATTTTCTCTAGAAAAAGGCCCCTAAGAGGTTAATTGATTACCTTATATAAATACATCCAGGGTCAATATAGGGATTTGTCAAGTGTACTTTTCAACTGTCAAGAGGACATTCATTAAAGTTAGAAGAAAAAAGAATCCACCTTAAAGAAAGAAAAGGGTACTGCACAGTAAGGGTGGTAAACTTTGTAATTACCTCTACCAAAGGAGGTGGTGACAGTAGAGTCAACAGATAACTTTAAAAAAGTCAGGAAGGAATTTTACTTCTTTCCCTTATGAGAAAATTGGCAAAGTTAGAATGTGCTTGTTTTCCTCTGGATCACTAACCAATTAACAATTAACAATTAACAATTATTAATAGGTAATACATAATCCACATATTATAATGATCAGAAGAGATATAAAAAGGTTGAACTTGATGGACTAAAAGTATTTATTCAACCTCAATTACTATGTAACTATGTAACTTTGAAGATATAGCACTGAATGGATGTTGCTGGGTCTTGTAAACAACAAGCCACAATATATGCAGGCAAAGCAGCTCCACCCCATGATGATGTAATAGGTGGTGTGGGCAAGAACAGTAAGGATCAATTGAAAGTTATAGTATAAAATAGGTGTATTGTTTTTAACAATGCCCCAGGTCTTTTAATAACATTAAAAAGCAACACACCTTTCAGTGGAACTCTGTAACCTGCCTTCATTTTACTTTCATGCATACAACTTGCTCTGTATTAGCCATGGAAGGGTTAATAAGAACTCTCTTTGCGTAGGGAAACTAGAAACAGTAACTGACACATATAGAATGTGACCTTCTGCCAGAGAGGGTAGCTTGAAACTATGTTACCCCCCTATGTTCCGAGAACTTCCTGTTATCTGACTCACCAGGCTAACTACATACTGTATGTACTCAAACTGCAACATCCTCATGATATGCCTTGTTCTCAGGTATATAAGTTTTGTTTCCTTGCCAATAAATCGAGCTTGTCTGGAAATCCCCTCTTATGTGTGTGTTTCTTTACTTGCTCCCGGGATCTCTGTAAGGGTGAATGTGCCAAGCCGTCAACCGAGTATAAGGGAAAGCCCCAACTGCTGGTATCAGAAGTGGGATACAACCGGAGGACAACGAGTGGTGAGTAGAGAAAACTGTGTCTATTTAAGTACACCTTCCTTTGCCCCCTTTCCCCCCTTCCTCGGTAAGCTGTATCCAAGTAAATAAGTTGGGCACAGTTTTAGATAGACTGAGAATAATTCTCTCTAAGGAGGGAGGGTTCAGCCTTTGGTAGGCCATATTAATTATTCCTAAGTTGGGAATAGACAGAATAAAAGGAATCTATACTTGACGGCATGATTAACATTTGTCCCAAAACATCCTTTTTGCTTGCTTATGAATTTTGCTGTATTGCTGTGCTGTTTAAGATAAGAAATTTGTTATACTGTTTAAGTTAAGAAGTTAGGTTTCTGGAAGCTGTAAGATGCCCTGTCCCACTGGCTAGGGGAAACCCGTTGACCCAGAGAAGGCAATAGCAAGTGACAGCTGACAGAAACAGGTTAGGTATATTGTACCACGGTTGTTTTAAGCATCTAGCTCGAGAACACCTGTCAGAATTGACGGAGCTCTCCAGCTCATGACAGCGCTCTTGTTCTCTGATTAACAATCATGGTAACAAAATATGGTCATGTCGTCTATTGAGACAACTGCCTAAACTCTTGAAGAATAGAAAGGTAGTTGGAAATGGTTACTTCCCATTCTAAACAACATCCACCTCCCAACCTGGGAGAATCATGCAAATAATATATATATAGGACATCACCATAAGAGGATTTTATGTTGATCCCTTTGTGGATAATTTAGCAGGGTGGACTGAGGGAATGAAAAGCTTTAGCCTCTTCTCGAGGGAGGGAACAAATTATGAATTTCACATGAACATGATTAAGGGACTGTGCCTTGGGGATAATGAAGCTTTTTCATGGTATACAGGAGACCCTTGGTGGGACATGACATATATGAGTGAGGGTGAAAAGAATTGGTTAGAAGTTGCACCACATTGGCATCCGATCCCTCTGGATTGGTAAAATTAAATTTCTAAGAAGAAAGGTCCTAACAAAACATCTCACCCCCACCGAACAACACCTCCTACATACACACCTCCTACACCTTTGTATCCTAACCTCGACACGGACATGGAAACTATTTTAGGTAGCTACATGAGCAGACACCAACCACAGCACCCACCCCCAGGTCCTGCGTGAGAGAGCAAGCAGCAGCTGCTGTTATCCCCCCTCCTCTTTCCCCAGCAGTGAACACTACATCACAAGGGAAGCCAGAGAAAAATAATAAATGAGGAAAGGGTAATAAGAGAAATAACAATAAAAATAAAAAGGAGAATCCAAACATAAAACCTGAAGGAACTTATCCCTTTTTAACTGTTGGAGACCAACTAGTTATGAAGGCTTTAACCCCGGGTGAATTAAAGGATATTATAAAGGGATTCGCAAACCCTAGAACTAATGATGTATCTGAAGCAAATGTGCCAGGGACAGTGTATGACTCAGACTGACATTTGACTCAGGTTGGGATTGGACTGATGTCCCTACAATTAGTACCCCAGATATAGGAACTACCACCACCACCTATGGGCTATCTAGTCTACAAGGATTAAATGCCATGTGGACCAAAGTACAGAAGGAAATGGAAAGGTTATGGAAGGATAAAGAGTCTATGTTGACTGCTCTGTCCTGCAAACAGAATCAGAAAAAAAACATTGACAGAATTTACTAAAAGGTTTTACAAGAGTTGGAAAGATGAGGCGGGTCTGTCTTCTGGGGGGGCCATGGATCCTTTAAAGGTGCAGACTTGCAAAGGTAATATTCTCCCTCAGTATTCATTAATCATCAAACAAATGGTCTCTGAGTGGCCATCATTGACAGCTTCTGAATTTCTGAAGAATATTCATGAGAAAGAAGCAGCAGGTTGTGTCGATATTAAGAAAAGCCCAGATAAGTTGTTTTAGCAGAACCAGGGTTTGCAACATTGGGACCCATATCAACCGAGACCTAGAGATAATACCGGAGCACATAGGTTTGGTGGGAGGGGAAGAGGTCAAGGTAGGGGTAAAGGATGTGGAGGGAATTATGGCTCAGGTTGTACTCACTGTTTTAATTGTGGACAGCAGGGACACTGGAAAAATGAATGCTCCTGCCCTCCCCGACATCAACAGTCCTCAGCCCCCTACCAACATCAGCTCCCCTATCAACAGTCACAGTCCTCACATCAGCCTCACAACAACCAGCGGGAGTACTCTAATCTTCTCGACCCGCCTGCAGCTACTCACCACATACAATGGAAATAGGGAGGCAGGGAAGGTAGCCTTCCATCTTCCCTGTGGTCTCATCACATTTGCGAGAACAACCCTTTTTAGTCCTAGAGGTAGAAGGCCAACCTCTACCTTTTATAGTTGATACCAGAGCCAATTGCTCCATGATCTGTTCGGAAATGTATGAGAGTCCCACACAGAAGTTGACACCTTCTATGGGAATTAATGGGGTGCTCACCCATACCCATATCACAGCTCCCCTCCTTGTTACCGTACCAAAAACTGACCACAGCTTTTTGCACCCTTTCAGATTTATCCCATCATGCCCAGTTAATCTTCTTGGAAGGGATTTGTTAGGTTTATTAGGTATAACAGTAGAATTTGATAGTAAAGGAGGCCTGAGTGTCCCACTTAACCCTCTGGACACTCCTCTTAAATCCTTCCTCAACATCGATTTGGACGAGATCCCCTCTTCAGTGTGGGCTTCCTCTAAGTTGGATGTCGGAAAAATTAACTGTACCCTTTACAAAGCCCGACTAAAACCACACACTTCTCCTGTATATATTAAACAATATACCTTATCACAGGAAAAGAAGGAGGGTATCCCCTCCATGATTGAATCATTTTTGCAACAAGGAATATTACGCCCTGTTGTATCACCTTTTAATACCCCAAATAATCCTGTGCCTAAATGGAACAATTACTTTAGATTTGTCCAGGATTTAAGGGCAATTAATGATCTAGTTATCCCAATTGCCCCAATTGTCCCCAATGTCACAGCCCTCACACTTTGTCACATGGCACACGCTCTGTTAGCCCAAAATATATATGTATATATAAGTATAAAGGCTATTCAGAGAATACCTAAAATGCTCTCCTTCGTGGGTATGATCAATTACTGCAGGCAATGGATCCCTCAATGCCCACACTCAATTTTGTGGGACAGACCAGAGCATATTCAGTGGACCCCAGACATGGACAAAGCTTACGTGACCTTAAAGGTTAGCATTATGCAGGCCCCCACTTTAGGTCTACCTGATTATTTTAAACCATTCCACCTGTATGGGTGGTACAATTGTAAAACCATGGTAGCGGTCTTTGCCCAAGATCACAGAGGTAGTATGCGTCCCGTAGCATTATTTTCCAAAGTAGTCCCTACTCCGGTCCAGGGGATGCCGACGTGTCTCTGAGCATTGGCTGCTCTATGGCAGTAGAGACAGCTAATACTATCACTTTGGGACATTCTAAAATTCTACACACTAGCCACCAAGTGTTACAATTAGTTAAGAAGCTAACTACACAACACATGACCGCACAGCACCTCAGTGGCTATGAATGTATTTTTCTAAACCATACCAACTTGCACATTTAATACAGTGCCCCCAAATCTGGCCATGTAGCAATTTAAAATGCCATACTCACAAATCATCCTAGTTCAGAGGAAGAGTCCCTCCCTGACCATGACTGTCTCACCACTATACATGACTCTACTATCCCCCGAGCTGACCTCCTTAACAGACCTATAGATCATGCAGTGAACATGTTTGTTGATAGCTCATGTTCTAGACCTGCAGATGCGGTCTATAAGACAGGCTTTGCTGTAGTTCAACTCCCAGATGTTGTCCTTCAGGCAGGTCTTATCTTTTTTTCTTCTGCCCAAGCTGCTGAACTTATCACCCTTACTACAGCAGGTTACCTTTTTACAGGGAAATCTGTTAATACCTATGCTGACTCCTGCTATGCCTTTGGTGTGGTTCATGACTTTGGAAAAAATTGGCAACAACAAGGCTTCGTTGCTGCAGATGGCAAATTAATTTCTCATACGACCTTTATTAACTCCTTACTGGAAGCTATTCATTTACCAAAAGACATTTCCATCATGATTTTATATCTAGGGGTAATGCCCTTGCTGATCAAACAGCCAAAGACGCTGGCCTTTTGCCCCTTTCACCTACCCTTACTTACCCGGGCCTTCAGCCCCCATCTTATCCCTCTGATCTTTTTTTTCATGAACGACAAGGTTTTGCCACACCTGAGGATTTTTCATACTGGCGCTCACAGGGTTTATAAAAGGACATAAATGGCCTTTTCTCAAAAGAGGGGAAGATAGGCATACCTGAAAGTAGTGCCACAATATTCATAGGACAGGCACATGGGGTAGGACATAAAGGAATTAAGGAAACCATGAAGCAGCTTCAACTATCAATTTAAAATTACACTTTCAGACATACATTCAAAGATGTATACAATGTCTACAGAATAACTCTACAGTACCCAACAAAGCTTTACATGATCATTTGCCACCACCCACAGCTCCATTCACCCATTTAAAATTGATTTTACTCATATCCCAAAGGATCAAAGCAATTGTATCTTTTGGTGATAGTGGACCAGTTTTCCTGTTGGCCTGAGGCCTTTATAACACAAAGAGAGGATGCTAAGACAGTAAATAAGATATTAACTACTGAAATAATACCGAGATATGGATGCCCATTGCAAATTAGTTCTGATAAGGGACCAACCTTTATTAGTGCGGTAATTAAGGAACTGGTACAAGGGCTACAGATAACCTGGAAATTTCATATACCTTACCATCCTCAGAGTTCAGAAATAGTGGAAAGAATGAACTGCACTATTAAAAAGAAACTTGCAAAGGCTACTGCAGGTACATGGGTGAACTGGCAGAAATATTTACCTGCCATACTAGCAGAAAGTAGGATGACTCCTAATAAGTCTACTAAATTGTCCCCTTTTGAGATTCTTATGGGAAGACTATTTCCAACACCTTGGGTAAAAGGCCAACTTATAATTATGCCAAGAGATCTTGACTACATAAGAGAACAATATGTGCGACATTTGATTGATAAATTGAATGGCATCTATGGTGATGTGTCCTCTCTCTTACCTTTACCCTCACAGGAATCAACACACCCTTTCCAGCCAGGTGATCTCGTCTGTGTCCGACAGCTGAACAAAGCAAAGAAGGGAGGCTTCCCAATCAGACCACCGACCACTGTGGTAGCAGTAACCAGAACAGCCATACTCACCGACTCACAGGACATCTGGATACAAGCATCCCGCCTGAAGTTGTGTCCAAAGAGGGGTGAAGCAGGTGATAAAGTCCCCATAAAAGCAATTGAAGACAGAGATAATAAAGATGTGAACTCTACTCCTGCATCCACAAAATGCATGGAAGAACGTTCTCCTGTTGATGAGCATTGTGCTCTTGATCTATTTACCCTTATGGACAGTTCTTAATTGTTATTACAATCCAGAAGAATTAAGACCATTTGCAGTGAACACAATGACATTCACACCAACACCAGTTCACTTCACAGAAATAAAAGGTCCATAAACAATGACAGTATTATAATAAAACACCCATGGGAACACAATACGTTTATCACAGTACTACAAGGATATGCCCACTCTTTAAATCTCTCTAATTGTTGGATTTGTGCACACATTTCTACACATGGAGAAATAAGAACACCCTTATTTGGTCTTCCAGCAGAAAACTTCACACAAAGCCATATGTACATTAATGGCAGCACAAAATCCTGTAAATGGAACTTCTTTACTTATACTGACTCTGGGTCATATGTCTTATGAAACCAAAATCAAAGAGTTAAAAAATTATTCATCACAGAGATACAGTAAAAGCATGTTAACCCATACTACCAAAGGGTACAATTGTTTTAGAGCTCAGGAAGAAGGTAATCTTGTCGGATGGTCTGATTGCACCAATGCTACTATAATTTTTAATAGGACCCTCTATAATTCTTCTCTTGCTGATTTACATAAAAAATGTACACCATGGGAATGCACGGGTCCAGGTTGTGGTTATCTAAATTCCTATCTGACCAATCCTTTAAATCCTTTATCGATGGCTGCCCCCTAACTGGGTTGGCAGCTGCTACTTAGGACAAGTTGTCCTACTAGAAACATGAGAGTTTTTTTTTAAAATCAGTTCTGTAAATCAGTGCAATGTTTTCTGTCCTGTTTCAGCAATCAGTGATACAGGTGAGAGTGGGTGTAGCTTGATCTGTGTAAATTATATCTGTGTGCATTTGTGTGAGGTTCTGTTTTAATTAGTTCTGTAAATCAGTGCAGTGTTTTCTATCCTGTTGCAGTAATCAGTGATACAGGTGAGAGTAGGTGTGGCTTGATCTGTGTAAGTTATATCTGTGTGCATTTGTGTGAGGTTCTGTTTGAATCAGTTCTGTAAATCAGTGCAGTGTTTTCTGTCCTGTTGCAGTAATCAGTGATACAGGTAAGAGTGGATGTGGCTTGATGTGTGTAAGTTATATCTGTGTGCATTTGTGTGAGGTTCAGTTAGAATCAGTTCTATAAATCAGTGCAGTGTTTTCTGTCCTGTTGCAGTACTCAGGGTCCAGGTGAGAGTGGGTGTGGCTTGGCCTGTGTAAGTTATATCTGTGTGCATTTGTGTGAGGTTCTGTTTGAATCAATTCTGTAAATCGGTGCAGTGTTTTCTCCCTGTGGGCTGTAAACCGGGTCAAGGTGAGAGCGTTTGTGGCTTGGCCTGTGTAAAGGTTTATCTATGTGCATTTTGTCGTGTTCTGCTGAACCATTGTACAGCCGAGTAGGCGGGGTCTATTTTAACAAGGGAAGAGCGAGCTTGGGTGCTTGCAATCATTTCTAGTGTATGTGTAGTTAGTGTGTAGGAGCTTGAATAAAAGGAGGAAATCCAAAGGAAAGGGGTATTATAAGAAAAAACAGAAAACAAACGTATATATTTTTTTTCTATTTTGTTTGGGTTAAGGTGTAGAAAAGCAATCTTTATACAAGTACATTGATTTGTTTTCTCACTATATTTTTTAACTGATAATCATGAGTCAGTCCAGTGGCAACCTCACTTAGTGTACATCCTGCTAAATGTATGCACTACTGGAACAGATGATCCAGGGTCCATACCTCTGTGACAGGTGTGAGCATGTTTCCTCTCTGGAAGCTCAAATTGAAGATCTGGAGAGGAGAATTGCAGCACTTAGTGATACTGCTCTACTGGAAAGGGAGGTGGTGCTCACGGAGCACAGTTTAGCTGGGCCTAGTATGGAGGGAGGAGCTGGGGATAGTGAGGATGGCCAGGGAGGTAGCTGGGTTACAGTTAGAAGGGGAATCAGGGGGAACAGGCAGGCCAGTCCTGAGTTGGCAAACACCAACAGATTTGCAAGATTGAGTGAAACTGTTGGGGATGTCCATTCAGGAATGTCAATGCCAGATAGAGCTGTTCCCTCTAACAGCCGGATGAACAGTTCTACTGGAGGAGAGGGAGGGCAGAATAGGCAGAGCAACAGACATGTTTTGGTGGTAGGGGACTCTATCACTAGGAAGGTAGACAGGGTAATTTGTCAACCAGATCCCAGCAATCGAACAGCTTGCTGTCTCCCTGGTGCTCGGGTTAGGCATGTTGTGGATCGGGTGGATAAATTATTGGGAGGGGCTGGTAATGAACCGGCGGTCTTGGTACACATTGGTACCAATGACAAAGTTAGTGGAAGATGGAGTGTCCTAAAGAATGATTTTAGAGAACTAGGGAATAAGCTTAAAGCAAGGACCTCCAAGGTAAGGTAGGAGCTTAGGGATGTTAATGCGTGGCTAAGAAAGTGGTGCAGTGCAGAGGGTTTTGGGTTTTTAGAGTACTGGGCTGACTTCTCCCTTGGGTACAATCTCTATAGCAGGGATGTATTGCACCTTAATGATGAGGCAGCTTTTGTGCTAGGGGATTGGATGGTAAAACGGCTGGGGGAGTTTTTAAACTTGTAGGTGGGGGGAGGGACTATATGGAAGTATTGGGGTAAATAGGGTAGAGAGGGAAAGGGATGAATTAGTTACCCATGGGGGAGGAGAAGGGGGAGGGTTACAATAGACAGTAGGGAGGTATTAATAGGGGCCTCAAATACAGTGGCAAGCACTTCACAATGGCAGAGCCATAGCAATATAAAGTGTATGCTTGCTAACGCAAGAAGTTTGCCTGGGAAAATGGACGAGCTAGAAATATTAGAGGTAAAAGAAAAATGGGGCTTAATAGGCATTACTGAAACATGGTGGGATGAATCTCATGACTGGACTGGTAATCTGGATGGTTATAACCTATTTATGAAAGATAGGGGAAATGGTAAAAAAGGAGGAGAGATCTGTCTGTATGTTAAGCCTGAATGTAAGCCTATAGTCAGAGAAGATATGTATGCTGGCACTAAAGGCATCATTGAATATTTTTTTGGCGTGAGCTAAATAGTGGAAGAGCTAATTGGTGGGAGTATGCTATAAACCCCCAAATATAGCTGAAAGTGAGGAAATACAATTATTGTTACAGATTGGAAATGCAGCTAAGCATGGGCAAGTTCTAATAATGGAAGACTTTAATTACCCTGAAATAAACTGGATAAATGAGACCAGCAGCTCAGCTAAGGGAAGCAGATTCTTGAGTACACTCAGGGATTATTATCTGGCCCAGGTAATACAAGAACCTACTAGAAATGGGGTCATCTTGGATTTAGTCATCACAAGTAATATTGATATAATATCAAATGATAAAATAAGGGAACCCTTGGGAAACAGTGATCACAACACAGTATCATTTGAGATTGAATACAAAAAACAGGGTTGTAAGGGGCCAACAAAAACTCTAAATTTTAAAAGGGCTAACTTTAATGGGCTACAGGCAGCAATACTACATATAGACTGAGACAAAGAACTTACAGGGAAAAAATACTGAAAATAAATGGACAACATTCAAATCCTTACTAAATAAACATACTCATCGGCATGTACCATGTGGAAATAAAATGAATAGGAGTAAATCATATCCCGTGTGGCTTAACAATGACTTAAAGATCATGAAGAGGTAAAAGAAACATGCATTTACATTTTACAAGGAGGAGGGAACAGAGGCAGCTTTATGTGACTATAAGGAAATCAACAAGGCTTGCAAAAGGGCTATTAGACTGGCTAAAATAGAAAATGAGAAGTCAGTTGCAATGGAAAGTAAGACTAACCCTAAAATATTTTTTAAAGATATTAATCGGAAGAAGGCGAGGAAGGAAGCTATAGGAACATTACAATGTGACACAGGCCAACTGATAATTAGTGACCAGGAAAAGGCAGATGAGCTAAATAGGTTCTTTTCGTCGGTATACACAAGGGAGGTACCAGTGGTGGGAACATAATGGGGATACACTACCATCACTTAATAATTGGTTAACGCGGGAAGAAATCCAAAGTGAGGAAATACAATTATTGTTACAGATTGGAAATGCAGCTAAGCATGGGCAAGTTCTAATAATGGGAGACTTTAATTACCCTAAAATAAACTGGATAAATGAGACCAGCAGCTCAGCTAAGGGGAGCAAATTCTTGAGTACACTCGGGGGATTTTTATCTGGCCCAGGTAATACAAGAACCTACTAGAAATGGGGCCATCTTGGATTTAGTCATCACAAGTAATATTGATATAATATCAAATGATAAAATAAGGGAACCCTTGGGAAACAGTGATCACAACACAGTATCATTTGAGATTGAATACAAAAAATAGAGTTGTAAGGGGCCAACAAAAACTCTAAATTTTAAAAGGGCTAACTCTAATGGGCTACGAGCAGCAATACTACATATAGACTGGGACAAAGAAGGCAGCTTTATGTGACTATGAGGAAATCAACAAGGCTTGCAAAAGGGATATTAGACTGGCTAAAATAGAAAATGAGAAGTCAGTTGCAATGGAAAGTAAGACTAACCCTAAAATATTTTTTAAAGATATTAATCGGAAGAAGGCGAGGAAGGAAGCTATAGGAACATTACAATGTGACACAGGCCAACTGATAATTAGTGACCAGGAAAAGGCAGATGAGCTAAATAGGTTCTTTTCGTCGGTATACACAAGGGAGGTACCAGTGGTGGGAACATAATGGGGCTACACTACCATCACTTAATAATTGGTTAACGCGGGAAGAAATCCAAAAGAGATGGAATACATCCTGATGGAATACATCCAAGGGTACTGAGGGAGCTGGGTTCTGTAATAGCCAAACCATTATATCTAATCTTTCAAGACTCAATCACTACAGGGTCTCTACCGGATGACTGGAGAAAAGCAGAGGTGATACCTATATTTAAGAAGGGATCAAGAGCAAATCCGGGGAATTATAGACCAGTGAGCCTCACATCTGTAGTTGGGAAGCTTTTAGAAGGGTTAATAAGGGACATAATACAAGAATATGTCTATTTGAACAAGATCATAGGTAGCAGTCAACATGGATTTATGAAAGATAAGTTGTGTCAGACCAATCTAATTAGATTCTATGAGGAGGTTAGTAGGACCAGGGCAACTCAGTGGATGTAGTCTTTTTAGATTTTTCAAAGGCATTTGATACAGTGCCACATGGAAGACTGTTGGGACTTCCTAATCAGTAGTTGGCGGCATGGAAAACACAGGCCCGAGTCAGAATTCTGGGGAACCGTACTGGATGTAACACACACAAAATCATTCTCAGTACTAATTCTATTTATTGCCACGTCATAGAATAGGTTATATACTTGCAAAAGAAGGCAGATATTAGAGGCGATTTACAGTTGATATTAGTCAGTTGCAAGGACAGATAATCAGGTGTTTTCTGTTTCTTAGAACAACTCGAAATGTTTTGTGCTTTAGTAAGGTCGTAAGAATGTGATATTATGGTTAGGCTATATCTCGTGAATATGTCAGCAAAATATGTTAACCCCTTCATCAGCAGAATATGTGAACCCCTTCATTCCCCTCTTAGATCACAATGTGATATTTATTTGGGATGTAAGCAGTGGTGTATATATATGATAGGAAGCAAACTGAGACACTGGAAGGTGATAGACCATCAAGGGTATCAGTGCATGAGATATACCTGTGACCAGGTGGTATTACATCACAGTATTTAGCTGAAAATTCTTAGGAAGAAAGCCTTGCAGCATGTAATAAAAACACAAAGGAATACAAGGGAAGCAATGACACAGAGACAAGCAATCAGGATCTTCTGACCTAAGGAACTGAGCCAGGAAAACATGTCTTCCCAGACACTCCCTTGAAACAGTTTGAGACGGTCAGCAATGTCCCTTGTTTGCTCTATGTCATTAGTAATAATAGCAGAATTATCATCAATATAAGAACAACATTCTTTACATATTAAAGAAGACACACCACCTTTGGAAGCTAAAACATAATCTAAAGCCATTCTATTTTGCAAAGCTACCATTCTAATTTGCACCTGCTCCTAGTTTAGTTTCTCAATTGCTTCAGCAGAGCTATTCAAGGCCCTCTGTACTAGTAGAGAAAGGATGGATAGTTCTACCTGGAGTTTCCCTACACCTGCATGTGGGAAGGTTATACCTAGGGTGTCTAGGAATATTT
Organism: Discoglossus pictus; assembly: GCA_027410445.1. Lineage (NCBI taxonomy): Eukaryota > Metazoa > Chordata > Amphibia > Anura > Alytidae > Discoglossus > Discoglossus pictus. The sequence goes on along the minus strand of CM050166.1, from coordinate 244,864,661 downwards.
TCCACCTCTTCTGCTCTATATCCCTTGTCCTTGTGGAAGTGTTGGGGTTGTGTATATATATGGGATTACTTGACCTAAATAACAACTGCCCACCCAATTAGGGGGCAGCCATCGATAGGCGTTCCTGCCACAGATAAAGTATACATTCAAGGCTGGAGAAGGTGGCATAAGGTGGAAGAGATTAGACACTGATCCATTAGTGTTGCTACAACCAGTACCATTAATTGATATATTATGTAAAAGTGAAAATAAATAGGGACATCCGGGACCACTACAGCTCCAAGGTGAACAACTCTTGTACAGGTCAGAAAAGGAGGAACCAGAGGAGGTCCTATAAGTGCGGTATTGGAGAAAGTGCACCAACCAACACATTTACCTTTTCCTAGGGCCCTAAAACAGTTATACCCTGGGTTCGTGTGGGTTAACATAAATTATACACTCTTATTATATTTTGATGGGAAATACGTGCGTATGAGGTGTGGCATCCATATAGAGTTAAGTGGTGTGGCTGATTGTACATAAGTAAAGAAATTCCATTTGCGGGGTTGTGTACTGCCATTGTAATATATGTGGCTTTGAGTGAAGTTTTCTGCTGGAAGGCCAAATAGAGGCATACCCATTTCTCCATTTGTAGAGACGTGTGCACATACCCAGCAATTGGAAAGGTTAAAGGAGTGAGCAAAACCTTGTAACATTATGGAATATGTATTACTTTCCTAGGGATGATTTTGTATAATTGTGTTATCACGTGTGGATCTCTTGTGCCTATGAGGTGAACTAGTATTGGTGTGAGTGTTATTGTTTACCACAAACAGACTTTAATGGTCCCAGTTAGTCTGGGTCATAATGGCAATTAAGAAATGTCCATAAGGACAAATAAATCAGGAGCATAATGCACATCAACAGGAGAAAGTTCTTCCATTCATTCTGTGGATGCAGGAGTAGGTTTGACATTTTTATTATCGCTGTCTTCAATCGCTTGCACTGGGACTTTGTCACCTGTTTCACCCCTCTTTGGACACAGCTTCATACGTGATGCGTGGATCCAGATGTCCTGTGAGTCAGTGAGGACGGCAGTCCTGGTTACTGCTACAGCGGTATTCGTGGTCACGAATGGGAAGCCTCCCTTCTTTGCTCTGTTCAGTTGTCAGACACAGACGAGGTCACCTGGCTGGAACGGATGTGTTGGTTCCTGTGAGGGTAAAGGAAAGTGAGAAGACACATCACGATAGATGCTATTCAATTTATAAATCAATTGTTGCACATATTGTTCTCTTATAAGATCAAGATCACCAGACATAATTACAAGTGGGCCTTTTACCCAAGGAGTTGGAAATGGTCTTCCCATAAGAATCTCAAAAGGGGACAATTTAGTAGACTTATTAGGAGTCATCCTAATTTCTGCTAGAATGGCAGGTAAGTATTTCTGCCAGTTCACCCATGTACCTGCAGTGGCCTTTGTAAGTTTCTTCTTAATAGTGCGGTTCATTCTTTCCACTATGCCTGAACTCTGAGGATGGTAAGGGATATGGAGTTTCCAGGTTTTCTGTAGCCATTGTACCAGTTCCTTAAATACCGCACTAATAAAGGCTGGTCCATTACCAGAGTTAATTTGCAATGGGCATCCATATCTCAGTATTACCTCTGTAGATAATATTTTAGCTACCGTCTTAGCATCCTCTCTTTGTGTTACAAAGGCCTCAGGCCACCGTGAGAACTGGTCTTCTATCACCAACAGGTACAATTGCTTTGATCCTGTCTTTAGGATATGAGTAAAATCAATTTTTAAATGGGTGAATGGAGCTGTGGGTGGAGGCAAATGATCATGTAATGCTTTGTTAGGTACTGTAGAGTTATTCTGTAGGCACTGTATACATCTTTGTATGTATGTCTGGCAGTGTGATTTTAAGTTTCTGATGCAAAATGACAGTTGCAACTGTTTGCTAAAGCATTACCTCTAGATATAAAATCATTGCGATTCTTTGTACTTGCTATGTGTTATCAGTTTTTACTAGTTTCGTTTTCAGTGTGTACTACTGGATGCAGGGGGGGGGGGGGGGGTTGGTGCTGCGGCTTCTGTTCTCTCTGTCCCTGCTCTTGAGCGGGGTTGGAAAGGGGGGTGCTTTCTGTACGGCCACATCGTAAGCAGCCAATGCTTGGAGACACGCTGGCATCCCCTGGACAGGAGTAAGGACTACTTTGGAAAAGAATGCAACGGGACACATACCACCTCCATGATCTTGGGCACAGACCGCGGCCATGGTTCTACAATTGTCCCTCATATACAGGTAGAATGGTTTACAATAATCAGGTAGTCCTAAAGTGGGGGCCTGCATAATGCTAACTTTTAAGGTCACATAGGCTTCAGTCATGCCTGGAGTCCACTGAATATGTTTTGGGCTGTCCCCCTTAGCAGCCGTACTTAAAATGGAGTCATAGCGTGAGCATTCAGGGATCCATTGCCTGCAATAATTAATCATCAACATGTGTTGCCCCCATTTGTAATTTGTTTTTAGTTACCTTGTGACCTTCAGCTGCTAGGTGCTGTAGCAAACTGAGTGAATCCTGTCTATTGGCTTCCCTGGAAGGACTACACAACAAACAGTAGGTCATTTGACGTACTGAATGGGGACAGAACCATGACACGTGTCCATGACCGCAAGGTATGTTGGAGCACCAGTGAGTAAGCAGCTGGTGAATCCACGTAGCCTTAGGGGAAGACGGGTCCACATTAATTGGCGCCCATCAAAAATTAAAGCCATAAGTAGTTGTGTCTCAAAGTCCAATGGGACCAAAAATAATGTGTTTGATAAATCAATAATAATAAATATAGTGGCGTCATGGGGAATGGCCGTAATGAGAGCAGTGATATCAGGGACAATCAGGGCAATTGGGATGACTAAGTAATTAATTGCCCTTAAATCCTGGACAAATCTAAAGTCATTGTCACTTAACGGAAGGGACGTTAGCCCAATTCCATCCTGACTCTGTATCAGAGTCTAAAAGTCTGTATAACAAGTCTGATGTCATGGTGTCCTTGACACATTCACTTCAGATACATCATATATGTAGAAGGATTAATTCGGGGGTTAAGGGCTTTCATAACTAGTTGGTCACCTACGGTTAGAAAAAAAAAATCCTTTTTCAAAATGAAATTGTAATTACAGGGATGAACCACAATTTCTCTATAATAATGAGGGCTGCCTGTTTTCTCTTTCCGTATTTACTATTTGCAATCTATTCAAAAACAAACTCCATTTTGGATCAATTCACATACAAAATCTCCCTTTCAAATCACTTACTAAAACATTTCTAGGAACTATTTCACTTCAGTTCCGTACTTTACTTACAATAATTCCCAACTAACACTCCACTTCCTCAGACCTCTCCACAAACTACAAATACTAGAATCCACCTTAGAAAGTTCAACAACAACATTCCATACACATGACAGTTTTCTTATCCAAACTAAATATGACCTTAAGAATTTTCTGCCGGGAGGGGAAATTCCTATCACAGAAATTCACAGCTTTTTTTTTTTTTAGTCAGGATGAGGAGATAAGTGTTAGCAAGCTTTAAAATAGAATAAACACATTGTCTTACACTTACAAACATGATAGACCATAAATCCTCCACTGTTACATATTTCTAGAAAAAGATTTCCCTTTTTTTATATATATATATATGCTGGCTTTAGAAATATATCTCAGTGGTGGACACGATCTCTACAGCCTGGGAAGTACCCATTTCCAACTATCCTTCTAAAAAAAACTTTAGGTGGTTGTCTCAATAGACAACGTAACCTTATTTGCTATCACGGAACAGGATCGGCTGTACTGAGCTGAAATAGCTCTGACAATTCCGGCAGATATTCTCGAGTTAACGGGTTGCCCCTAGACACAGTCTCCAGAGACCTTACTTCCTGATTTTTACACAGAATAACAAACATTTCTTATCTTAAACAGCACAGCAATACAGCAAAATTCATGAGCAAGCAAAAGCGGATTTGGGGCACTGTCAACCAAGCCGTCAAGTATATATTTATATAAATTTTATCCTTTCTATTCCGACCTTAGGAATAATATATATTATGTGTAAGAGTGTAAAGCCTTAGAAGGCTAAAATTAGGCCTCTGGAAGGCCATATATATATCAAGGATATATATATATATCCTTGATATATATATGGCCTTCCAGAGGCCTAATTTTAGCCTTGCAAGGCTTTACACTCTCTTCCTTAGAGAGTATCCCTACCTCAGGGATTATACCTACAGTCTACACAAGACTTAATTCTTAATTCTCCCTACCGCAGGGAGTGTGCCCAACTTATTTACTTGTATACAGTTTACAAGGGGGAGCAAAGGAAGGTGCAAATAGACATAATTCACTCTACTCACCCACTCCGCTGTACTTTGATGATCTGTATCCCACTCGCCTGACACCAGTTTGTTGGGACTTCCTAATCAGTAGTTGGCGGCTTGGAAAACACAGGCCCGAGTCCGAATTCTGGGGAACCGTACTGGATGTAACACACACAAAATCATTCTCAGTACTAGTTCCGTTTATTGTCCCGTCATAGCATAGGTTATATACTTGCAAAAGAAGGCGGATATTAGAGGCGATTTACAGTTCATGTTAGTCAGTTGCAAGGACAGATAATCAAGTGTTTTCTGTTTTTTAGAAAAACTAGAAATGTTTAGTGTTTTAGTAAGGTCGTAAGACATCCCAAGGATAGGAATGTGATATTCTGGTTAGGCTATATCTCGTGAATATGTCAGCAAAATATGTTAAAGGGATACAGGAATTGCAGTAAATATCTGCTCATGGATCGAGAGCTGGCAAAAAGACAGGAAGCAAAGGGTTGTTGTAAATGGAACATACTCCGATTGGTCTAATGTGATAAGTGGGGTTCCTCAAGGTTCAGTATTAGGTCCTCTCCTTTTTAACATATTTATTAATGACATAGAAGTAGGACTCGAAAGTAGTGTCTCCATTTTTGCTGATGACACTAAGTTGTGCAAGGTAATAAAATCATATTACGATGTACTTTCCCTACAAAGGGATTTGCATAAATTAGAGAAATGGGCGGCTAAATAGCAGATGAGATTTAATACAAATAAATGCAAGGTTATGCATTTGGGAAGGAAAAATAGCCATGCAATTTATAATCTTAATGGAGCAAATCTAGGGGTATCAGATATCAAAGGGATTTGGGAGTACTAATGGACAACCACCTAAGTAGCAGTGCTCAATGCCAAGCAGCAGCTGCAAAGGCAAGTAAAATATTAGCATGAATTAAGAAGGGTATAGAAGCAAGGGGAGCAAATATAATTCTGCCACTATACAAATCCCTAGTACGCCCTCATTTGGAATATGGAGTACAATTTTGGGCACCACTTCATAAAAAGGACATTTTAGAGCTGGTAAAAGTACAGAGAAGGGCTACAAAACTAATAAGGGGAATGGAGGGGCTACGTTATGAAGAAAGACTAACCAAACTAAATTTATTTTCGCTAGAAAAAAGGCGTCCACGTGGGGAATATGAATACCTTATTTAAGTACATCCATGGTCAATATAAGGCTTTGTCAAGTGAACTTTTTGTAGCAAGAGATTTTCAATTGACAAGAGGACATCCTTTGAGGTTAGAGGAAGAAAGATTTCACCTTAAACAAAGAAAAGGGTTCTTCACAGTTAGGGTGGTTAAACTGGGGAATTCTCTATCAAAGGAGGTGGTAACAGCGAATTCGATAGACAACTTCAAAAAGGGGTTAGATATATTTTTGAATAAAGAGGGCATTCAAGGCTATCCTAGATAACTAGCGAAGTAATATTGATCCAGGGAGAAATTTGATCGCCAGTTTCTGGGGACAGGAAGGAATTTTGCTTTTTTTCCCCTTATGAGACAATTGTTTTTTTTTTTTTCTCTTTGCCTTCCTCTGGATCAATTAACAATTAATAATAAATAGTCCACATATTAAAAAGATCAATAGAGATCTAAAAAGGTTGAACTTGATGGACTAACTCTTTATTCCTCCTCCAATACTATACTATTAATAATTATTTAACAACTAATTAATTAATAACTAATCCGCATATTGCTGATCAGAGGAGATCTTAACAGGTTGAACTTGATGGACTGAAAGTCTTTTTTCAACCTTAATTACTATGTAACTACTATATAAAAGAACAGGATGGGATAAATTCTTAGATGTATCTCTTAGTTATGGGGTAGACAGACTGCAAGTTGAATTATCTGCCATCTCCTTACTCGTTCATAAAGACTTAAATATCTCTGCTTCAGCCACTGATAGGATAAATCAAGAACAGGTACAAATTAGGATGGTCGCTTTGCAAAATAGAATTGCCTTAGATTATGTATTAGCCTCCAAAGGAGGTGTGTGTGATCTTATAGGAAAAGAATGCCTTAAAAACTTCCAAGGGGGTGTGTGGGAAGACATGTTTTCCTGGCTAGAACACCTGGGCCACAAAATACTAATCTTCTGTCTCTGTGTTATAGCATCTCTTATCCTTCTGTGTGTTTTTGCAGCATGTTGCAAAGCTTTGTTTCAAAGAATTTTAAGCTAATTAACTGCTACCTAATAACAGCCTTCATTTCCCCCTTCCTCCTTTCTGCTATAATTTGCTAACTGAAAGGGTGCAAAGGACTCCATGTGATACAATACCTCCATTTTGTAGGAAACTAACCTGTACTGGGTCTTTTAGAGGTCTTGAACTTCTTTGAGGGCTGGTCCGCTTACTACGTTCTCATTATGCTTTTATAATGTTTTATATGAAGATCACTTTGTGATCTAAGGGGGGAATGAAGGGTTAATAAAATCTCTCTTTGTGTAGGGAAACTAGAAACAGTAATTGACACATATAGAATGTGACCTTCTGTCAGATAGGGTAGCTTGAAACTATGTAACCACCCTATGTTCCGAGAACTTCCTGTTATCTGACTCACCAGGCTAACCCCAATTCTGTTTGTACTCAAACTGCAACATCCTCATGATATGCCTTGTTCTCGGGTATATAAGCTTTGTTTCCTTACCAATAAATCGAGCTTGTCTGGAAATCCCCTCTTGTGTGTGTGTTTCCTTACTTGCTCCCGGAGTCTCTGTAAGGGTGAATGTTCCAAGCCATCAACCAAGTATAAGGGAAAGCCCCAACAGCCATGAAATGGAGAAGGAAACCTAAATTACATAATTAATAAAGTGGGCAATGTAAAAAAGATTTCCCTTTTAGAGCAAAAATCATGTTATCTTACTCGCTATTTGTCTTTTTTCTACTCTAAAGGTGTGTTGCATGCATGTAAGTGACAGTATTAGGAGTGTGTAACAGAAAGTGTAACAGTGATTGTGTGTGCCATGAGTATATGTGCAGAGTGAGCATATATAGGTGAGTGTGTATGTGAGAGTGTATAAGTAAGAGTGTGAGTAAAAGTACAGGTGAGAACACTCTTCTATTGAGAATTACATATAGATAAATAATAGTAAAACATACTGTAACATGTTTACTGCCCTCAGTAACTCCAGCTTATTTCTAATGCATCCTCATTGTAAAAGCACAACTGCTGCATTGGAAACAAGTTATCTTTTAATATTCCTTATCTATCTCTGAAGTTTTTTTCTCAGAGGAGTAATGCTCAATATTCTAGAAGATATATTCTTTCTCTTTTGTATTTATGAGATGTTTTACACTCACTATTGAGATTGAAGGCCTAATAACTAACAATAACTTTAACATTTTAGTGATTATTGGTTATAAGTCACCTTATTAGGTTATACTTAGATCTATTATTGTAATTTAGTACATTTAGAAGGCCTCTACTCCAGAAAAGAAGCCCCATTATTTGTTTTAGTTTTGATTTGAAAGTACAGGTGAGTAAGAGCATGTGAATGAAAATGAATGTGTGAATTAATGAAACTGTGAGTATACATTTTTGTAAGTAATCGTGCTTCCGGGAGCATGTGAGCACAAGTATAAGAGTTTGATTGAGAGTAAAGATGACATTCTAAGTGTTTGCATAACAATGTGTTGCTAATTTTAAGAGTATATGTGAGTATATGTGTTTGAGATAATGTGGGTAAGTAGACAATCATGGATCAATGAAAGTGCATTAGTGACTGAAAGAGCACAGGGTGAGAGAGCAGGAGAGTGAACCAGTCTACCTGAGTGAAACAAGATAAGAGAGAGAAAGGGGTATTCAGGGTTATCCTGGATAATTTGAGAGGGAGTATTGATCCAGGGAGAAATCTGATCCCCAGTATCTGAGGTCAGAAAGGATTATTTTTTTCTCAGGATCCCAAATACCATATTTATCCATGACGGTTGCTGTCCTGAATATGGAAGCTCCAAAAGCTCTTTGTTGCAATAACAATACAGGTTCTTCCTGTCCAAAAACTTGGATGAGTGTAATCTCTGTACTCTGTTACCCCTGGTAACCTTAAGTCTGTTAAGTATATTTTCTTTCAGATCACAATAATTAGTTGCTTTTTCTTCATCCAGAACAACCAAAGTTTTCTGAGCTTCACCACATAAGTAAGGGACAAGGGCTGTGGCCCAGTGCTTGTGAGGCCAAGCTTCCCTTGTGGAAGGGAAGGTAGTTAGGTTGGTTTTTACATCATCCTTACTTGTCATTTTCCTTAGGAAGAGATTAGGTTTCAAACTTCTACTATGATACACAGGGTCTGTCCTATTTTGCTTGTCTCAGCCATTGCCTTGTAATCTCTCTCGCTTGCAGTTGTCTGTCTCTAGTACTGAGCACTTCAGTAGCCAGTAATTTGTTAAATACCTCCTGTTGCCTATTAGTTGTTTGTTGTGCCACTGTAGCCTTTAATGCCTCCTCCGTTTTTTTTTTCTATGGGTGATCTTTAACTCCAAGTCCCGGTGCCACAATTCTGGCACCAATTTTGGTAAACTACCTGTAACGGAACCCATCACTGTTTTACCCTGTTTTATGATTATTATGGTTAAAATATGATCCTACTATTATACTGCATGTATGTTGGTTGATGCTCTGCAGAATATTGTCCCAGACATTTGCAGCTACTTGGCATGGGAGATAATCCTGTTACAGCGACTCCGCATAAGATAAAGGAAGTCTATTGTATACAGTGTTTTCATTCTCAGATAAGAACAAAGAAGTGTAATTGAATCAATGTCTGATTGTATCAAAGTTGCCAGGGAGCCTCGGGGAGGTGTGACCCACCTATTGTTCTCTTTATGTGTATTGTGCGGCCAAATATGGGCATGTGTATTGCCTGTGGGAAGAGATGGGTATAAATATTTCTGCAATAACAAAATAAAGTCAGTATTCATTTGACTCCCAAATTGTGTGTCGTCCAATATGGGAGGTCGGGGATGGTGAAACTGTAGTGCCTCTTGGGTATTTTACCGTATACCAGCGGAGATATTGGACTGCGTGTTCCAGCTCCGTTACATTTGTTGGCAAGTGGCGAAATTGTTCCCACGGTCAGAAGGACAGCTACAGGAGACACCATTCCGTGGAGTACAAATTAAGGGCAACGCTAGTATCCGTACAGCGCCCCTGGCTACCTCAGGATGGAACCGGCTAGTTTTCAGACAGCGTTCCATCATGAGGAGGAGGAGGCGGCCGCGGACTACAGGGATGCAGACAGAAAGGAACTCATGGTTACAGTACCTCTTATTACCCCACAGAATGAGTTTGGAAGAGAACTCCAAAGCAGACTGGCCTTTTTCCCAGGTACGCTTCCCATAAAAACCTTGGAATGGTTAATGACAGATGTACACAAATACATAATGGAAAAGCAGCGGGCACGGGAGCGGTCCATCTTGGGAGCTGCTAACCCACCTCCCACCATTAACCCCGCCCCAGCACTGCGTCCAGGTGGTGGGAACTACCAAACCCCTCCACGGTACATCAGGTGCCACACGTGTAACCAGCAGGGCCACATGCAGAGAGACTGTCCCAGAAACAGAAACCACTCCACGTGGAATACTCCAACTAATTCCACCTCCCAGCAGCAGTGTGTACCCCAGGGGGCCGAAGGTGTCGTCCTTCCCCCCCAGCGACAGTGTGTACCCCAGGGAGCTGAAGGTGTCGTCCTTCCTCCCCAGCAGCAGTGTGTACCCCAGGGGGCCGAAGGTGTCGTCCTTCCCCCCCCAGCGGCAGTGTGTACCCCAGGGAGCAGAAGGTGTCGTCCTCCCCCCCCCAGCGACAGTGTGTACCCCAGGGAGCTGAAGGTGTCGTCCTTCCTCCCCAGCAGCAGTGTGTATCCCAGGGAGCTGAAGGTGTCGTCCTTCCTCCCCAGCGGCAGTGTGTACCCCAGGGAGCAGAAGGTGCCGTCCTTTCTCCCCAGCGGCAGTGTGTACCCCAGGGAGCCGAAGGTGTCGTCCTTCCCCCCCAGCGGCAGTGTGTACCCCAGGGAGCTGAAGGTGTCGTCCTTCCTCCCTAGCGGCAGTGTGTACCCCAGGGAGCAGAAGGTGCCGTCCTTTCTCCCCAGCGGCAGTGTGTACCCCAGGGGGCCGAAGGTGTTGTCCTTCCCCCCCAGCTGTAGTGTGTACCCCAGGGAGCTGAAGGTGTCGTCCTTCCTCCCCAGCGACAGTGTGTACCCCAGGGAGCAGAAGGTGCCGTCCTTCCTCCCCAGCGGCAGTGTGTACCCCAGGGGGGCCGAAGGGGTCATCCTTCCCCCTCAGCGGCAGTGTGAACCACAGGGGGCAGAAGGTGTCATCCTTCCCCCCCAGTGGCCGTGTGAACCCCAGGGGGCAGAAGGTGTCGTCCTTCCTCCCCAGCGGCAGTGTGAACCCCAGGGGGCAGAAGGTGTCGTCCTTCCCACCCAGCGGCAGTGTGAACCCCAGGGAGCTGAAGATGTCGCCCTCTCCCCCCAGCGACAGCTTACCCTAACAAGGGGAGACACCAATCCCCCAGACGGCGCAGATGGGACCAGGGTCTCTGTGCCTGACCTACCGGGATGCTGGACAGCCTGTCCAGATCCCCAACTACTCTCACTGGGACAACCGGAGGAGGGGGTAAGTACAAATTCCCCTCCCCAGCTAACTCCTAATGTGGCTCCAGGGTTAACAGAGGAAATGTTAACCCCCACTGACCCCCACCTTTCCCTGGCTACTGAGCCGGAATATGTCCCAAGTACCCCAGCAGAAGAGCTGACAGTGGGGCAGAGTGCAGTCGGCCTCTGCCCTCCTTTGTCCCTTGTACAGAACAGGATGTCCTGCAGGTTATACCAGCGGAAGAGCTGGCATCAGGGCAGAGTGCCGCTGGCCTCTGCCCCTCAAGTCCCCTCAGCTTGTTGCCCCATCACCACAGCAAAGGGGAGATGTGTGACGAAGTCCCCCCTCGCCACTTTGTCTTGGAGAGGACTGTTTGCCAGCCTCCTGCCCTGCGACTATGGCCCTGGGACATATTGCCCTTTGGAACCAGTGTTCGGCCATACCAGAGTGTATGTCACTCATTCTGGCCCTTTACATACAGGGGGGTCATTCTGTACTTGCCCTGTATGAACCATGATACCCCAGATAACTGTGCCATGAAGCCCATTCATATAATGAAAGACTATGGGAAAGACTTTAGCTACATGGCAATTGAACTGTGTGAAGAGGATCTGAGCTCTATTCGGTAGTTTTGTGCGCTCAGATCCCAGCTACCTTGGGATATGGGAAATGTGAGTAAATGTGAATTGCAGTAATGCTGATGGGTTGTCAAACTAGAGAATTGACCAACAAATACTTTTGTCCGGACATCCCCAGGCCGATCCGTTGGGATCAGACCGTGTATGCCGGCTTATGGTCACGGGGGAGGTGTGTAACGGAACCCATCACTGTTTTACCCTGTTTTATGATTATTATGGTTAAAATATGATCCTACTATTATACTGCATGTATGTTGGTTGATGCTCTGCAGAATATTGTCCCAGACATTTGCAGCTACTTGGCATGGGAGATAAACCTGTTACAGCGACTCCGCATAAGATAAAGGAAGTCTATTGTATACAGTGTTTTCATTCTCAGATAAGAACAAAGAAGTGTGATTGAATCAATGTCTGATTGTATCAAAGTTGCCAGGGAGCCTCGGGGAGGTGTGACCCACCTATTGTTCTCTTTATGTGTATTGTGCGGCCAAATATGGGCATGTGTATTGCCAGTGGGAAGAGATGGATATAAATATTTTTGCAATAACAAAATAAAGTCAGTATTCATTTGACTCCCAAATTGTGTGTCGTCCAATATGGGAGGTCGGGATGGTGAAACTGTAGTGCCTCTTGGGTATTTTACCGTATACCAGCGGAGATATTGGACTGCGTGTTCCAGCTCCGTTACACTACCATTGTCTTCTTTCTTTCGGTCTGTGTTTATGACAATTTTGCGGTGGTACACAACACAATATGTGTTTCTAGTTTTACTGGTAGCCAATGTTACAAATATATAAAAACAAAACAAAACCAGAAAATAAAAATCCTACCTGTGACCAAGCACTACCTATTCTACTGTTAGTTCCCTAACTAACCAGGTCCGCTACCAGCAACTCCACTGGATCTCAGCTCTCCTGGTTCCCAGTTTGCAAAACGTTTCTCTTTATTTTAGTGTTGGTGTTTTGAGTAAAACTATATATGTGTATATGCGAGATAGGGAGAGATTAGTTCAGATAGTTATTGCAATTACTGTGAGAACACACCTGTTATTTTTTTGTTACTTTGAGAGATGTGACCGATTGGACTTGCAGATTCTTAACGATTTTTATTTATCTCCTACAACTGCAGTCCAACTTCAGTGCAGATACTGTTTGAATAAAAATAACTCATCTTATCACACTCCATTAAGACCAACTACAGTGCCTGTTGTTTCTTTCTTCCCTCACAGTATTACACTGTGATTAGAAATGGACATGGACACGGTAGAATTAGCACAGTAGCATTTCTGGAAATTTTATTGAACTAGTTGGATAAAATATAGTAGCATTAAGTTGTATTTCCCTTAAAAGGCTGCACTATAGATATCTGTTTGTACATATAAACAAGACAATTAAAAGAACCTTGTCTTTGCTGATAATGAAGAATATGGCTAAGAATGCCATCTGACAGTAATGGAACTTCACAACCTTTATCTATTGTCATGCACAGCATACAAAAGTTCACTAATAGCTGATTACCTGATGCCCCCTGCTTTTATAATTATACTTGCACCCAGCTGTCTTTGTGTAAATACATCACCAACCAAATTACCCTTGAGGTATTGAACTTTATTAAAGTACTACTGAAGTCCAAGGAAAATACACTTGTTTGTCAAGCATGTACCAAACTAACAAAGGGCCCTATTAAATTCCAGCCTCGTAAATAAGAGGCTTCTACTTAAGCCCTACGTACTGCAAAGTTTCTCTAAGTTCCAATGTTATTAAATTAGCCCTGCTGCTAGCAACGTATGAGCTACGCAGCAGGGCCGTACGTATCTACACTGCGTAAATGTACATGAGGAGTGACAGCCTGCGAGATGATATCGCAGGCTCCCACTCCTCATCAATTGCTGCGGGGGTCCTAAAAGGGACCTCCGCGGCAGTCCCCCACATAAGCCCTGCCGTGGGGGTACTCCGAATACCCACCCCCCGGCACCTAAAATTAACCTCCCCTCAATGCGGGGGTCCCCGTCGGGACCCCCGAAGTGTCCTCACATGAACACTTTGCTGCAGGGGTCCATAGGAACCCCCGCAGCCCCCACACATTAACCCCTTGCAGCGGGGGTCCTCGATCGGCACCGATCAGGCCCCCCGCTGCATTTAAAACTTTTAAATTCCCCGCCGCGGCACCTTAAAGGGGCCGCGGCAAACTATTACCCAATCCCGGCCGCGGCACTTAAAATTAACCCCCCTCTATGCTGGGGGTCCCCATCGGGACCCCCGAAGTGTCCCCACATAAACCCATTGCAGGGGGGGGGGCCCGATCTGCATAGATCAGGCCCCCCGCTGCATTTAAAACTTTTAAATGGGTTAATTTAGGCCTTATGGTGGTCTGTATTGACCACCATGAGTTAATGGGTTAATTTAGGCCTTATGGTGGTCTGTATTGACCATCATGAGTTAATGGGTTAATTTAGGCCTTATGGTGGTCTGTATTGACCATCATGAGTTAATGGGTTAATTTAGGCCTTATGGTGGTCTGTATTGAGCATCATGAGTTAATGGGTTAATTTAGGCCTTATGGTGGTCTGTATTGACCATCATGAGTTAATGGGTTAATTTAGGCCTTATGGTGGTCTGTATTGACCATCATGAGTTAATGGGGTAATTATAGTTGCCTGGGGTTAATATTTTTAGTGCGAGTCCTTTCAGGACCTTTACGGTCCTTTGAGGACCCGCGAGGCGGAAAATTTAAAATTGAATTGCAGCAGGGTCACGATCGGTGCCGATCGGGGCCCCCCGCTGCAGGGGGTTTATGTGGGGACACTTCGGGGGTCCCGATGGGGACCCCCAGCATAGAGGGGGGTTAATTTTAAGTGCCGCGGCCGGGATTGGGTAATAGTGTGCCGCGGCCCGTTTAAGGAGGCGCGGCGGGGAATTTAAAAGTTTTAAATGCAGCGGGGGGCCTGATCTATGCAGATCGGGGACCCCCCGTGCAATGGGTTTATGTGGGGACACTTCGGGGGTCCCGATGGGGACCCCCAGCATAGAGGGGGGTTAATTTTAAGTGCCGCGGCCGGGATTGGGTAATAGTGTGCCGCGGCCCCTTTAAGGAGCCGCGGCGGGGAATTTAAAAGTTTTAAATGCAGCGGGGGGCCTGATCTATGCAGATCGGGGACCCCCGTGCAATGGGTTTATGTGGGGACACTTCGGGGGTCCCAATGGGGACCCCCAGCATAGAGGGGGGTTAATTTTAAGTGCCGCGGCCGGGATTGGGTAATAGTGTGCCCCGGCCCCTTTAAGGAGCCGCAGCGGGGAATTTAAAAGTTTTAAATGCAGCGGGGGGCCTAATCTATGCAGATCGGGGCCCCCCCGTGCAATGGGTTTATGTGGGGACACTTCGGGGGTCCCGATGGGGACCCCCAGCATAGAGGGGGGTTAATTTTAAGTGCCGCGGCCGCGATTGGGTAATAGTGTGCCGCGGCCCCTTTAAGGAGCCGCGGCGGGGAATTTAAAAGTTTTAAATGCAGCGGGGGGCCTGATCTATGCAGATCGGGGACCCCCGCTACAAGAGGTTAATGTGGGGGTGCTGCAGGGGTCCTGATAGAGACCCCTGCAGCATGGGGATGTGTATAGGGTGCAGGGGGGAGCCTCACACTGCTGTCTCGGGCTGTTCCGAGGCAGCACGTAGAGGCTTTCGGATCCCTTGCGTGGACTTTTTGTCCACGTAGGGATTCTTACGATATGCGAGACTCGTGCATAGATTTAAGGCTACGTAGCTCTCTCGGAGCCTATTCTCGGCCATTTTCTCGCAGTCATATCGTAAAGCAGGCTGCGAGAGATTCGATTCTCGCAAACAGCAGGAAAACTGCCTTTTGCGAGCACCGAGAGAACTACGAGGGAGAATTTAATAGGGCCCAAAATTGGCAGCTGTGTAAGCCATTGGGTAGTGATTCTGAGATATACACACAGATTCGATTCTCGCAAACAGCATGAAAACTGCCTTTTGCGAGCACCGAGACAACTACGAGGGAGAATTTAATAGGGCCCAAAATTGGCAGCTGTGTAAGCCATTGGGTAGTGATTCTGAGATATACACACATAGGGCCTCATTCTATTAACGGCCGTAGGAGATGCGGGGCGCAAGGTCCGGCCGCAAGCAATTCGGTTATTCTATTCCCTTCTGGACGGGGGTTCCGGCAGGCTTGCGGCCGGCGCCTTGCGATCCCTTGCGGCCGCTCGCGCCGGAGGAAAGCCTTTGATCTCAAACGGCCGCAAGAGTTTCGGCCGCAAGAAAGCCCCGGTTGCTATTCAATTGCTCCGGGAAACCTCTCTGCAAGGCTAAAACCGAGCGGCAGCTTACTTGCACCAAAAAGGTCCCGCAGGCACACAATTAAGCACTTTTTAAAGCCATAATAAAGCCATCCTGCACTCTTATGAGACTATAAAGTGATTGTAGGTGTTAGCATTAATAGCACAACATTCCCCTACACTCAAATCCGTAAATATATATTTTTTAAATTTATGTCACATATCCATGTAAAACGTCCAGAGGGTTTGTAGCACCTCAGACCCGCCCACGCTGCGGCCGGAAAATAAACAGTTAATGTAATCTCGGATTTGGGCTGATGTGCAAGCTTGAGAGGGGGTTGCTATTAATCCTCATGTCCCCCATTATGTTCCCTAGCATTTACAGAACTTTACAGTGCAGTCTTGAATTTATTTTTGCGTTTAAAGATTTCTGAGCTTACGGACGGTTGCAAGATATACGGCCGGCCGTAAGGGGATATAACGGAACCCCCACAAGGAATCGCAGCCTTGCGGCCGTTTTACGGCCGATAATAGAATGAGGCCCATAGACTATATGTACATAAATTAATTCACAGTACAACAGATCTACAAAATAAAGTAACCAGCAAGAGCACTCAAATTACTACTACTGGGACATATAATATTATAATGCCAATACAAAATAGTCAACCCAATACATTAACACCACCTCATAAATGTTTATGTATTTATATATATGTTATATGGATAATAATGTTATACTGTTCGAGAAATAGGGGATCTCCCTTTTGAAAGTGAAAGGGAAGGTTAAGAAATTGATGCGAGTATTCTAGTATCTAATAAAACTGGCATCATCTCCTCTGCTATGGTAGTAAAGTAATGAATTATTAATATTTTTTTTTGTTGTTTCTTTTTTAAATGATGACCCCCCTTGCAACCTTTCTAAATAGAGGGGCTCTTCAGTTATCCCTACCAAGTGTTGAAGTGGATGTGCGTTAGTGAAACCATAGAGGACCTAGAGAGAAATAAATCCTCCCCAACTGTCTGGGATACATATGGACTAAAAAAAGACTCACCCATCCCCAAACACTATCCCTAGCTACCATTATAGCATTTTTTTGAAAATGGCTATGAAAAGGGTGTACAGAGAGGAGAATAATTGAAAGCAAACACAATAAATAAAAAAACAATACAACATTAAACGTCAACCCATGTGCTGATTTAAATAAAAACCTAAATAAAATCTTAGTACATGAAAACAGAAATGTTTAGTAGGTGAATCACTGTTTAATATTATTTTGAAGTTTAGAAAAGAACATCTGAAGAAATACCACACATATAAAGAAAGCTGTTTTCATAGTAATTCAAGGTTAGGAACAAATGATTCAAACATGTGGCATGGACAAATATGATTAATGTAGTAAGCTGGCCCAAACAAACAGAATTTTTAGTTTATCATCAGAAAACATATTTGCTAAATAAAATCTGTAGAAACATATAAGAAAGAGATAAACATTAACACATTTACAAACAATAACTTCCTTCAGATAGATAACAATGACCCTATGGTGACCAAGGAAACATTTGTAGCCTTTTCACAAGTGTTTAAAAAGAACTGACAACAAGCCATTATATGCACTTGGAGAGTCTGATCATCATAATCTGTGACCTCTTCTGTATTTAGCAAAGGTACTACTCTTGACATACACTAAGAGAGAGAGATTTGTTGCTTCCTTGGGGCAATCTTTCCTTACATGTCTAACTGGAGGACGGGCAGCTGATGCATAGAGGCAAAGGGGTAGACTCCCCCGCCACCCCCCCCCCCCCAAATTATCAATCACTTTAACATTTTATTTTAAATTTATAAAGATAATACAATTTAATTATATCTCTATATCAGCTTTCATGTCTTCTTTCATATGATTTTGTTAACAAATATGTATCTATCACTTTAAATTAACCCTTTGTGTGCCTTCCCCCTTGCCTGGTGTCTCTCTCCCTAGTGCTGCTATATTGCAGTGTGAGTGTGTGTGAGCATTGAGCTCTAACACTCCACTTCAGTGTGTACAAATGCAGTGTTCAATTAAATTGTATCAATTTTCCTGACTGGCAGCATCCAGCACCAACCAATCAGTGCTGAAGGCTGCCTGGTTGCTAAGAACATCCCCTCTGAACGTACCTCTAAACGCCCACAAGCCTATGGAGGCTTAATGTTAGATATGACATCAGGAAGGCTATAAAATGCCCATGATTACAAACCCTTCTCACTCTGTTCCCGCTTTTTTGCCTGACAGATCCTCCCTGGCTGGACCCTCCCTGTGCGGGCCCTCCCTAGCTGGACCCTGATCTACCCAACCTCAAAGTAAGTTGGCACAACAATACACTACCCAAATCCCCTAGTCTTAATAAACCTAGGGCTCCCACTATACCTAGCCACCACTAACTAAACTATATATGTAGGCTCTGCCATACACATAACCAAGCACCCACCTACTTACCCATGGGGCCTGGGAACCAACCCAATCAGGCCTGCAGGGGAACATAAAATAAGTAAATATTACATACCTGCCCAATTGACTCCTCCAGTGGCGACCTTCTGCCCTGGATATTGTGGCTATCCATCTTGATTGCAGAATCCAGTCCTTTTCAATCTTGATTGAAGCCATTGATCCTCCTTCTGGCCCCTGGAAATGGGCCTCCACATAAAAAACCTGTCGCTTTATGAAAAGGAGCTCCCTCGCCAACTAATTGATTTTTTCCCACGCTCCGCCTTTTATTCTAATTCTTGAAGACTATGATCGGCTGAAATTCTGATTGACATTGATTTCAACCAATCAGAGTCTTTAAAAATTTGAATAGCATTTAGTAAAGGGGACATTTTTTTAGTGAGCCCTGTAACATTTATAACACATAATTAGCACTGTAATATATATAATAAATAAAAGTACAGATTAAAAATAAATACATAAAAATATATGCTAATAATTCATATATATATGTATAAGAACATGTATTAAATTAATAAATAAATTCATATGTACCAATTAATAAATAAATATTCTATATACAGTGCCTTGCAAAAGTATTCACCCACTTTGACTTTTTACCTATTGTGTTACATTACAGCCTTAATTTTTGTTAGTTTTGTTAATCTGAATTTTATGTGATTGATCAGAACACAATAGTCTAAGTTGGTGAAGTGAAATGAGAAAAATATATACATAAAACTATTTTTTAGAAATAGAAAACAGAAAATTGGCATGTGCGTATGTATTCACCCCCTTTGTTATGAAGCCCATAAAAAGCTCTGGTGCAACCACTTACCTTCAGAAGTCCCATAATTAGTAAAATGCAATCTAAGTGCTACATGATCTGTCATTACATATACACACCTTTTTTGAAAGGGCCCAGAGGCTGCAACACCTAAGCAAGAGGCACCACTAACCAAACACTGCCATGAAGACCAAGGAACTCTCCAAACAAGTAAGGGACACTGTTGTTGAGAAGTACAAGTCAGGGTTAGGTTATAAAAAAATATCCAAATCTTTGATGATTTCCAGGAGCACCATCAAATCTATCATAACCAAATGGAAAGAACATGGCACAACAGCAAACCTGCCAAGAGAGGCTGCCCACCAATCAGAGAGGCAGCACAGAGACCTAAGGTAACCCTGGAGGAGCTGCAGAGTTCCACGCCAGAGACTGGAGTTTCTGTAATAGGATGACAATAAGCCGTATGCTCCATAGAGATGGGCTTTATGGCAGAGTCATAGAGACTTATCCAAAGCGACTTGGAGCTGTGATTGCCGCAAAAGGTGGCTC
This sequence comes from Discoglossus pictus, assembly GCA_027410445.1. Lineage (NCBI taxonomy): Eukaryota > Metazoa > Chordata > Amphibia > Anura > Alytidae > Discoglossus > Discoglossus pictus. Next base: position 244,844,941 of record CM050166.1, on the reverse strand, counting down.
TACCAAGTATTGAATTTAGGGGGGTAAATAGTTATGCACATTTACTTTTTCTGTTATTTTGTCCTATTTGTTGATTGCTTCACAATAAAAAAATGTAAAAAAAATCTTCAAATTTGTGGGCATGTTCTGTAAATTTAATGATGCAAATCCTCAAACAATCCATTTTAATTTCAGGTTGTGAGGCAACAAAACACAAAAAATACCAAGGGGGGTGAATACTTTTGCAAGGAACTGTACTTATGCTCCTCTGGTTTAGTTCTTTCCTCTACACTACAGCAGGAAACACATGGGCTGCGGAAGGGAAGACTGAGCACTCTACTCTGTAGTTACAGGAGGAACTACAGCATTTCATTTTTAAGCCAAAAAAGGGATTTTTACGGGGATTTTAAATGGGCGCCCCTCACAGGGAAGCGCCCTTATGCAGTTACCTAGTTTGCCTAATGAGCCATGTATATATATTTTATACATTTGAAACTCATCCACAGAATGTCCATAATCTGTCCATAAATTCGGAGCTTTAAGATAAACATGCACACTTTTTTTACTTCATAGAGTACCCAAAAGCAAGAGGAAGTAAAAAAATAATGAATAAATTATTTCCACGTATATTAATGAGATCTATATGATGCTGAAGGTCAATTGCCATAAATCTGTCCCTTTAAAAAAATAATTATATATAAATAGTACAAATATCTGGTTTAATGTAAATAGTCAAGAATAAACAGCATAAATAAGATGTGATGATACTGAGGCAAGGCACATACCTTAAAGTGACAAATTTGCCATGAAACCACTTCAGCCAATATGATATCATATGATATGCAATCTCTGGTTGCATAAAGGGGGAGGACAATCAGGAGCTCACTAGGGTGTGCATCAAGTCCTTATACAGGAAGAGAGACAGTAACTATCGATGAAATGGACCCTAGTCAAAAGAAGCCATTGAGTTCTCAAAGAAAATAATCCCATCCTACAGCAGGAGGACACAAAGAAAAGTAACCTACCTGAGATAGATGGGCCTTTTATTTAAAAAAAAAATGTTTTTCCTGTCTTAATGCAGGCAGCAGAGCAATAACTCAGTAAGAAACTGCTGCTATGAATATCCAGGAAAAGTTCACTCTAAAACATGTTACTTATTTTCAAGTGGAGTTCTTGAAAAGAGGACATTTTACATTTTTCACCACAGTGACCCTTTAACTATCTATAGCATTCTTCTATGCAACTGCTTTCAACTTATCTCAGCCACATTTTTTATCAGCTTCAGTCAATTCTTAATCTTTTATGATATATTCCTTGATATAAATCAATCCATTCCCTTTCTCCTTATCTCTTCACCATTTAACCTCTCATAGCTCACTTATTTGTGATTGTATTTATCAGACACTATGACGTAATAGTTTTTTTATTCTCCCTAATAACAATACTATTAACTATCCCTACTTTTATTTATAGCGTTCATTTCTTTATTATATTACCTTACACATACAATTTTATTGTAATCATTCATTCATGTACACATCAATAATATTAATGAATAAACAATTAGGTGAATCTCTGTGCATAACATTAGGAGGATTTAATACATGTGTGCCTTCTAATTAATACCATTATTTTACTGACTGGTGATCAGTTATATTTTGTAGCCCTGCACTTTTGTCAATTTATTGTCAACAAGTACCAAATTATTGATATACAAGTTATTTTACGTCTTAAAAGAGATGAAACTTGAATTCTCTCTTTGCTCTGTGTGCAGGTGTAGGTTCTTGCCATTGAAATTAAGTGACAGTGGAAAAAACATTGTAATCAACATTGTAATCAACAGAAGCTTGTGTAGCTACCTAGAAATTAAATTGAGGCCTTCTCTATAAGAGGTAAGGAAGGGGGCAGAATGTGAATAGCACATACAAACTCAATACAAAATATTAGTTTTTTTTCATAAAAACAAAATGAAATAGGATGATGAATATTAAAGTGCATAGTGTAATATTGCAATTAATTCTGTATTGCTTTTTTACAAATAAATTTCCCTTTTTAAGTAGTTAGTAATTAATTTCAGAAATAAGAATAATCTAATTTGCAAGTTCCTTGTACTTAGAAATTCAACAATATAAAACATGGAAAAACAAGAGATAAAAATCACATGTTAATTTATATCTTGTGATATTTACAGTGCAACACATACATATTTATAGTCTTGAAAAGTAAATAACTTACAATGAATGTTGGGGGAGATAATTGTTTAAGCAAAATTAACTGGACCCAAGAATAACTTCAGACTACTTTGTTATCCAAATAATACGATACCGTTCAGGGTTATATCCATTTTAATCCAAATGTTCTAAAAACTAGGGCCCCTATTCAATTCAGCAATTTTTGGTTACCGGAGCCTGTAATGTAGACAGTAAACTCATTTGTCGTCTTCAAGCTACCCGCAAATGATTTGCGGGTTACAGGCTGAAAATACCTGCAGTTGTAAAAATCGTAACTCTGACCCAGCTAAGCCTTTGATCTTTCAAGCCTGTAAATGCTACAATCATAAATCGGTATTCAATTGCTACAATTCCTCAAACCCATAAATGGCAAATGTAGAAGAAAATCCTACGAATACCAGATAGGACTTGCAAGGGGGTTAAACACCTGTTCGTAGCACTGTAAATGCAAAAAAATAATCAATACTGCACTTTAAATGACGGGGAAAGTGATTAAAGATATTAGAATTGATTGCACAATAATCTCAAGCTTGCAAATCTGCAATATTTTTTTATGTTTTATTTTCGTGTTTTATTGATCTCAGGAATCAAGGAGTTAATACCACCCACATGGACTAGAACATTTCCTTCATTTTTATTTTGAACATTGTCAGATTGCGAGTCCGATCGCATATCGTACTTCTAATTGCTAATTGATTAAGGTTTAACCTCCATGTTTTACTGATGTCATGATGAAGGTTTCATTTACTATTGGCTGTTAGTAAATTGGTAGTTACTGCCTTGCTTAATTGATCATGATCACGCTGGAATGCTACTTAAGATTGCATGGTTTACGGTTTCAGCTTTCGGCCCCTAAATTGCGGGCTTGTTCAATTGAATTGCTATGTAACTGTAGCAATTTTCAAGCCCATAGACTTAAGGCCAGTGGGCAGTTGCATGCCTCCTGCTGCTTTACATGTATCAGCATATCACATCAGAGTTAATAAGTTTGTGCAGTGTTTAAGTTTATATATAAACTAGGAAACTGACCGTCAAAAATGACCGGAATAAAATTGTAAGCCTAGTAATGCTCTTTGCAAACACAATGCAATGCTATTGTCCCTCTGCTCACCTTCGGCACTCATCACATGGCTTGCAATGAGCGCCTTCGGTGCTCATTGCAAGCCTCTCCCCCCGTGTATTTTATAGGCCTTGCACTTAAGTGTCTTTGGTTGTGTTAGTGCCTTGGGTTAAGTGTTACTACATTGGGTTAGGTGTTACTTCTTTGTGTTAAATGTTGGTGGCTTGTATGAAGTGT